>CP124714.1:74482500-75027500 GCA_031232105.1 Capsicum rhomboideum
AAAAGTTGGATTATTTGGCCGATTTGAGGGCTGTTTCGGAGGTAGAATCGATCCATTTACCCTCCCCTTAGGTAAATTGATGCTTTGGGGTTGTGATATCATACTTAGCTCCTTGTAGACTTAGGAGGCCTTCTTTCGCGACATTATCTGAGTACTAGCACTTAATGATCTTGATTTATAACATTTAAAGACCAGTTCGAGTCCGACATATTCTATCGATTTATGGAATTTAAAGACCGGTTCGAGTCTAGCATATTCTATCAATTTATGACATTTGATACCGGTTCGATTCTGACATATTCTATCGATTTATTGCGTTTAAAGACCAATTCGAGTCCGATATATTCTATTGATTTATGGCATTTAAAGACTGATTCGAGTCCGGCATACTCTATTTATTTATGGCACTAAATTGCTGATTCGAGTTGCACACTTGTGGTGAGTTTTGAGGAGGGAAATCCGATTCAAGTTCGATATTTATGGGTTATTCCATGGTATTGTGGTTTCGGTTCGAGTCCGGTGAGTTGTGGTACGGAAGGATTCATAAGTATGGTAGTAGTATATTCCTTGATTGAATCCATCGGGCTTATGGGGGCCTAGTTGGGCTGTGGTGGCTAATTTAATTTTGATATCGCGTGTTTCTTTATTTATTCTCAGAGCATATTCTCAGGTTTGCGCCTCTTCCTTGACTTATTTTACATCCTTGCATTTTATTATACTTTTATTATGACTTAGCTCAGTAGGCCGATGATGTCTACAAAGTACCTGTTGTTTTGGTACTTATAATACACTTCTTCATCTTTTTTGGTGCAGATCCGAGTACTAGCCAATGTCGTTGACATTCCAACCAGCTTGCTTACAGGATCCGGAGATAGGGTGAGCTTTCGAAATCGGAGTTGATCCCCTCTCCTTCCCCTATTTTTGGACAGTCTTTCATTTTTAGACTACATATGTATTGATACTATTAGTACTCTTATTCTTTTGCTAGTGACTCTTGTACCAGCGTTACCAGGTCGTGGGATTCCTTTTGTTCTTCTCCCTCTTTTATTTAGTCTTATATTTTCATACTTATATTTATGGACAGGATTTGTGTTTTTTTGTATTCTTCCGCCATTGCACCCATTACTTGTCATTCCGGGCTAAGGCTTGGCTTACCTACTGGTGGGACATAGTAGGTGCCATCATAACTCATAAATTAGGTCGTGACAAATTGGTATCAGAGCGCAAGTGTCTAGTAGAGTCCCGTGAATCGAAACGATGACGTCCGTATCTTATCTTCAGGAGGCTACAGGACATTCTTAGGATGACTTCACTTCTTCATTCAGTTCGTGCGTTGAGTCTGTGTTGGTTTCTAAGGTTCTCAGTGTTTCACTCTTTTGTAGATGGCTAGGACGCGAGCTACGATGACGGGTGATAGTGACCCCAAGCCCTCTATTAGGGCACCTGCTAAAGACCGTGGCAGGCCCAGAAGCCGCGGCCAGGCTAGAGTTACAGCCCCAGCCAGAGGCCAAGATAGAGAGCTTTCGCCAGATCCAGATATAGCTCCCAAAGCAGAGGCTACTCCAAAGGTTCAACCACTCCAGCCATTAGTGGGCTAGGGGGTAGCCCAGGCTCCACCGAGGTTTATTTTTTCGTCATTGCTCAGAGATGCCTTGATCCAGTTATTGGGATTAGATGGTGGTGCACCGTCGGATAGTGTACAATCTGCGGATCAGATTGATATGGATGTAGGGGAGCAACCTGTAGTTGCGGCACCCAGAGTTCAGGTTCCCCCAGTGCCGGTAGTTTCTCAGCCAGTAGTCGCCCTGCCTGCTATGTCTGTTGAGGAGCAGAAGATGTATGGTAAATTTCTGAGTTTGACTCTTCTAAGGTTTACAGGGGCTCCAAAGGAGGATGCATTTGAGTTCCTGGCTGCTTGCGAGGTTATGCTTCATAATTTGGGCCTAGTTGAGGCTTGTGGGGTCGATTACACTACTTTTTAGTTAGACTTGGCTGCTAGACATTGGTGGAGAGGTTTTCTTGAATCCAGACCAACTGGATCTCCCTCTTTGACATGGACTCTATTTTCTGACGTGTTCTTGGAGAAGTATATGCCCCGCAGTCTTCGTGAATGCATGAGAGATCAGTTCACAGAGTTACAACAGGGTTCTCTGACAGTTATCTAGTATGAGGCATGATTTCACGAGTTTGCCAGACATGCTACTGTAAGCTTGCCTACTGAGTATGAGAGGATTCAGTGTTATGTTAGTGGACTGAAACTTCCTCTTTGCATGGCTACTCAGAGTTTGGTTACTTTTGGTTGGTCTTTCATTGAGATTTCTGATTATGCCCACACTATAGAGGAGATGCATCGCGAGGCCCAAGGGGGCAGCGATAAGATGCCACGTCATCAGGGCAGTTTCAGTAGGAGCCATAGAGGCTCATAGTACAGAGACAAATGTTCTCAGGGTAGGTACCCTCCACGTCAGTCATATCGGCACCAGGGTCAGTCCAGTAGGTCTGTTCAGGCAACACTTCAAATTTCTGACGGAGAACAGTTCAGTCTCAGTAATTCTTACGGCCAAAGTAATGGCCAGTCTCCGAGTGGTGTACATTCTGGGTCTTCTAGCTGTGGTGGCTATTTTGGGTTGGCCGGATCTTCTGGATCGAGTGGTGTTTCGGGGCCTTGCTATACTTGTGGAGTATTTGGCCATTTCTCCAAAGAGTGTCCCCAGTGTGGGACGATTCATCTTGCAGCACAAAGTGTTCATCCAATCAGATCACTGCTGCCTCCAGCTAGGGGTAGTGTTCAGGGTCATAGGGGTAGTCCCCATGGTTCTCGAGGAGGTTCTCAGGAAGGTAGGACGAGTGGTAGGTCAGACGCTCAGCCAGGCGGTGGGCGAGGTCATTTATATGTTGTACCGGTAGATCAAAGGCAAAGTCTTCAGATGCTGTTATTACAGGTATGATTTCAGTGTGTCGTCGGCCGGCTATTGCTTTATTTGATCCGAGATCCATTTATTCTTATATTTCTGCTTATTATACACCACAGTTAGAGTTGTCTTGGGAGCCTTTATCTGTGACATTGCATGTATCTACTCCCGTGGGTGATTCTTTAGTAGTGGATCAGATTTATCGATCTTATGTGTTGACCATTCGAGAGTTTGATACTCGAAAAGATCTTATTATGTTAGTTATGGTGGATTTTGATGTGATTTTGTCCATGGACTGGTTATCCCCTTATCATGCAGTCTTAGATTGCTTCGCCAAGACCATTACCTTAGCCATGCCTGATATACCCCCGGTTGTGTGGCAGGGTTCTTTCAGCCGCGCACCGACGGGGATTATTTCTTATGTTCGGGCTAAGAGATTAGTATCGAGGGGTTGCGAGTCTTACCTCACTTATGTTTGTGATGTTAGTAATGCGAGTCCCTCACTTGATTCTGTTCCTATTGTCCATGAGTTCGCCGATGTTTTTCCTACCGACCTGCCTGGCCTTCCTCCTGAGAGTGATATTGAGTTTGCTATTGATCTTGAGCCGGGCACCTGACCTATTTCATTTGGCCTTGTGTATCACCTTGGGGTGCTTCTGTCTTGTTTGTGAAGAAAAATTATGGCTCTATGCGTATGTGTATTGGCTACATGCAGTTGAATAAGGTGACAGTGAAAATAAGTATCTTATGCCTCGCATTGATGATTTATTTGACCAACTTCAGGGTGCGGCAGTGTTCTCTAAAATTGACTTGAGATCAACCTACTATCTGTTGAGGATTCAGGCTGAGGACATCCCTAAGACAGCCTTCAGGACTCGGTACAGCCATTATGAGTTCTTGGTGTTATCTTTTGGGTTGACCAATGCCCCAGCAACATTTATGGATTTGATGAATCAATTTTTCAGGCCCTATCTTTGTGATTGTTTTCATTGATGATATTCTTGTATATTCGAGAAGTGGGGAGGAGCACGAGCAGCATTTGAGGATTGTGCTCCAGACTTTGAGAGATCATAGGCTTTATGCCAAATTCTCAAAGTGTGAGTTTTGGCTCAATTTTGTTATATTCCTAGGACACGTGGTGTCTAAGGATGGGATTATGGTGGATCCAACAAAGATTGAAACTATTCGTGATTGGTCCAGACCTACATCTTCGACTGAGGTTCTTAACTTTATTGGTTTGACAGGTTACTTCCGATGATTTGTTAAGGGTTTTGCTTCTATTGCATTGCCTATGACCCGACTGACTAGGAAAGAGGTTCCATTTCAGTGGTCTGAGGATTGTGAGTTGAGCTTTCTGAAGCTCAAGAGCTTGATCACTACAACTTCGATTTGACTCTTTCTGTTGAGGGCGAGGGGTTTATAGTCCTGTTGGTTTGGGTTGTGTTCTGATGCAACAGGGTCGAGTTATTCCTTATGCATCGAGGCAGCTTAAGGTTCACGAGCGCAACTACCCCACTCATGACTTGGAGTTGGCGGCGGTAGTTTTCTTACTTAAGATTTGGAGACACTACTTGTATGGTGTTTATTGTGAGATCTGCATTGACCATCGTAGTCTTCAGCACCTTATGACTTAGAGAGAGCTTAATTCTAGACAGCGTAGATGGGTTGAGTTGCTGAAGGACTATGATATCTCTATCCTATACCATTCGGGAAAGGCGAGCATGGTGGGGATGCCTTAAGCCGGAAGGCGGTGAGTATGAATAGTCTGTCTTCTATTTCAGCTTCAGAGCAGCCGTTGACTTTGGACGTTCAGTTCCTAGCCAATTTTTTGGTTTGGCAGGATATTTCAAACTCCAGGAGGATCCTTGCGAGTGTTAAAGCTAGGTCTACCTTATTTGAGCAGATTCAAAATTGCTAGTTCGAGGATAGTAGACTTTGTAACATCCGTGATCAGGTTGTGAGAGGTGAGTTCAGTCGGACTACCCTAGATTCAGAGGGAATTCTGAGGTTTGATGGTTGCATTTGTGTTTCAAGGATTAGAGACTTGATTCAGTTGATATTGCGGGAGGCTCACAGCTCCAGATATTCTATTCACCCTGAGACAACCAAGATGTATAGAGATTTGAGGCAGCTTTACTGGTGGAGTGGCATGAAGAGAGATATTAGGGACTTTGTAGTTCGTTGCCTTTGTTTTCAGTAGGTAAAGGCCGAGCATCAGTGACCAGGTGAATTGCTTCAGAGGCTACCCATTCCCGAGTGGAAGTGGGAGCGAATTACTATAGACTTCACAACTAGTCTACCTCGTTCTTCGTGTGGTTCTGACAGTATGTGGGTCATCGTAGAGCGGTTGACCAAGTTTGCTTATTTCATCCCAATTTAGATTTTCTTCAGTGTCGAGAGGTTAGCTCGTATCTACATTCGAGAGATAGTTCACCTTCATGGAATACCCGTGTCCATTATTTCTGATAGAGGCTAAGTGCTTACTTCTAGCTTCTGGAAGACTTGTCAGGAGGAGTTGGGTACTCAGGTTGATCTTAGCACCGCATTCCATCCTCATACCAACGGTTAGTTGGAGCGAAACCATTCAGGTTCTTAAGGATATGCTCCGTGCGTGTGTGATGGACTTTGGAGGTCAGTGGGAGCAACACTTAGCCTTAGAGGAGTTCACTTATAATAATAGCTACCATTCGAGCATTGACATGGCACCATTTGAGGCATTATATAGTAGGCATTGTCGATCTCCGATTGGCTGGTTTGAGACTTCAGAGATTAGCCCTCGTGGAGCTGACTTGCTTTGTGAGTCCTTGGATAGGATGCGGGTGATTCAAGATAGGTTGAGGGCAGCTCAGAGTAGGCAGAAGAGTTATGTTGATCGTAGACTTTGTGCCTTGAGATTTGGGGTTGGTGATCAAGTTTTCCTCTGAGTATCGCCCATGAAGGGCGTGATAAGGTTCTGGAGGAAGGGTAAGCTCAGCCTCCGGTATGTTGGTCCATTCGAGATACTTCGGACAGTTGAAGAGGTAGCTTATGAGTAGGCCTTGCCCCAAGATTTCTCAGTTGTTCATCTAGTTTTCCATGTCTATATATTGCGGCGTTACATTTTGGATGAGTCTCACGTGCTTCAGTGGGACTCTGTTTAGTTGGATGAGAGGTTGACATTCGTAGAGAACCAGTCCTCATTTTAGCCAGGGATGTCAGGCGGTTGCGCTCTTGAGAGATAACTAGTCCTCATTTTAGCCAAGGATGTCAGGCGGTTGTGCTCTAGAGAGATTCCAGTAGTTAAGGTCCCTTGGAGGCACCGTACAGTTGAGGAGGCTACCTAGGAGGCCGATAGTGAGATGCGGACCCAGTATCCCCACCTGTTCGAGCCTTCTGGTACTTATTGATCTTTTACTTTCGTGGACGAAAGTCTTTTTAGTAGTGGATGTTGTAATGACCCTCCAGGTCATTTTCTATTTCTCCACATTATCTCAGCGTTTAGAGCTTTCCCATAGCTACCCCAAGTCATTTATGACTTGCTGGAACTGACAGTTCGGTTATCGGGCAGTTCATTTGGTTTTTAGAGCCATTTTTCTGTTTTTAAATCGGCACTTTTAAAATTTGGCTACCGGGCCTAAACATCAGACAGAGACCTTGTATGTCAATTCTGACAGTTTCACCTGCTCCAAAATTCCTATTTTAGGTTAGGGGGACCTTTGGTTCGGATCCTGAGGCCTCCAGACTCATTTTGGACTATTAAGTAGAAATTGACTAAAACGGCCATTTGGGTGTGGGACCCACATTTCATCGAAACGACCCCGAATGGAAATTTCAATTGCGTCGTTGAGTCTAAAATATTGAATTTGATAGGATAAAATAGTTCATTTGCATTCATGGGATTCCAAACGAATCCCGAGGGTCCGATCAAAAACTTGGCAATTGCCAAGTTTAGCTGATGCAGCATCAGCTGGTGCAAGCCAAGAATAGCCTCCGCGTTCGCTAGGCTTTGACAGCGTTCGCGAAGGGTAAGCCTTTAGGCCATTGCCTTCGCGAGCCGGCTTGGCCGGCTCAGCTTTGTCCTTCGCGTTCGTGATCGATCGGTCGCATTCGCGAAGGTTCCTTCTGGTCCAGGGTCGCGTTCGCGGCGAGGTCCCCGCGTTCACGATAAAAGGACCCCTGGCAGTATAAATACATGCCAAAATCAAGTTTCTTCATTATCCATAAGTCCTACACACCATTAAATTCCCTAGAGAGCTAAGAGAGCGAGAGGGTCGATAAATGGGTGTTCAGGGTGAGCTGGAGAGTGCGTGGGAACGTTTCCTCATCAAATATTATAGTAAGTTTTCATTAATTTATCAGCAAATTCCCCATTTTAAATTTATAACCCTAGTTCATTGATGGGTTGATTTTGAATGTTATTGTGCTCGAAATTTATCCATTGTTGAGGGTAAATGATCCTTGAGCCTTGAGGGATGTTTTGATTGTTTCAAACTTGTGATTCCGTAAGCAGGCCCCACATGAGATTTTCAACTCGATTTTGGACCCGACGCATTTATATGCAATGTGGGTATTGTTATTCTCGTATTGATGAGTAGATTGTTATTTTTGATAGCGTGGCATCGTGCGGCGGTTTCTGCAAAGGGAATGACCCCATTTTAGCGGACTTTATCGAGCTTTCTTCGGTATCCAGGTAGGCTAGGCTTACCCTACTTATAGATTAAGCTTAATTATGGTATTAGTATGATATTATGCTAGTTTTGGGTTGAAATTTATGATTGGTTGCTTAGTTAGTAAAAGTTGGATTATTTGGCCGATTTGAGGGCTGTTTCGGAGGTAGAATCGATCCTTTACCCTTCCCTTAGGTAAATGGATGCTTTGGGGTTGTGATATCACACTTAGCTCCTTGTAGACTTAGGAGGCCTTCTTTCGCGACATTATCCTTAATATTGAGCCTTAGACTACATAGCATATGCCTAGTTCGAGGCTAGGTTAATGATCTTGATTTATGACATTTAAAGACCGGTTCGAGTCCGGCATATTCTATCTATTTATGGCATTTAAAGACCGGTTCGAGTCTAGCATATTCTATCAATTTATGACATTTGAAGACTGGTTCGATTCTGGCATATTCTATCGATTTATTGCGTTTAAAGACCAATTCGAGTCCGATATATTCTATTGATTTATGGCATTTAAAGACCGATTCGAGTCCGACACGTATGGTGAGTTATGAGGAGGGAAATTTGGTTCAAGTACGGTATTTATGGGTTATTTCATAGTATTATGGTGTCGATTCGAGTCCGGTGAGTTGTGGTACGGAAGGGTTCATAAGTATGGTAGTGGTATATTCCTTGATTGCATCCATTAGGCTTATTGAGTTTCGTTTGGATTAGTCTTCTCTTGTTTGTACCCTCTAGGCTTATGGGGGCCTAGTTGGGTTGTGGTGGCTACTTTAATTTCGGTATCGTGTGTTTCTTTTTTTATTTACCTATGTCAGAGCATGTTCTCAAGTTTGCTCCTCTCCCTTGACTTATTTTACATCCTCGTATTTTATTATACTTTTATTATAATTTAGCTCAGTCGACTGATGATGTCTACAAAGTACCTATTGTTTTGGTACTCATACTACACTTCTGCATCTTTTCTGATGCAAATCCGAGTACTAGCCTCGTTGACATTCCAGCCAGCTTGCTTACAGGATCCGGAGATAGGGTGAGCTTTTGGAGCCTGAGCTGATCCCCTCTCCTTCCCCTATTTTTGAACAGTCTTTCATTTCGAGACTACATGCGTATTGATACTATTAGTACTCTTATTCTTTAGCTATTGGCTTTTGTACCGGCCTTACCAGGTCGTGGGATTCCTTTTGTTCTTCTCCCTCTTTTATTTAGTCTTATATTTTCGTACTTATATTTATGAGCAGGATTTGTGTTCTTTTGTATTCTTCCGTCATTGCGCCCATTACTTGTCATTTCGGGCTAAGGCTTGGCTTACCTACTGGTGGGACATAGTAGGTGCCATCATGACTCAAAAATTGGGTCGTAACAGTTATTTATACTTTTATGAGAAATAGAAATTGAGGAATAAATAATTTACTTTATATAGAAATATCGAGTGAAGTCAGGATCCCAATACCTCTTTAACATATTGTGAAATACAAAAACATTTTCTTTACTTCTTTGTTCACGTATTATTAATCAAGTTAATTCACCATTCTACTCTTTCTGATTTTCTCAAATAGTAATTAAAACAAGAAACGTCTGTAGAATAGATAAATCACTATCTGTGGGTTCGACATCTTTCTATACTATTATTTGACAGAGTACGAGTTAAAAATATATATACGCCAATGACTCGTCATGCATACAAGTGCTATTGTATGCAATATTTCATATTTCAGACCAACATATGAAGCTTTGTTCTCATAAGCAATGGTTCAGCTATTTATCGAAGGCATTCAATACCAAACCAGTATTATCAAGATAAATTGTCTTGATTACATAATCTGAAATTTATGCTCTTAACTCAATTTATATTGAGCAAGCAGCTTCATGAATGTCAAACTGCTTGTTGACAATAAACGCAAATATGACAACCTTATGGATGCATCATATCACATAATGGGTGAACGGGTCCTTATTCATCTTTTATACTTTCCAGAATTTTGGGAATCCAATTCCAACATTAGCTAATCTAATCAACTTGTCATGAGAACAAATAACAAGAAGAAATTATTAAAGAATCTTCTAGTTCTTCAATATATGTCTAATACTCAATATGCACATCTTCGGGATGGCAAACTCATTCATGCCAACTAATAAAATTATTTTTACTAGTAAACTCCAAGTTTATAATGACATATGCTATTTGCTTGAGTAAATTTCAGAGTTCTACTACTTTAGAAGTAGATGTCAGATTTACTACTTCGGGAGTAAATTTCAGAATATCTCTCCTCAGTTATTCTACCTCTTCAGGAAGTGGTCGTGATATCTTCACAATAAAAAATATATTCATATTTTAAGATTTACTAAATACTTGTCACATTTACCCCAGGAAATGAATCTGTACTTATAACAATCAATATTCTCATTCCCCAGGAATGAAATATATATAATTGTGCCTTAAGTCTATCAAATTATGATAACTTAGAACCTCTTTCAAGATCTTGCTACTTCAGGAGAAAATCGAGGCATACATATGATATAGAGAATTTTTCTCTAACATATAAATTGTAATCACAACAAGCCTATGAAATATTATTATCTTGTCCTTTTTTCACGTTCATGTGCATTCATTCAACCATTTGTCTTCTTTCAGACATATTATGCATTGCTACCACATTCACTTCAAAGAATGGAGCATAGTCAATGGGACAGGTTTCATGACTCTTCATCAAAAATATATTATTTTACCTTAGCCGTCATTACATCATCAATATGGTGTATTGAGATTCAAACTCAACGTTTTATCCACATAAAGGCGTCTTAGGCATAAATTGATGAGACTTGAACCCAACATCTTATCATCACGGTGAATCGGGACTCTAACCCGATGTCTTACCCTTAACCAATGTCATATATTTGTTGCATATAATTAGCAAGTATGAGATGCATGAGAGACATACTGATCGATTTAACAAATAGCACACATAGTAATTTAGCAAATAGAAGACTTTAATAACTTCAACAAGTAGAATAATAAAAAAACATGTTAGCTATCCAGAGCCACAACATACATAACACAAACAAAATCCTCAACATAATATAAGTAAGATCGCACCACTGATTAAGGACTATAACAAAATTAATAAAGTGATTAAATTATAGTTTATACATATACAGATGATCTTTGTTAAAATTTGATATCCATTAGTGTTAGTGGATATATATGGTGGCAGCAACATGCAATGTTACTGCCGAAGCAATTCCTTTCACACAGCATGTATATTCTTCGTAAAATAGCATTCACCGAAACATGGAAAAACAGTACCTACCTGGTAGCCATAAATTAGGGATGAAACTTAAGAATATAATTTACTTTGGTAACGACGGTTAGAGACTCATGTTGATAATGTGTTATAAACTAATATAGCAAGAACAAAAAGAATAAGGAAGAGAGAAGAGACAACTTTTTATTTTTCTTGAGAGATTGTATTGAGGGATGAGGGGTTTCTTGTGGGTTGAATCACAATGAAGGAAAACCCTTTATTTATAGGGAAAAACTAACTTGATCTACAAATATATTTATAACAATAAATTAATAATATTCCTTTCTCATATTATAAAATTAAAATTCCAACTACTGCTGCTTTAAGTATTTCATCCATTATCCCACTGTATTAGTATATAAGTTAGTAATTAAAATATTTTTTAAAGAAAATAAGTTAAATTAAAATCTTAAATTTTGTACTACAAATTTCAGTACTATCAAATTAGATGAAATGGAGTGGATGGGTAAATACTAAATACCTCTCTTCTCCAATTTATGTGAACGTGTTCAGATTTTAAGAGTCAAATAAATTATTCTTTGATCATAATTTTTTCACATGTTTTAAAAATATTTTGAAGTATTCATTACTATATTTATATTTACTTCGTCTCATTTTTACTGTCAATTTTAGCTTAAAATTTAATTCAATAATAATATCATTTTATAAATTCAAGATTAAAAAGTATACCCTTAACGTTAAAAAGTACTCCTTTTTAATATTGCTCATTTTTTAAAAATAAATCATCTAATAAGCATGGTAACTTAATAAACTATATCAACTTCGACAAGATAAAGTGATTCAATTTTGTCTTTTTGAACTATTCAAAATAAGTGTCCTTCATTTAAAGCTTCGGACAAGTTCTCTTAATTGTAAAGACTTGAACAAAAACTTATATTAGAGATGATGAGATTAGTTTGACTATTTTAAATAATAATTTTTTATATAATGCCAATTTTATATTTTTATATAAAGGTGAACTACCTGCATTAATTTTTCAATTAAATATTTATTGTACCATTTTCTTTCAAAACTATTATACCTATCCTCGACTGAAACTTGGGATGACTTAATGTTACGATAAGTACTATAAGGTACCAAGGTATAAGTGAATTTGATTTTATTTATCATATAATTCTTAGAGTTAGTAAAATATTCCATTATTATTAATGTAAAAAGGATAATTTTTAAATAGTTATGTAAGAAAAAGTATGTGATATCATGTTTAGAAATAAAAATTCGTACTAAAGTACAAGGAATCGAAAGAAAAAAAAAAGGTTATATGTCATCATTTTTATTTATTGTTGGTGTACATTTTAATATTAAAATGTATATTATTAATGTGCATTATCATTTTGTGTTAGTGGGGCATAAATTAACAAGAATATGGTCATTATTTGATGTAATTCATGGAACCACAATGCCATTATCTCCTATTAATTGCCCTACTAATCTTCAATTGACTATCCATATTCTTGATATTTATTTGTGGAAGAAATTCTACACCTATATAAAGATGTCTTTCTTTCTTGTGTTGTAATAGATGAAAGAGTGGAAAAAAAATGATAAGTATTATATTATACTATATTTTGAGGTTAGTTTAGTGAAAGAGAGAGTTGAGACAAAGAAAATATTCTAAGTTTATAATTATATTCACTATACAAAAGAGAGTAATAATATGCGGAAGGAATGTGTTCTTTTGGTGGAGCTTTGAACTCTTCAACTAATCCAGAGTTGTTTGAGTTATGACGTTGATGGGTTGTTGTATCCTGGAGGGGACAAGTCAAGAGATATACTGTTGGATCAGTATAGATTATGCTGCAGTGGGCTTGAATCTTCTTAAAGAGAGCGAGATATCCATGCGATATATTTTTTGTTCATTTTACTTTTCAATTGTAATTTAGTAATTATGGTATATTACACCAATAATTTTAATGAGATTCATACTTTGTTACAGTTTGAAAAATCGCGGATATAAAGATGAGAGATCTCAAAAGATGGAAGGCAAGAGATAGCCAAACTAAAGTATCTTTCTACTTCCTCAACTCAACCGGAGGAAAGATAAAAAAAATTACTTATTGCAGAGAAAAGATTAAAAAAAACAAAATTTTACCTAATATTTTTCATGAATAAAATGATACTACTTTTCGTGAAAATTTATTTTTGTTAAATTCTCAAAATATTGGGGGTTAATGAAATGAGAAAAAAAAATCACTATGAAAAATGTGATTTTTGCATTTTTGAGAATGCTTTGAAACAAAAAGTGTTACAAGAGCATGCATTAGTCTTGGAATAAATCACATGTTATTATTTACATATGATTTGATGTCTTTAATTTGACTCTAACATGTTATCAAAGAAAGGATTAAAAAATGTTGAGTATTCATTTGACATTAAATATTTGGGTGAGATAAAGTCATTCTTGGAATGAAAAATACCATAAATCATGTGATAGATTTTTCCTTGACAAGTCACTTTATGTTGAAAAGTTGTGAAATACAATTTTGTTGATTGTATAAGCATTGCAACTCCTCTTGATAAATATGTGAAAGTAGTGTGACAAATAAAAAAGGAGTTTGCTAGACTAATAAAAAAATGAGATATGTGACTATTTGCACTTGGCATAATATTGTGTATGCTGTAAAAAGTACTTAGCAGGTACAAGCAAACCAGGTATATTTACTTGGTACGAAAGTTGAGGCTTGTTTTACAAAAAAAAAATTATTCTGCTATACTTAAAAGTACTTTGTGATGCAAATGAGAAACTCTGGTGCTAATTGTTGGAAACAAAAATTTATTATGACTAACTCTACTATGAATGTTGAGGTTGATGTTTTAACTTCAGCTAGTAAAAAAGTGAATTGATTTAGAGAATTATTCACTTTATTTTCAGAAATTAAATTTTCTCTAATTTTGAGTTATTGTGATAGCACCAAAATTTATTGGTAGAGTATAAACAATTATTATAATGGTAAATTTAGACCATAAGGAGAAAAACACAATATTGTGAGATCATATTGATCAATGGTATACCAATATTAATTGTGTTAATTTTGTAGATTCATAGACTAAGACCTTAGCAAGAAAATGATCAGAAGCACATTGAGGGGGAAGGAATTGAAGCTCAAAAACTTCTAAGTCATATTTAAGGAAACCCAACGTGGGGATTAGAGATCCTATAACCAGGTTCAATGGGAAGAACGAATCATATGATGGCTTGTTGTGAATGCACTAATATCTTATCCCTCCCTATGGTGTGAGTGCATTTTACTGTAACGATTTGTGAAAGTTGAGTCTAAGAACTGTTAATGAAATTTTGTATCTCGTATGAGTGGGGTTTCAAAATTGCATGACCACCCTTGACAGCTTTCACCTATGTGAGTGTGGATGTAGGCCTATTCCTATGAGAATTGAGCTTATTCTAAAAAATACTCATGAAAATCAGGATAGCACAAGACCGTAATGTTCTGGCTATAAAAGTTTATGTTAACACCTTGATTATTGTGTGTAAGCAGTAATACTTTATTTTTCTTAAGCAGTCATAGTTCAATTCTGAGACCACTACTGAATCTGGAGTAAAGTTTACTATTTTACTAAGTGAAGGTTCAATGCAGAACACATCTTAATTATGCATAATAGTCTCCCTTCAACTAAATTGGTGACCTCTCTTATTTTAATATCAAAATGAGAGGGAGAATGTTGGTGTACATTTTAATATTAAAATGTATATTATTAATGTGCATTATCATTTTGTGTTAGTGGGAATAAATTGACAAGAATATGGTCATTATTTGATGTAACTCATGTAACCACAATGTCATTATCTCCTACTATTTGCCATACTAATCCTCAAATGACTATCCATATTTTTGACATTTATTTGTGGAAGAAAACCTACACCTATATAAAGGATGTCTTCTTCCTTGTGTTGTAATAGACGAAAGGGTGGAAAAAATGATAAGTATTAAATTATACAATATTTTGAGGTTAGTTTAGTGAAAGAGAGAGTTGAGACAAAGAAAATATTCTAAGTCTACAACTATATTCACTATACAAAAGAGAGTAATAATATGTGGAAGGAAGGTGCTCTTTTGGTGGAACTTTGGACTCTTCAACTAATCCAGAGTTGCTTAAGTTATGACGTTGATGGATTGTTGTATCCTGGAGGGGACAAGTCAAGAGATATACTGCTGAATCGGTGTAGAATATGCCGCAGTGGGCTTGAATCTCCTAAAAAAGAGCAAGATATCCGTGCCTCGACTTGAAGATACTTTTATATATATTTTGTTCATTTTACTTTTCAATTGTAATTTAGTAATTGTGGTATATTATACCAACATTTATTAAAATGAGAAGTGTTTATACTACTTATTTTCTTATATCTGTTATTAATTATATGTCTCAAACATGCAACCCTCCCATCCCTACCCTCCTAGCCCCAAAGGAAAAAGAATATTGGCTCATTTTCCCTTGTTTTTGAAATGATTGTTAGAAAGAAGGGTATTTTGGAGCTATTTTACTGGTTGGAGGGCCTTTTTGAACCAAGAACATATCGGAGGATTAAACTGACCTATTTTGAATAGTCAAGGGTATAGTTGACCTATTTTGAATAGTTCAAGGGTATAGTTAACTCTTTTCCTTTCTTAATTGATATAGAAAGAGCTAAAATGACAATTAAAATAAGATAAAGGGAGTACTATTTTTTACATAATTTTCAAATATATAATTAATTCAAAAAAATAAAAAGTTCTATATTCATATATAGTGTCAAAATTGAGAAATTTGAATCTTGAAGAACAGGGTAGAAGCGAGCCAGAAAATGGCAAACTAGATAAAAAGAAATGGTTATTTGAGGTTTTGAGAAGGGAATATGGCACGAAAATTTAATGTCCTTTTGGCCATAAATATTTTTCAATTTTTAAGATAATTATTTGAACATTGAACTTTGTAATTTTTTGAAATTTAATTTGAAGTTGAATTTCGAAATTCGAAAAGCTACAAAATATTATTTCACAATTCACTCTAAATCACTCACAAAAAACAAAAATAACTCCAAATTATAATCATCTCTAAACACAACTTCAATTTCTAAATATCATTTTAAATTTTTAGAAAAATTATTTTTTCCTAAATTGTACAATTTTTATGCCCATATGTTTACCGGTGTTTTAAAAGGCGGGAGCATGAGGCGAGGCGTAAGCCCCATGGATCTTAATTTTTAATTTATAATATAGTAAAAATAGTATAATAAATACAAAAATTATAAAAAAAAAAATACATTAATAATTTTTAAAATTTTAAAACATGATTAAAAAACTTATAGAAATTAAAATTTCTAACATCATTTTACAAGTAGAAATAATTCAATAAAATAAAAGCTATTATAAGACGCAAATCAACTCTAAAATCTTAACTTTCAAATAATAAAAGAGTCACAGTTTTTAAAAATATATGACTATCATACTATGCAATTTACCTCCCTAAAAGAAATAATCAATAAACTATTTCTATTATAATTAAGACATCACTTCTTCATGAATAAAAATAAGTAGTTTCAAATAACAAAATAATAAAATATGATAATTTTGAGATATAGGAAAAAAACATAAAGATCAATCTATATATAATAATAAAACAAAATGTAGACAAGGTGATGTGGCACCTCTCAATGGCCACCACGCTTATTTATCTTTTTTCTCCTTTTTTTGAATTTTGTCCTTCATTCTTTTAATCAATCAATTTGTTTAATAATTAAAAAATCTATCATATTTATTACATCTAATTAAATATCATAAGTTACAAAAAACTTTCATTTATTTTTATTCTCTACTTAAATAACATGTATTCTCAACTCCCTTCTATCTAATTCTTAAATAATAATAATAAAACTATATTATAAGTAGGAAACCTTTAGTGAAAAGTTAGATTACAAAAATATCTTTAAAAATTAAGTGACATTTTATCTTTGACAAGAAAAAAATAAAACCTTAAATGAGTAACAATAGAGCCATGCGCACAACAAAAGAAAAAACAGCTTAAATTATTAATACACTTAATTAAAAGAGTTTCAACTGTTATATATACATTATCTCATATTTATTTTCTTTTCTTTTCAACTCCCATCCATTAGTTAACTCTTCATTGGATTGGCAGATTTTATAAATTAAACATCACCTTCTTTCCATTTCATTTTTCAGTTGTCAAAACCAAAAGATATCATAATCTTTGTTTTCATGTATCATAAGAGACTGAAAAATCACATAATATATGCTTCTAATGCATGTCCTTGAAGAGAGAAAAGATCAAGAACCCATGCCAATGCCAACTTTTATTTTTTCTACAAATTATTTAATCAGAACACGGTAAGTATTTAGTATCATTTTTGCTATGGTGCAGAAGCACCCTGCACAATATCTTTTCGCAAAATCATTTCATCAGTTATACTTCAATGTATAGGTGTCGGATTGATTATTTTTTAACGCTTAATTTAGTGTTACATTCTTTTTAAAAGTTCATTCGGATTATTGTATCATGAGTAGTGATATTTCTGCATTTTATAGTCAAATTATTTTAAATTAATAGTTTCAAAAAATTACTATTACTTTCTTGCGGTTGCAGCTATATACGATGAAATTAACAAAGATATGATCTACTAGATATCCTAAAAAAGACCTATATTGATCGAATTTCTATGCATGAGCTTCTACAAAATGATACTTCATTCGGATATTACAACCATAATTTACGTTGATCATATTTAAATTTAAATTATGTGCTTGTGAAATATTGAAGAAAAAAGAAAAGAAAATTGGCGAAAATATATACGGGAAGGGAAATCGGGAAGGGATTACAATGTGGGGAATCGAACCCTCACCAACAAGATAAAAGTTTAGGTAGACAACCAATTGAGCTACTATGATTACCCGAGAATTGGCAAACGTAACATTTTATATAAGGTGAATCCAATTCACTAACAAAAAAGGGGGAAAAGAGAGGTTGAAGAGATACAATGGCCTCTTATATCAATTGATCACTCATTGTAAGAATTTAATTGCAATGTAAATGTTACATGAATAGTGATATAATAATTTGATGTTTTATTATATTTTGATATGATATAGGGGGCTAAATCATAATTCAACTTTGAAATTTGGAGCTTCCCATTTTAATTTTAATTATATATGATATATTTTATTTTTATTTTTTACTAGCTCAAATAAAAGAAGAAGATTCAATTAATCAACTTTTCACCTCTCACTATAAGTGTAATTGTTTTCTTGATTATATATATCTTAACATGCAGTTATATGTTTTTTCCATCCTTTCCCATTAACAGGAAATATCTTTTTGAGAATTTTGCATAGAATTTGAAGATGAAGTGAGCTTTATATTACTTTATATGATGATACAAGAAAAAAAACAACGGAGGCATGAAATCTATTACTGTTAAATAATAAAATAATATAAGACAAGAAAATAGAAATAAGAGAGGAGATGAGAGCTTTTCATTCTTCCAAATGTTCAAGTCTATCCAACATCATCCTTAAAACCTCTATTTATAGTATTACATGGAGGAACTTCAAGAGGTGTCATAAACATGGTATTGATCCATGAGAATGTGGGGAAGGTTATGACAAAGTGGAAGATCAAAGGGGAGGTGGTGGAGGTGTGGGAGTAACTACACTTAAAAAAGGAGAAGTTACACTTAGAAGTAATGGACATCCACCATAAACATATTATTTTACAACACTCCCCCTTGGATGTCCATGAATAATGTGCCTCGTTAAAACCTTACTAGGAAAAAACCCTGTGGGAAAAAAAATTATAGTGAAGGAAAAAGAGTACACATATCTTATAATACACATTGTTTGTTGCCTCATTATAAACCTTGCCAGGAAAACCCATTGGGACAAAACCTAGGCCAAGGAAAAAAGAGTGCAGTGCGTATTTTACTCCCCCTGACGCAAACATCATTTTGCTTCTCAAAGACGACGCGTCTCAATCTTATATGTCAGCTTTCAAATGTTGATATTGACAGTGTCTTTGTGATCAAATCACATTCATGAAGATGTTGCATTCTTGAAATCATCCTGATATATAATTTGTCTTGTAATTCCTTGGATATGTTAAGCCTTTGAACTCAGCCAAATACATTCTTGACAATCACTTTATTCCTGACCTCATCGTCACAAGCCACTTGCACATTGAACTTGTTTGTAGCAACAATAAAGTTGTTGATACTTTCATTTGCATGATATTAAAATTGACTGTAGATCAAATAATCTTCCTGCATTTGCATAACCAACAATCCTTTGACAAAATTTGTTAGAAATAATAAATCCATGTCAATAATATTTGATTTCACTCAGATTCATATAAAAGTGACATTTTGTCTTTCCTGCACATTAATAAAAATTATTATCTCATGTTAGAAATAACAGGATATATAAGTGCATCAATTGCACAAATACATGGTGCTTTCTAATCATTTTCATGAGATCGAAATAGATTTTTCTTTATGTTAAGCAATATTACAACCATTGGGGTACTATTTAATGGAATCGCTTTTAACATTTTTAAATCCTTCAAGAATTTTCATATACCATTTACCATCTAGCTAGTTTTTGTATAACCTTTACTGTCTAGCTAGACATGACAATCATTCATTATACGCATTCAAGTTTTTTCAGTATTGCCAGACTGAAAGAAACCTCATTGCATCCACCACAGGAAAATACATCTCCTAACAATAATGTCAGGAATTTTGCGAAGAAAACCTTTATGCCCCAAGGCACAAATCGTACTACATATCTTACAATTTTACTTTTTTCACAATAACACATTTGTACCCCACTGACATTATACCTTAGTCTATAGACTAAGTCCATACCATCACTTTTTAAGTGAAATAAAAAATACTTGAATTGCGTATTTTATTTGTCCATACTATTTGACAGATTTAAATTCAAGATCCTCGTTACCATTTATAATGGTGAGCGCTACATTATACCAAAAATACCGTCGATGGTTATTTGATATCGGTTTCAATACGACATAATTTATCGAGATCGATCTCTTCTTTTTCATCATTTTCAGGTACCTGAAGCTTTGTCAAGGTTTCATGAAGAGTTATGTTATGGTGCTTTTTAAAGCACTTGCCTCATTTTCAAAACCATCTTGATCATTTGCTCCTCTCCTTCTTTAAGGAGTTTTACATTTGGAACCAATTGGTCTATCACATTTCAAGTGTGCCATAGACTCTGCCTTTCAAGGACTTTTCATTGGAGCATTTACAACTGAATTATAACATAGGATCAGTCTGGCAATGAACTTGCAACATTTTGCAAATCATGAATTATCTCTTGAACTTCAAGTTCACTTTTTTGTTACGAGGATCTAAATAATTCATTCCATACATTTCAGCTTTTAATCATATCTCCCCCTAATGTTAGAAAATCTAACATTCACCCCAACTTTATTTTTGGGATCCATCTTTGTGCATGGTGGATATTACACATTCAAATTTTTAGATGGATTTATTTGGTTCCTGATCCTGAACCAACAATATAGGGGAACCTGTTGGTTTGATGCATACAAATGTTGCAACATTTAAATAAACTCGTCTCACACCAATTTTTTTTTTTTGGGAGATTTGTTCTCATAACCAATGGTTCAGCTATAATTGGAGACACACACTTTCTGCTAAACCAATCAACATTATCAACTTTTATAGTTTGAAACCATGCTCTTAATTTAATAATTTGAGCAAACAACCTTGCAAAAATCAAATTGCAAGTTGATAACAAATCGCATGTGACCAACCATAGATGCATCTTATTTCATAGTAAACTGTCCACATGGCAGGTGAATGGGCCCATATTCACCTTGTTATATGTTCCAAAAATTTAGGGATACAATCCCAATCTTAGCCGATATAATATTTTATCGTGAGAACAAGCAACATAGGAGAATTCTTGAAGAATCTTTTATTTCTTCAATGTATAATCACATGAATTCTCAATTATTTTTGCATTACATTTGAACCGGGATGGACAACTGGTCATGCCAACTTATATTCTTTCTGTAAACTTTTGAGTTTACTAACGCATGTGATTCTATCTCTATGAACACATATGTGTGTCGACAAACAGGAGGAAAACGGGTAGCCTTTCACATAAATATTTATAACCCGTTTTGATTGTAGTAATATGAAGATATAAAATCTTTCCATAATTTATAGTCTCAAAATAACAATAATTTTTTTTTCATTTTAATTTCTTTGAAACTTGAAAAGTTTCTTTTGGAGACTTACTACAATCTCAATATCATGAACAATTTCATTCCTCCATATAGTAACACATTAGCTTTTTCTCAAAGCTATCAAATACTTGTGTACTAACTCATATTCCAAAACAATTTATGGTGAACACCTCCTTTATGGAGAAAATTACATGTACCCAACCAATGACAAATTTGTGTAGCCATACAATAACATTCATTTTTGGTCATGGTCACAACCTTTATATGAAAGAATTATTTCTTTCCTTTGCCATTCGATAGTTCATAATAAAACATATCATACCATATTTGACAAGAATTATTCTTGTTTTACCGTATAATAATCAAAGACTCAAACCTCCCGTAGAGGTGAGTTGTGGTATTTATCCAACCATAATCACGTTCTTATTCACAACTTTTATCACATATTGACACATTCATTTTCAAGAATGGCCTAGCATTTGCAATGCTTATCACAAGTCACATTCTCTTCAAGAAATGGACTATAATCATATGTGCTTCATAATTTATTTTATAAGCTCATTTTCATGCCTTGATATTTGTCATATTTATATGACCCATCTCAACATCACTTTGAAACATGAAGAGTGCCTTCACTTTCTTTTTTTTTTTTTCATTTGATGGAGGATTTAGAAAACTTTTCAAATTAGGTTGCACGACAACCGCGTGCCCAATATATACCTTTTATACCAAATTGATGGTCAACATTACCTTCACTTTTGAAGGACCATTTTAACAATCCATAACGCTTTTTATTTTTACCATAATGATGACTATTATAATTTTATTCCTTCATGCCCACATATATAAAATCACTTGTCTTCTTTCAGAATTTTTATGCACTGCTACACATTCACATCAAAGAATAGAGCAAATCAGTGTGGCGGATTTTATGACTTTTGATCAAAGTACATTATTCTGTCTTAGTCATCATTATCATCAATATATTGTGTTGGGACTTGAACCCAACGTCTTACCCATAAAAAGGCATGATAGGCCATAATTCGTTGGGACTCCATCCCAATATCTTACCATTAAGGTGCATCGGGACTCTAACCCGATGTCTTACCCTCTTGGTTCGATAAGACTTAAATCCACCATTTTATCCTCAATCAATGGCATAATAGGCCAATGTGTAATGGGACTCAACCCGAACCTTTACAAAAGATTACCAGTTTGTAATTATATGTGTAAGGAATTAAATTTCAACAAACATATATAAAAAAATAAGTTTACTGAAAACAGATAAATCAAATACTAACCTTTAATATGATTCCTTATCGGAAACAGCCTCTCTACTTCATCTGAGGTATTGGTATGGACTGCGTACACTTTACCCTCTCCCCCCCCCCCCCAGACCCCACCTGGTGGGAATACACTGGGTATGATGATGATGATAACCTTTAATATGATTAAATGAAATGAATCTCTACAGTAAGTATCAATAAAATATTTGTCTCTTCTACCATTTCAAAAGAAAAACAGTAAAGGCTATACAAAGCCATGTAAATAATCCTTTTCTTTTAGAGAACAAAAATGTATCTAATTGAGAGTAAAGAACATTGACATATATTGAAGAATGAGCCAAGCAGAAGGAAAAATGACAACAACTTAACCATTAAAGAATCGATTGCCTAGCAGATAATGACTAGCTTATAATTAAACAATTATTTTACTTACCAAAAAATCCAAATGGAACAAATGAATATATGGGGCCGTGTATCTTAACCCCAACTAATTTAGAATTTAAACATAATTAATATATGTGCATAAACAAAATGTCCCCAATTGCTTTACTGGAAACAATACACTAATATCACTTGAACTCCAATCCTAATATATTAAACTAAATCTTTGTTAATCAGTGAAAATGCACAGAGATCTTACAATCATATGTGCTAGGGATTATCAAAGATTTACCTCGCAGCCGAATAATTTTGAAGAGGTCAAATCTAAAAATTAAGAAGTACCATCGATTCTTGTCGAAGAATGAGCATTCGTGCTTATAACGTGTTAAATAATAAAGTAATATAAGACAAGAAAATAGAAATAAGAGAGGAGATGAGAGCTTTTCATTCTTCCAAATGTTCAAGTCTATCCAATATCATCCTCAAAACCTCTATTTATAATATTACATGGAGGAACTTCAAGAGGTGTCACAAACATGGTATTAATCCATGAGAATGTGGGGAAGGTTATGACAAAGTGGAAGATCAAAGGGGAGGTGGTGGAGGTGTGGGAGTAACTACACTTAAAGGAGAAGTTACACTTAGAAATAATGGACATCCACCATAAACATATTATTTTACAACAATTACGTAATAGTAAATTTTTTACATATAGTGATTTTTAACATAAATTAGATATTAACTAATTTGTTAATTATTAATAAGTATTGCCGTTGATGGATGCAAATTTATTCTTTATATATTTTCTTTCTCTTTTTTTCTTTCACACATCTTCTTTCTTAATTTTTTCATATAGGCAAAAACTCTCAAAAGTGTTTAAAAGTCCCACTTAAATATGCATTTTAGAGAGATATATTTTTCAAAAATTTCTATCTCAATTATATTTTTAGAATAAATTATTTTAATTTATTATTGATTTTAATAACCGCGTGAAGTGCGACTAATTTCACTATTTATGAATAAAGATGTAAAATCTGATGTATGTACTCCAGGCGTTGCCGCCTTACTATCCTGTAATGACGCATATTAAGTATTAATATAAGTATCTATTTTACGAAAAAAAGATGTAAAAAATTAGATATGTATTTTAAACAGAAATGTTAAGTAATATTTTTCCTCACACCGTTCTCAAATAGTAAAAATAAATAAATAATATGACTTGTTATTTGAGTTAGTCTCAATTTTCTTACTTTTATAAATTGAAAAAAAACTACTAAGCATCATTATTTATTAAAAAATTATGAGGATCAATAGCGTTGGCTAAGGAATTTGACACTATTTATTTAAGAATTATTAGGCGAGCCCCAAGCGTTGGGCGTTGGGTGTGTTTAGGCCTTAAGGCGTACAATTGGGCACTTGGAGCGTAAGCCTCACAGAATTAAGTCCCACGCTCCGGAGCGAGCCCCAAAACTGCCTTTTAAAACTTTGATGTTTACTTATTTATGGTGATTGTTGTATTTCCATAATGTTTGGTTTTCAAAATCATTTCATTATGGTGATTGGTGAATGTGTCTAATTCTAGTTGTTTTATTGTTTTTTTTTATTAGAGCATCTTAGAGGGAAAAGCAGTTCTTTTTCTTCTTTTTTCTTAAAAAAATAAAATAAAATTATATGGCCCTTTTTTTTTTTTTTTTTTTAAAAAAAGAGTTGAGTGGTAATCCCTTTGGACACTTGGCCTGGTTTGTCTTCTTGTTGGCTGGGTGGGCGACTAATTAGCTGAATTGCCATGAATGGTTTTGGTGTCAACTTCCGAAGTTGCTATATTTGTTTGCTTTACTTTATCTCTTTTTAAAGTGAGAGGAGAGCCCGAGGCCGCACACCTTATTATTAATAAGAGTTTATTTATATAGTTTTTTTAATATATGATCATACTATTACTAAGATGGCTTAAATAACAAGTAGTAACATTTATAATAACTCCAATTTGATAATGTAGCTAAAATGAAGTATAACATGTCGTAATCAGTTTAAGATTTTATATCAATAACGTATATAAAGTAAATCCTATTAGTAAGCACAAATGCTATTATGCCAACCCAAAACATAAACAAAGAAAAATGAAACAACCTCATCCTTTTTCCTTTTTCTTTCATATATTTCCTTGTTCATCTTTTTCCTTCTTATTAGTGAAATCCTTTATCGGAAAAATGAGGTGAGAATGCCTCTCAAGTCTCCAACTAATTAAAAGGAATGAGTGGGTCCTGTAATATTAGTGGGTTAAGTGTTTCAAACAACTGCACACAGTTTTTCGACAACTGCATTAGTTGTCCCAACAACTATTCAGTTGTCCAACAACTTCACACAATTATCGAACAACTTCTATAGTTGTTAAAACAATTTCTATAATTGTTGAGACAACTTTTATAGTTGTTGGGGTAAAAGTGTAAAAATAAAAAACTGAAACTTGTTTGTCACTTTTACTCAATTTTTAAAATTTAAAGGACCCCCACTTAATTGACAAACGTATTTGTCTCTTTTAATTGCATCTCCATGGTTTCTGTGTGAATTTGACCCTTAGCAAACGGTTAAATGGATCTAACTTACGTAAAATGGAGAAAAACACCTAATCAAGGCTTTGCTTGAAGGCATATACTTCCTTCGTTTCAAAATATTTGCCATAATTTTTTTCTTGAGATCAAATTATTTGAATTTTGATTAATATTTTAAAATATATTTTTTTAAAATCATATTGATATGAGAAAAATTATAATTTATAGTAAAAATTATAATTTATAGTACTTTCTGTATAGTTTTTGAATATTTAAATTTAAATTTTAAAATATTAAATTAATTTAAAGCAATTTAGTTTTGTAAAGTAGTCAAATTGACTCCCAAGAAACAAGACGTGATAACTATTTTAGAACATAGAGATATATTTTCAATTTCCTAAGATGTAATTCTTCTAATTTATGGGTTGTGTTTGGTTACTTGATTGTTGAATATACTTTCTCCAAAATAAAGTTATATTTTTCACAATATTTTTCAAACATTTTAAATTTGACATTGCACAACTTACTTTTATTAATTGACACGTTAAGATTTTATATCAATATTTGTATTAAAAAATAATATTACAACAGTGTCATAATATTATATACAGTTTCTTCCACTATTATTGTGTGACACATATTTGTACTAAATCAAATTACTAAAGTGATTTTAAAGGCAAAATATTACTTATATACTTTATTATAAATGTATTTTTACGATATTCAAATATCAATGGCATCCTTAGTTGTTTATTTGTTTTTTTTCTTTTTTGGCAAGAAGACATCCTTAGTTATTATAATTTATAGCATTCCTTCTTATTCATGTTACTTGTCATAGTTACTAAAAATAATTAGTTAAGATATTTATTATTTTAACAAATTAAGATAGAATTAGTTATATATGTTTATCTTTTTTTTTTTTAATAAATGTGAAAAGATGTTAATATTGTGAAAGAAAAAATAATATTACATAATAATTAAAAAATAAATAAGAGTAATTGAATTAAATTATCTTTTAGTTCATATTTTAAGGAGATTGCAAAAGATAAACATAATAAGTAAAAATAATACTAAATAATAATTAAAAAATAAATAAAAGTAATTTAATTAAATTATCTTTTAGTTAATATTTTTAAGGAGAGTGCGAAAGATAAACATAATTAGTAAAAATAATATTAAATCATGATTAAAAATAAATAAGAGTAGTTTTATTAAATTATCTTTTAGTTAATATTTTAAAGGATAGTGTAGAAGATAAACATGTTACATGATAAGTAAAAGAGATAAAGTATTGAAAACACCCCTAAACTTGACGTGAATTATTATTTTAGTGCCCGAACTATTGACATCCTTAAAAACACCCCTCTACTTGACTATGTGAATTTTAAAACAACCCTCTTATGCCACACATGCGTATATGTGAAATTTTCTGTTGATGTGACATATACATATATATATATATATATATAGTAAAAAAAACATTTTAAAAATTAAATGCTAAGAATTTAGCAATTAGAGAAAAGAAGAGGATTTTTTTTTTCTTTTAAAAAAAAATAATTTTTTTTCTTACCCTATCCCATCCCCTACCCAGTACCTCAACCCCCCCCCCCCCCTTAATTTTTTTAAAAATTTTTAAAAAAAAATTAAATTTTTTTTCTTACCCCATCCCCATGCCCCCTCCCCCCCCAAAAAAAAATAAAAAAAAATTCCTATCCCACTATCCCCACCCTCTCAAAAAAATTTATTTTTTAAATTTTGTGTTAGATATGTATAAATGCTTTTAGGAACATCTTTTCTACCTGTAAGAAAATATTACTTATTTTCTTGTGTTCGATATGCAAGTAGAAAAGATTTTCCTAAAAACATTTATATATATATCTAACACAAAATAAAAAAATAATTTTTTTTGAGGGGTAGGAGTAGTAGGGTAGGATTTTTTTTTTTTTTTGGGAGGAGGGGTTAGGGGTGTGGAGGTAGGGGTAGGGGTAAGAAATATTTTTAATTTTTTTCTTAAAAATATTTTTGGGGTGAGCTGGGTTGGACATGAGTAGGGGGTGGGGATGGGGTAAGAAAAAAATTAAATTTTATTTTAAAAAATTTTAAAATTATGTTTTTGGGGGTGGGGGGAGTCGGGGTAGGCGGTGGGGTGGGATTAAAAAAATATTTAAACTTTTTAATTTTTTTTTTTTTAAAATTGGGTGGTTGGGATGTGGGGTTAGGGTACTCGGTAGGGGGATGGGGTGGGGTAAGAAAAAAATTTATTTATTTTTTAAAATAAATGTTTTAAATGTTTTTTTTTATTATATATATCTATGTGTATGCCACATCAACAGAAAATTCCACATATACACGTGTGTGACATAAGAGGGGTGTTTTTAAATTCACTTAGTCAAGTAGAGGGGTATTTTTAAGGCTATTAATAGTTTAGAGACTAAAGTAATCATTCACGTCAAATTTAAGAGTGTTTTCAGAACTTATCTCTAAGTAAAAATGGATAGAAAGAGTAATAAAATTTGGCGTAGTGAGGAGTCTAACCACGAGGTCAACAATCGCTAGTGCATAGGAGTAAATAGACCATCATATGTTTTGGCGTCATATTAGACTTCCCAAGTACTCCAAACAACAATTGATTCATAACCATCATGTGATCATACCTTAAACTATTTTTAACCCCAAAAATGTCTTCATTGGAAAGCATCAATATCTGGGGATTGGGGTCCATTATTCCCATGTCTTTCTTTTAAAATTCTTGTGAATAATACTAATATCTTCCTAGTTCCTACTCCACTATACACCTCTTCGTTAAAAAACCCTTAAATAATTCTAATAACAACAATAACCTAAGTTGCTCGGACTCGAGTGCGGATCTAGAGGTCGGATCCTTCATGATCTAAATTTTAGGATTCGGGGAAATGGATCCAGGTATGAATACGGGTACAGAGATTCGGCTAAAAATAATTCAAATATATAAAAATAAAGTTATAAAACCTAAACTATGAGATATTATGTGGAGAACCTGAGGAGGAAATATTGATCAAAAGCTGAATCTTGAAATGTGATAAAAGAAAAAAGAGTAACATAGAAATTTCTATATACAAGGTATTCTATTTTCTTTAATTTCATCTTAATTTTTGTTTTGATTAAAAAAATCATTGAATCTATCCGAAATTTCTCCGTCGATTTTGGTCAAAGTACCCAAAATCGGTTGACCAAATTGGGTATGGATCCCACACCCATGTCGTGTCGACACGGGTGTGGCACCTAAAGTGAAGAGTCTGAGCAACTTAGACAATAACAATATATTCACTATGATGGTTCATTGGATCATTTTAATATTATATTTGACTCCTATGTATTAAGTGTCATTAAGCTGCATTGTTTAATTGGAGAAGTTAGTGGCTTAAGTTGCACCTTTATTAGGCATTAAGTGACCTATTATGAGTGTCAATGTCTTGTGCTTTACTAGCACTTTAATATTTGGCAGTTAGTGGGTTTGCTGCATTGCTCCTTCCGTTGCAGGCACTATATACCCATTACTTCTGCCGTCGCATTGTTGTAAGGTGCAGCAGTTAACTCCCTGTTCATTTGTGGCTTTATGCTTATTGACTTCATAGTTAGTGGTAAGAATGTGGACATAAGTTTTTTTGTAACTTTTGTAACTTCGATCATTATTCTACCTCATTACTGATAACCTCCAAATTACGGAAGTTGAAAACAAACACGAAAACTAAAGAAACGATAGAAATCTAAAATACAAAAAGTAAAGGATAGATAGATAGAGATAAAAGATAGACACAAACAAAGGAAATCAACGAAACTAAAGGATATATTAAATCCAATAACCTCGAAAGATTAATCTAAAGAAGACACCTAACTCATACGAACGACCACAAGGGAATCGTAACGCCCTCGCAACCACCGTTTCTAGGAAAAAGTCAATACAAGCTTTTCCAAGCAACACTCATGCTCCATAAGGAGTCTCACAATATCAATGTCATAAAAAAACTAAGGAAAATGAAAGAGGAGCTAGTATTTATAGTTTTGGACCTTTTATTACATTTAATGGTTCCAAAAGTGACCCATTTCAGCAAATTGGGCATCCGCCCACGCAGGTGGGGCACCTGCTGGAGCATGTGAGGGTACAGGTGCCACTGGAAGGGAAAAAATGACCACCTTGCCGTCGCAGTATAATGACCTTCCCGGTCATTTGCCTCGTCTTCTTGTGTTCTCGGCATTTAGAACTTTTCTATAACTGCCCCAAGTTATTTATGACTTGCTGGGACTGACAGTTCGATTTTCGGGCAGTTCATTTGAGAATATTATTTAGACCGAGCACGTTTTAAAATAATTAATTAAATTGGATTTTGGTAAAAGGATATAGTTAATTACCTTTCGAAAATATTTTTAAAATTTATAAAATTCTTTAGTTATGATATATTTATACTACTTTATAATAGTTTTATAATTTATTAATATTTTAAGTGGAGATAGTAAATCTAAATATGTTAAAATAATATTATTAGTTTATAGAGGTTTTATTCGAAATAATTTTCTTTTAATTATGGTATATTCAAAATATTATATTTATTTTATCATGAGCCTATACAATACCCGAATATATATATAAGGGGAAAAAAATTACACCGATGGGCCATCTCCACCACCACGTGGAAAGTGGGGAGGTGCACACCAGGGTGACTGTTGCTAGGTAAAGGTTGCCACTTAGCATGTGGGAACACATTGGCATGCTATATACATTTTTAATAAAATGTATAACATTACATTTGCTCAAATGTTTCCACCGTATTCCCTCACCATTTCTTATCATATAAGCTCAATATTGAGCTAATCTATTGATGTTTGAGCTTAGGAGTTTATATATTTGAGTCCGTGGACTCGTTCTCATCGTTTCTACGGTACATTTTCTTATTTTTACGGTAGTTTTCATTTATGGTGGTATTGATATTTGAGCTATATTTTGAGCTCAAATTGAGAGGTGCTAGTTGTGACTATTGATCACGGGGTGATTTGGGACGCTGTGACGATTTCAGTTTTGCGATTCCGCAAGCGGGCCTCACGTGGACTGTTCGGACATTTTTTTGAACTAATGCAATATGGGTATAAATAGTCATAATTTGACATACAATTTATTATTTTGGTAGCTTGGCAACAGTCAGAGGCCTCTCGGAAGGGGAAGGCTCCTATATAGCTGGTTCTTCTGGCAAACTTGCGGCGGCGTCCAGGTAGGCTAGGTTTACCTTCCTTTACACTTAGATTGAACTTATGTGTGATATATGTATGCTATTGTGCTGGAGTTTTGGGCTGGTATTATACACTTGGTGGTGGTGTTTTGCTGTGATTTAGGCCTTCTAGGCCGGATAGGGCTATTCGAATATATTCCAGGCCCATTATCCTCGTGGTACACCACAGATGACCTATTTGGGGTCGGATAGTATTGTTGTTGTTGTTGCCAGTTTGGGAATGTTATTGTTGGACCTTAATCCAGGCTTAGATAGACTTAGCCCAGACTTAGACAAGTATAACAAGACCTGGTGTTTGGGACCCGATAGTGGGCCCCGTTACCCTTTTTGTCGACTTGTCAGAACTTTGACATCTTTGGGCTTGGATAAGCACTATATGACATTTAGGGTTGCGATGGGATTGAGTCGCCCCGATTGTACCCGGTTGGCCTGTTTAGCCTTGTTAGTCCCTGATAGCACCGTATTTGACCGGGGTCGGCTAGTTTGACTTAGAACGCTGACCCGCCTTTCCATGACTTATAATGTATACCCATACTTGTATATACATATTGTTTGTTGTATATAGTGACCTAGAAAGACCCCGAGATTTACTTGTAGCATGTTGTGGGATTAACTTCTGTACTTATATACTAGTATTGACTTGGGATTAGGGCGTTCCCCGTTTATCTGATATAATATGACATTTGATTCTGTTCTAGTTACTAGCTATGATGAGTTTCGGTTCGAGTCCAGCTACTGATTCAGGTATGATGATTTTGGTTATTGACTATTGGGTGTTTCGGTTCGAGTCCGGCCCCGCATTATGGTACACTATGAGTTCTGGTACTGGGTACCGTGGTTATGATACTGTTGTTCTTTGAGTTCCGGTTCGAGTCCAGAGGAAATGATATATATGTGGCCTATGATTATTACCCACTGCGTCCGGTTCGATTCCGGCGTCTGGCCTATTATTATTACCCATTGGTGCCGGTTTAAGCCCGGTACACTCTTGTTGCTTATTGGACACTGATACAACTTTGAGACACTGGTGACTATACATTTACTATTCTTGTGTGTCTAGCCGGTTTATGGGGGCCAGGCTGGGTTATTGTTTTCTTTCGTGTGCCTATCGGGTTTATGGGGCCCCAGATAGGTTATGTTTGACTTGTGTGTTTACTTACGCATTTTTTTACTCGATTATTAAATATCACATTTATTTATTTCCTAAGCATATCTACACGCCTCGGCAGTTACTTATGTATTTATTACTTATACCCCGGACTTAGCATGCACCCTCGCAGTTTAGCTTGCTTATATTACATTGAACTCAGTCGGCCGATGATGCCTACTGAGTACCCGTTTCCCCGGTACTCATACTGCACTTTTGCATCTTTTTCCTCGATGCAGATCCGGGCACTAGTCGGCGAGTTTGACGTGACTCTCTTCTCAGCACTGACTCGGAGCAGGGTGAGCTTATTGACGTTCGAGGCAAATCCTACTCCATCTCTACTGTATAGTCTTTTGCACTCAAGACTATTGTACTTGTTATATATATTTGGTTTCTGTCTTGTATTCTGGGTATGTCTAGTAGTGACTCTTGTACCAACCTCACCAGGTCTTGGGAGGGGTTCTTGACTTTATACATATTGTCCTCTTCCTTCTCAGTCTCGGTATGGGTATATTTTGGTTCTGTTTTTTTTTTTTCATTTCTAGCATTCTTATTAGTACGGTTACTTCCACCTCATCTCTGTTCTTCTGAGATTCCGCCCGTTAGCCCGTCGCTTGTCGCTCCGTGCTAGGGTTTGGCTTGCTTATTGGTGGGTTATGGTAGGCGCCATCATGACTCAAATATTGGGTCATGACAGCTTGGTATCAGAGCCTAGGTTGTGTAGGTAGTGTTGGTACATGAGCCAATGTGTGGTAGAGTCCTGCGGATCGATGCGGGGACACCTGTATCCTATCCTCGGGAGGCTACAGAGCATTCTTAGGGGAGTCTCTCATTTTCTTGACTCATGTCCATACGTCGGGTCTATGTTGGTTTCTGATTTTCATTTGGTTCACTCTTTACACAGATGGTTAGGACGCATGGTCCGAGAGCCGGGGCTCGGGACCCCGAGCCTGCAGCGAGGGCTCCAGTTAGGGGCCGAGGTCGACCTAGAGGTCGGAGGTAGGGCAGAGTAGCATCCCCATGCCGAGATCATGCTAGGGATCAGTAACCCGATCCCGTTATAGCTCCAGATGTTCCGCCGCCACAGAAGCCGATGGACCAGGAAGCAGCCCAGGCTCCACCTGGATTTATTGATGCTTCAGTACTCCGAGACACTTCGGTACAGTTGCTGGGATTAGTTGGATGTCCGTCAGCCAAGGGAGCCCAACCAGCAGTACAGGGAGTTGGTGTTGGGGCGCAGCCTGCAGCTGCAGCACCCAGAGTTGAGGTTTCGCCTGTACCGATAATTCCACAGCCGGTAGTAGCTCAGCCAGTTATGTCTGTCGAGGAGCAAAAAATGTTGAGTTATTTTTTGAGACTAGCTCCACCCAGGTTTGCGGGTACCCCAGGAGAAGATGCTTCTGAGTTCTTATCCAGCTGCGAGGAGAAACTGAGAAATTTGGGATTAGTGGAGTCGCGCAGGGTAGAATTTGTAGCTTATCAGTTTGATACAGTCGCGAGGAGATGGTGGAGAGGTTATCTTGATTCCAGGCCAGCTGGATCTCTACCCATTAATTGGGCACAGTTCTCCGAGGTGTTCTTGGGGAAGTATATGCCCCGCAACATGTGTGAGCGTCTTCGATATGAGTTTTCCAGGTTGAGACAGGGGTCTATGACAGTTGCTGAGTATGAGGTGAGATTCCATGATTTGGCCAGACATGCTACTATGATCTTGCCTAATGAGTACGAGAGGATTAGATGCTTTGTCCGAGGGTTGCGATTAACACTCCGCAGAGCCACACAGAGTTTAGTGACTTTGGGGAAATCATTTACTGAGATAGCTAAGCATGTATATTCGATAGAGGAGATGGATTGCGAGGCCCAAGGGGGCAGCAATAAGAGACCCCGATTTCAGGGTAGTTACAGTGGCAGTCACAGCAGCTCACAGTTCAGAGGCCGTGGGTTTCAGGGTAGGCACCCACAGCAGCAGCATCAGTCTTTTCAGTGACAAGGTCAGTCTAGTAAGCCCGTACAGTCAGCCTTGCAGATTTTTGATAAGGGTCAGCCCGCCTATAGTGGTTCTAGTAGTCAACCTCAGGGACATGGTCAGTCCAGTTCATCTACTAGATCTTCTAGGCTGAGCAGAGAGCCAGGAGCATGTTATACTTATGGGGTTGTCGGTCATTTCGCGCGTGAGTGTCCTCAGCTCAGGGTGATTGAGCCTTCAGTTCAGACAACACAACCTATCAGATCTATACCGCCAGTAGGTAGGGGTGGTGTACAGGGTCGTCGGGGTGGTCCCCAGGGTTATCGAGGTGGATCGCAGGGAGGTCGAACTGGTAGTCAGGTCGGTACTCAGACTAGTGGTAGCAAGTGTCAGTTGCATGCCGTGCCAACTAGGCCAGAGGCTGAGGCTTCGAATGCGGTGATTACAGGTACGATTTTCGTATGCCACCAGCCAGCTTCTGCATTATTTGATCCTGGATCCAAGTTTTATTTTGTATCTACTTATTATACACTACGGTTGGGTTTATATTCTGAGTTATTATCTGTACCCTTACGTGTATCTACCCCCGTTGGTGATTTCTTAGTAGTGGATCGGGTATATAGATCTTGTCTGGTGACTGTTCGGGAGTTTGAGACTCGGGTTGATTTTATTGTATTGGCCATGGTAGACTTTGATGTGATTCTGGGCATGGACTGGTTGTCTTTCCATTATGCAGTCTTGGATTGCTTTGCCAAGACCGTGACCTTATCCATGCCTGGCGTACCTCCGGTGGTGTGGCAGGGTTCTGTTAGCCGCACACCGACAGGGATTATTTCATATGTTTGGGTTCGTAGATTGATGTCGAGGGGATGTGATTCATTCCTTGCTTATGTTTGGGATGCTAGTATTGACAGTCCATCGCTTGACTCCGTCCCTGTTTTTTATGAGTTTCCTGATGTATTCCTGACTGACCTACCTGTCCTTCCTCCTGAGCGTGATATAGAGTTCATTATTGACCTCAAGCCGGGCACCCGAGACCTATTTTTATGGCTCCTTATCGTAAGGCTCCTGCTGAGTTGAGAGAGTTGAGTACTCAGCTCCAGGACCTTCTGGGAAAGGGTTTTATCAGGCAGAGTGTGTCGCCGTGGGGTGCTCCAGTTCTGTTTGTAAATAATAAAGATGGCTCCATGCGTATGTGTATCGACTATAGACAGCTAAATAAGGTGACAGTAAAGAATAAGTATCTTATACCTCATATCGATGATTTGTTTGATCAACTTCAGGGTGCAGCGGTATTCTCGAAGATAGACTTGAGATATGGATATCATCAGTGAGAGTTAGGGCTGAGGACATCCCAAAGACAACCTTCAGGACTCGGTACGACTATTATGAGCTCGTGGTGATGTCTTTTGGGTTAACTAATGCCCCAACAGCTTTTATGGATTTGATGAATCGTGTATTCACGTCATACTTGGACTCCTTTGTGATTGTGTTTATAGATGACATCTTGATTTATTCGAGGAGTAGCGAATAACATGAGCAACATTTGAGGATTGTGCTCCACACTTTGAGAGATCAACGGCTTTATGCCAAGTTCTCAAAGTGTGAGTTCTAGCTTGAGTCTGTAGCTTTCTTAGGGCATGTTGTATCCAGACACAATATCATGGTAGACCCAGAGAAGATCGAGGCTTCGAGGTTGGGCTAGGCCCACGTCGCCTACTGAAGTTCGCAGTTTTGTTGGGTTGGCAGGGTACTACAGGCGATTTGTTGAGGGCTTCTTGTCTATTACATCTCCTATGACTAGACTAATAAGGAAGGAGGTTCCATTTTAGTGGTCTGAGGATTGTAAGGTGAGATTTCTGAAGCTCAAGGATCAACTTACTTCTGCCCCTGTGTTGACTCTTCTAGTTGAGGGCGAGGGTTTCACCGTGTATTATGATGCGTCTGGTATCGATTTGGGATGTGTTCTGATGCAGCGGGGTTGTGTCATTGCTTATGCATCGAGGCAGCTAAAGGTGCACGAGCGTAACTATCCCACTCATGATTTAGAGTTAGCAGCGGTTGTGTTTGCACTGCAAATTTGGAGGCATTATCTCTACGGTGCTCATTGTGAGATCTTTACAGACCATCGTAGTCTTCAACATATTATGACTCAGAGGGATCTTAATTCGAGGCAGCACAGGTGGATTGAGTTGCTAAAGGACTATGATATCTTTATTCTCTATCATCCGGGCAAGACGAATGTGGTAGCGGACGCCTTGAGTCGGAAGGCAGTGAGTATGGGTAGCTTAGCCTTCATTCACGTCTTTTAGCGGTCGTTGGCTTTGGACATTCAGTTCTTAGCTAACTCGATGGTGCGTTTGGATATTTCTGACCCCGGGAGGGTTATCGCTTGTGTTGGTACAAGATCTACTTTGCTGGAACATATTCAGAGTCGTCAGTTTGAGGATAGCAGTCTCCATAGCATTCAAGATCAGGTATTGAGGGGTGAGTCTGAGAGAGCTACCTTGGGTTCTGATGGTGTTCTGAGGTTTAACGGTCGTATTTGTGTCCCGAGGGTTGGAGATTTGATTAAGTTGATTCTGCACGAGGCGCACAGTTCCAGATATTCTATTCACCCTGGGACAGCTAAGATGTATCGGGATCTGAGGCAGCACTATTAGTGGAGTAGTATACGGAGAGATATTACAGGGTTTGTAGCTCGATGCCTCTATTGTCAGTAGGTAAAGACCGAGCATCAGAGACCCGGTGGTTTACTTCAGCAATTACCCATCCCCAAGTGGAAGTGGGAACTAGTCACTATGGATTTCGTTAGTGGGTTACCTCGCACCTCTCGTGTCTTTGATAGTATTTGGGTTATTGTAGATCGGTTGAATAAGTCCGCACACTTTATTCTTGTTTGAGTCTCCTATAGTGTTGAGAGATTGGCACATGTATATATTCAGGAGGTGGTTCGCCTACATGGAGTGCCAGTATCTATTATCTCAGATAGAGGGTCTCAGTTTACCTCCAATTTTTGGCGGACTTTCCAGGAAGAGTTGGGTACTCAGGTGGACCTTAGTACTGCATTTCATCCTCAAACCTATGGGCAGTCAGAGCGGACGATTCAGGAATTGGAGGATATGCTCCGCGCTTGTGTGTTAGACTTTGGGGTTCAGTGGGATCAATTCTTGCCTTTAGCAGAGTTCGCGTATAATAACAGCTTTTACTCCAGCATTCGGATGGCTCCATTTGAAGCTTTGTATGGTAGACGGTGTCGGTCTCCAGTTGGATGGTTTGAGACTTCAGAGGTCAATCCTCGTGGTATGGATTTTCTTCGAGAGTCTTTGGACCGAGTTCGGGTGATTTAGGACAGGCTGCGGACAGTCCAAAGTAGACAGAAGAGTTATGCAGACCGTAGACGTCGTCCGTTGAAATTCAAAGTTGGTGATAGGGTCTTCTTACGAGTATCGCTCATGAAAGGCGTGATGCGGTTTGGTAGGAGGGGCAAGCTTAGCCCCAGATATATTGGACCCTTTGAAATTTCGTGGACAGTCGGGGAGGTAGCATATGTGTTGGCTTTACCTCCGGCCTTTTCAGCTATACCACCAGTGTTTCATGTTTCTATGCTGCGACAGTTTAGTTAGACAAGAAACTAACATTTATGGAGGAGCCTGTGTCTATTTTAGCAAGAGATATCAGACGGTTACGCTCCCGGGACATTCCAGTGGTTAAAGTACAGTGGCGTCACCGTCCGATTGAGGAGGCCACTTGGGATCTTGAACGTGATATGCGAGCCTAGTATCCCTACTTGTTCACATCTTCAGGTATGTGCTTACTCTTGACTTTCGCGGACGAAAGTCCTTTTAGTAGTGGATGTTATAATGACCTTTCCGGTCATTTCCCTCGTCTTCGTGTGTTCTCGGCGTTTAGAACTTTTCTATAACTGCCCCAAGTTATTTATGACTTGCTGGGACTGACAGTTTGGTTTTCGGGCAGTTCGTTTGAGAATATTATCTAGACCGAGCACGTTGTAAAATAATTAATTAAATTGGATTTTGGTAAAAGCATATAGTTAATTACCTTTCGAAAATATTTTTAAAATTTATAAAATTCTTTAGTTATGATATATTTATACTACTTTATAATAGTTTTATAATTTATTAATATTTTAAGCGGAGATAGTAAATCTAAATATTTTAAAATAGTATTATTAGTTTATAGAGGTTTTATTCAAAATAATTTTCTATTAATTATGGTATATTCAAAATATTATATTTATTTTATCACGAGCCAATGCAATACCCGAATATATATATAAGGGGATAAAAATTACACCGATGGGCCACCTCCACCACCACGTGGAAAGTGGGGAGGTGCACACCAGGGTGACTGTTGCTAGGTAAAGGTTGCCACTTAGCATGTGGGAACACATTGGCATGCTATATACATTTTTAATAAAATGTATAACATTGCACTTGCTCAAATGTTTCCACCGTATTCCCTCACCATTTCTTATCATATAAGCTTAATATTGAGCTAATCTATTGAGGTTTGAGCTTAGGAGTTTATATATTTGAATCCGTGGACTCGTTCTCGTCGTTTCTATGGTACATTTTCTTATTTTTACGGTGGTATTGATGTTTGAGCTATATTTTGAGCTCAAATTGAGCGGTGCTAGTTGTGACTATTGATCACGGGGTGATTTGGGACGCTTTGACGATTTCAGTTTTGCGATTCCACAAGCGGGCCCCACGTGGACTGTTCAGACATTTTTTCGAACTAATGCAATATGGGTATAAATAGTCATAATTTGACATACAGTTTATTATTTTGGTAGCTTGGAAACAGTCAGAGGTCTCTCGGAAGGGGAAGGCTCCTGTATAGCTGGTTCTTTTGGCAAGCTTGCGGCGGCGTCTAGGTAGGCTAGGTTTACCTTCCTTTACAGTTAGATTGAGCTTATGTGTGATATATGTATGCTATTGTGCTGGAGTTTTGGGCTGGTATTATACACTTGGTGGTGGTGTTTTGCTGTGATTTAGGCCTTCTAGGCCGGATAGGGCTATTCGAATATATTCCAGGCCTGTTATCCTCGTGGTACACCACAGATGACCTATTTGGGGCCGAATAGTATTGTTGTTGTTGTTGCCAGTTTGGGAATATTATTATTGGACCTTAGTCCAGGCTTAGACAGACTTAGCCCAGACTTAGACAAGTATAACCAGACCTGGTTTTCGGGACCCGATAGCGGGCCCCGTTACCCTTTTTGTCGACTTGTCAGAACTTTGACATCTTTGGGCTTGGATAAGCACTATATGACAGTTAGGGTTGTGATGGGATTGAGTCACCCCGATTGTACCCGGTTGGCCTGTTTAGCCTTGTTAGTCCCTGATAGCACCGTATTTGACTGGTGTCGGCTAGTTTGACTTAGAACGCTGACCCACCTTTCCATGACTTATAATGTATACTCAGACTTGTATATACATATTGTTTATAGTAGATAGTGACCTAGAAGGACCCCGAGATTTACTTGTAGCATGTTGTGGGATTAACTTCTGTACTTATATACTAGTATTGACTTGGGACTAGGGCGTTTCCCGTTTATCTGATATAATATGACATTTGATTCTATTCTAGTTAATGGCTATAATGAGTTTCGGTTCGAGTCCGGTTACTGATTTAGGTATGATGATTTTGGTTATTGACTATTGGGTGTTTCAATTCGAGTTCGACCCCGAATTGTGGTACACTATGAGTTCTGGTACTGGGTACCATGGTTATGATACTATTTTTCTTTGAGTTCCGGTTCGATTTCGAAAGAAATGATATATATGTGGCCTATTATTACTACCCACTGCGTTCGATTCGATTCCGGCGTCTGGCCTATTGTTATTACCCATTGGTGCCGGTTCAAGCCCGGTACACTCTTGTTGCTTATTGGACACTGATACAACTTTGAGACACTGGTGACTATACATTTACTATTCTTGTGTGTCCCGCCGGTTTATGGGGCGCCAGGCTAGGTTATTGTTTTCTTTCGTGTGCCTATCGGGTTTATGGGCCCCCAGATAGGTTATGTTTGACTTGTGTGTTTACTTACGCATTTATTTACTCGATTAGTCGATATCACATTTATTTATTTCCTAAGCATATCTACACGCCTCGACAGTTACTTATGTATTTATTACTTATACCCCGGACTTAGCATGCACCCTCGAAATTTAGCTTGCTTATATTACATTGAACTCAGTCGGCCGATGATGCCTACTTAGTACCCATTGGCCCGGTACTCATACTGCACTTCTGCATCTTTTTCACCGATGCAGATCCAGGCACTAGTCGGTGAGTTTGACGTGACTCTCTTCTCACCACTGACTCCGGAGCAGGGTGAGCTTACTGACATTCGAGGCAAATCCTACTCCATCTCTACTATATCGTCTTTTGCACTCAAGACTGTTGTACTTGTTATATATATTTGGTTTCTGTCTTGTATTCTGGATATGTCTAGTAGTGGCTCTTGTACCGACCTCACCAGGTCTTGGGAGGGGTTCTTGACTTTATACATATTGTCCTCTTCCTTCTCAGTCTCGGTATGGGTATATTTTGGTTTTGTTTGTTTTTTATTTCTAGCATTCTTATTAGTACGGTTACTTCCACCTCATCTCTGTTCTTCTGAGATTCCGCCCGTTAGCCAGTCGCTTGTCGCTCCGGGCTAGGATTTCGCTTGCTTATTTGTGGGTTACGGTAGGCTCCATCATGACTCAAATATTGGGTCGTGACACGCAGGTGGCCCCAGGTCATTGTTTAGCTCCTTTTAGCTCTCCGACGACCTCTCCAATTGTTCCTTTGACTCCAAGCTATCTTCCATACGTGATATTGCTCTACTTGAAGTGCAAAATGGACCCTCCTCCCACATCCTTGTGGCCTTAAGCTCTTTGTGGCTTGGATCCCTTGTTGTCTCCCTTGAAATATAAGCCAAGAAAGGTTGACACCGATTTGGCTTGTATCATCTTCCCCTTCTTGAAAAGGATTCGACCTCGAATCCAAACCTTGCAAAACCATTGGGAAAACAAGCAACAACAATATCCTCAAGGTACGAGGGTTAGAGTTAGCAAAATCAATCATATCACCAAGCCAAGGTTGCTCACACTTAAGATATAACCAAGGATCCTTTGTGTTTAACACAAGAAGCTTATTGAAAAGGGTACAAAGGAACTGGCTATGAAGAATGCCAAGAGATAAGGAAACTACAAAAGTCATAATGGCATCAACAAACCAAGGAGGTAATATTACATTAATTTTAGGAGCCATACGACACAATTGTTTCAATACCTCTCCAAGAAAACACACCAAAGGTGGTACCACCAATGGTTCAAAAATCCACAAGAGTTTTTCGGGGTCAAAGGTATGAGATACCCACATTGCATCATTACTCAAACAAGTGGACCAACCAAAGGACATATTACCTCCAAATAAAACAATTCCACAACTAGCATGGACGTCATCAAAAGCAAAAAGGTAATATAGAAAGGAATTAGGCATAGAAATCTCATCCATGGTATTACCATCTACAAGAGTGCCACATGGCTCAATAGATTTAGCAACTAATGCACTCAAGGATGGATTCAATTCATTTTGGCACATGATATTTTTCCTTCTTAAGTAATTCATGCCCACATAAGATATTGATTCAACATGGTTATGAATAACATCATATGCAAAAAGGTAATAAAGAAAGGTGCTAAGGACACTATTCTCTTCCAAGGTACGCTCATGGGTAGGCACACATAAGGAGAGAAAGAGGCATTTTAAGCACATAGAACCTCTCTTCTTTAAGTAACTTCCGAGAGTCCCAATTAACATTTCAAATTGCCTAACCTTATGAAGGTGGCAAGAAGTATTTAACAACCATAGACTCTCCCACAAACAAGTAATCAACTTAGCATCCATAAGTTGTGGCCCACACAACTTAAGCACAAGTGTGTCAAATAAGGATGCAAGTATATAAGCAATACTCCAAAGAGGCAATGACACATTTGCCCTAGGGTCCTCAAGAATGATACCACCTTTGAGAAAGGGGTCATCTATTACAAACAAGTGATAAAGAAAGGTATCACATAAGTGGAATTCATCCAAAGTGTTTTTAAGAGAAGACTCACTCTTTGACCTATAAGTCTTAAAACCTTGGTCAAGAATGGAAACACACAATGGAGAATTCTTTTGGACTATTTCGTTGCTCCCCTTCTTTAAAGAACACTCATCTTTGTTGGACATGTCTCCTATGCACAACTTGAGTCTACCAAGTAGACTGTAAATCCTCAAGAAAGACTTTCCATTGTAGGGAAGGCTACCAACAACCTCATTCAAACTTTGCTTGTCATCTTAACCAAGTACCAAGTTGGTGTATAAGAATCACCACACTTCAAGAGGTCACCAGGGTCAAATGGGAGAAGTATCCAAGAACATGGGTCAAGGCAATACTCATTTTCCCCAAAGGTGTCAACCTCACAAATAGATATACCCTCTATACTATAATTGACAATATTATAATCAAAGAGAGGGTAGAGAAAGGTGTCACATATGTCAACTTCAACTAAGGTGTCCTCATGCATGTACTCATTATTAGATTCAAGATCTTCAACATGAGTATCTTCAACAATGGGAGCACACAAAGAAGAAGAAGAATAAGCAATTTCTAAACAAATAAAACCTCCTTTTTCAAGGGAAGGATCATCAAGTAGACACAAACCATCAACAACATCAAGGAGGTCATGACTCAAGCCCTTACAAGAATCATATAAGTCATCCTCATATTTATCAAACAATGGTGGGGTGTCATAAAAATGATCACAACCAAAATCCTCTTCACAAGAACAATCACTAGTTGGGTTTCTCAAATATTCAAGCAAATCAAATTTATCATCACCCAATTGATCATTCTTTTTCACAAGTGAGAGATCACTATAAAAAATTAAATAGTTAGAACAATATTCACTCAGCCCTATATTCTTAATGGATTTCAAAAAATAGGATAAAATATGAATCTTAAGCATACCATCCTTTTTTTCAAACACATCAAAATGCACATCACTAGATGCCACACTAGGAGTGATCTCACAATTATCATTTAAGACAAATTTCATTGAGAGAGAATCATTAACCAAAGGTGAGGAATTAAAGCATGCAAGTTCACTCTCAAAAAGATACATGTCATCTTTCACAACATTCTTATTCATTTGATCAACTCTATCAACTACATCACTATTTTGAGACTCATCAAGTACACAACAAATATTCTCAAGTAGTGGATTAAATTCGCAAGCAAGTTGATCAATGCACACACCTTCACTAGTTGTAGGCAATTCACATGCCAACATAGACTCACCTTGATTTTCACAAGGGTCAACTAGTGTGTGAATACTCTTATCACATGGCAATGGGACCTCATTCAAGTTACAAGTGCTAGAACTAGGTGGACACAAATCGATCTTGCTAGAAGAGTCAATTCGATCATCTAAAGGATCAACTAGTGTTTACAAACTCACAACAAGAATTTGATCATCATGCAACTTATTGCTATCAAGAGTATCACAAAGGGAAGACTCATGAGACTCTAAATTATACAAGCCACCAATCACACTCACTTGGCCACTAGCCACATCATGACATTTCAAATTTAGAGAAGTGCAAGGGTTAGCATTGTTACATTGTAGCTTATATGAAGTATGGTCTTCACCTTGGTGCTCAATGTGGGAGATCATTTGCTCCTTTGGGAAGTTCTCACCACATGGAAGTTTGTCAATTCTACTCCCTTGAGTCAACTTCTTATTTGGGCACCCTTCAAGCACCTGTTAGTTCTTCACACTTTGGGGATTTTTGTTAGGTTTGCTTCCAACAATACCTACATAAGTGTCAAGACAACTAGAGAGAGAAGAAAAGTTACATGAGTTAGGATTAGGTTGTGACAAACCTCTCACATCACTCCACACAACCTCTCCTTTTTCCACTCTTAGGTTGTCACTTTGCTCTCCCTTACTTCTCTCAATCTTTTGTCTCTCAATCTCATGGGACTTGGAATAAGTACCCAAATTTTCTTGATAAGAAGTGGGGGAGGTAGTTGGAAAGAGATGATTTCCCCATTGGTCCACAACATATTTGGGCCATATTTGCTCCTTTGGAATCCCATGCCTTTGAAACCAATTGGCTCCCAAACATAAGTGACAAAAGTCCATGGGTATCACATCAAACCAAACCTCTTCATAGTACCCATGATGTGTGAAAAATACCTTTAACATCTCCCTAACTTCACATCCATCCATGGTGTATGGATATTGCTTTGCTACTCGAGGTATCCTCAAGTAGTCCACTGTAGATGGGGTGATGTAGTTCTTATAACACCAATCTTCTAAGGCAAGATCAAACCCTGAAGTTCCACAAATATCAACCTTCATTATTAGACCAAGTCTTTGCGGGTCCATATTATAAAGTTTTGTGTATCCATCCGGTACATACTTAAGCCTCATAAGCCCATTCAAATCTTCCCATGTTGGAGTGCATCTTCTCATGGATTTCCGCCAACTTAATGCATGCCCCTTAAGGTGTCCAATGGCACACATGGATTCTTCGACTTCGGTCAAGTCAAGGCTTTGGAAAACCAACTCACATTGCCACTCCCAATCAAGATAGGCCTCGGGATCACACTTTCCTTCAAAGGTTGGAAGTGTGATCTTGATGTACTTGAAACTCATATCACCTTTCCTGTAGTCGCTTTGGTTCCCATATATCGTCATTCGTTCATTAGAATGAGATGAATAGGATATGATATTCCTAGATGGGAAAACGGAATTTTACATGCTTCCTTGTACCTACAAAAAAGACACTCACCAAAGACAACAAACAATGTTAGCGTTAGTAAAATAAAAGCTCACAATCACTCGTGTTTACACACCTTTGATTGCCTCACAATTAGATCGGCTAATGTTGAAGATTGCCTATACTTTGGTAGTATAAAAGGTGTTGATTTGCTAATCTTGGACGGAATAGATTCTTTTTTAAAGAAAGAAGGATGACTCAATTATAAACAAAAGGACCTGAATCAAGAAGTTAACTACGAAATAAAACTAGAAAAGCACACAAAGAAAATGGACTAAGAAAGAAAAATGGACTCAAAGACTAATCAATCAACTAAATAAGGACGATTACCCGTTGATAATTAGTTTAGGGATTAAGAAATGAAATAAAGAATCAAGAAATGAACTAAGATAATGGAACCTGAGCAAAATGGGATTTTGGACCTTTGAGGTGCGTTGGGGTGACCTGACCCCGCAGGTGAGGGCAAAAATTTGATGTCGCCCAAAATATGACTCCTAAGAAGTATAAAGCGGTAGCTGTATCAAATATAGAACCCAATTAGGTTGGGGTCGATCCCACAGGGAATAGGACAAAAGTAGGTTGATTTCTTGTTCGAGTAGTTGACAAATAAGTAAAAAGGGGGAAATATTTGTAAACAAGTAGTGATAGTAACAAGTGTTGATTTTTTTGAAGTTGTTTTCAATACGAGAAACACACTAAGACTGTGATACCCAATGATTCCTTAACTCTACCGGTTATTGGTGCTGGCAAAACTGTCCTGCTGCATTGCATGCAAAATCTGACAAGATATGTTCATCTAAACATCTCTCGACCTTGGTTAGACAAATTTCACTCTTATACTCTCGATCTCCGAGCGTCGCACTACTAACCCTTGACCTGGATCTCAGATAACTATTCTCGCTAAGGCTCAAGTTATTAGATGAAGGTTGATAGCTTCAAATCTCTGTTGGTATTTCATTTTCCCAATCTCTACCTCTCTCTCTCTCAATTTTAGAATACAGATGAGTTTCTAACGTTTGAAACCGTTAGAAGATCAATCACAACGAAGGAAAAACCAATACATGCATTCACAGTGGTTCAGAATAGCTTTGCACTTAACCCGTTTTGTTAATTCCTTATGGTTCACACAACCCTAGTTGATGAGTTTAGCTACTCATATTCACAAGAGCATAATAAGAATTCAAGGATGAAAACATAATTGTAAACTCACAATAATGAAGAAACTCTGAAATCTCAATTATGAATAAAACCCTAGAATCGGTGTTCCAAGATTACAAAATAATAATGTGTTTCTGAACTCAAAATAATGAAAAAATATCTCAAACACAATGTACTGACTCACTCTCGCACATAGGATAATACAGGGGTATTTATAGTTACAAGATGAATCCTATCCTAAACAAAGTAGGAGACTAAAGTTGGCAATTTTCCACGATATCGTGACTTTACATCGTGGAACCAAGCCACGTCACTGGGGTCAGTTTTATGGAAATCAGGTAACATAGCACATCTCTGAAGTCGACTCACGTCACCCACCCACGTCACGTGGGTGGACTCACATCACTTTACTGTATGTCATGGAAATCAAGCTCTTGTCCAGGCTACAGAAGGTGTCTCATGACAGCCACCCACGTCACGTGGTTGGACTCACGGTACGTGAGTCCCTACCGTGGGTCACTCCTTATTTTTGACTTGACTCTTTTCTTCTTCATATTCTCCACTGTAGTGCATGCTTTTTGACGTTTGCATGAAATACCATAGGCTTGCCCTTATTTTCTATGCCTTAGTTTTTTAGACAGTTGGACTCGGATCACTATAGGACTTTAATCGGCTTGTAATGTAGGCTTGGGGACGGGTATGATATATATGGATATGGTGACTCAACCCTCCTTGACTCGACACTATCTTTGGCTCCACTTTTCAACCATGCTTATTTATTCTCCCTTATTCTCCTTTATTTATTTTCAGATTTTCGTGTGTGATTTTCTTCACTTTCAAAACACAACTCTCTATTTTTTTTTCTTTTTCTTCACACCCAAATCTGTTTTCTCTTTTTCTTTTTTTAACCCCTTCTTCATACCCAAATAAATCTACGCACCCCTATAATAACCACCTTCTATTTGCCTGAGTTAAGGTACACAATGTCTAAGGAGGGACCAGGGCCAAGACAGGTTCATTATAAGTCAAAATGGGGAGGTGAATAGGCTAATGAAAGAAATAGGTCAATTACGGCTCAAAATTGGGTTCAAGGGATATTCATTTCATTTGGACGGGCATTTAGGCTACAAGTGGATTTATTCAAAAATGGCCTATGATCCTTTCCTAACCACTATCCTATAACCAAGGAAAGACTAACCGGGCAAGTTCTGGATCGTACACACAAAGTCAACTAAGTAATGACCTCACACACACATAGCACAGGTTTACATTATCAACTACTACCTTTCTGGGTTCATGCAATGCTAGCTACAGTTATTCTGCCTATAACACTAATTCCATAACAAGATCCAACAGCTGTCACAAACTAACATACTACACACACCATTTAAAAACAAAAATTTTAGGAGGGATATCCTTTAAATAATCAAAAGGCATCCTTATCATTCAAAATACATTCAAAATTGGACTGCACTAAGGTTCCCCTATTTTTATCCTATATAAACATGAAAACACATAACTAATATAAATAAACACCTAAACATGCCAGTTCTACTATGATAACACTTGAGTGAAAAGAAACACGACAACAAAACCCCCCAAGAGGACATATAGACCCACAAGTACCTCCGCCCCCACCAAATAAGCATGTATTGTCCCCAATGCATTAGATTAAAATAAAACAAGGGAGTTAGGAACATAACTGTGGCACCATAGGTGCGTGGGTCTAATGTCGATCAAAATAACAAAAATTAAAATAAATATAGGAATAGAAAGACACCTTGGGTTGCCTCCCAAGCAGCGCCTGATTTAACGTCGCGGAATGACGCTGGTGTCTGGATTACTCTGACTTCATCAAGATATCCCTTGGGTTTGCCTCCAGGGTCATCTAAAATATTTATTTCCGCAACCTCCCTCATGTCCATTGGCTGTTTCATAGTTCTGCAAACATTAAAAGTGACTTCCTTATTATTCAGCCTGAATTTCAGCTCACCCCGCTCCATATCTACCAATACTCTGCCGGTGGCTAAAAATGGTCTCCCCAAAATTATGGGAATCTCAAAATCGACCTCACAGTCCAAGACAACAAAGTCAGCAGGAAAGATGAATTGTTCAACCTTGGCCAAAATATCAAATAATATGCCTACAGGCTTCTTAATCGTACGTCCACCATCAACAACCGCATCTTTGTTGGCTCGAGGGTTCCCAAGCCTAAGTTCTTGAATACTGCCAGTGGCATCAAGTTAATGCTTGTACCTAGGTCACACAAAGCTCTAGCGAAGTTAACTGTCCCAATTGTGCATGGAATTGTGAAGGCACCGGGATCATCTTTCTTTTGCACAAGAGAACGGGATGCAATTGCACTACAATGATGTAAATCACCAACAGACTCATAACTAACAGTTCTCTTCTTTGTCACCAACTCTTTCATGAATTTTGCATATCCAGGCATTTGTTCCAGCGCCTCCACCAATGGAATGTTTATTGAAAGTTGTTTCAATATGGACATGAACTTATGAAATTTTTCATCCTCCTTTTTATTCTTCAAGCGCTGAGGGAATGGAGGTGGTGTCTTAGGAATAGGGTTTAGCATTTGTGGGGCTTCTTTTTCTTTCTCATCTTCCGTATTCATCTTGTTTTCATCAGTCTGAGGATTTTAAATTCTTTCATGATCTTCCCACTAACAATTTTATTTTCATCTACTTTTTTTTAGACGTTGAGGGAAAAGTGGAGGAAGTTTTGGGAATGGAACATACTTCTTTAGAGCTTCCTATACCTTTTTCGTGGCATTCATCTGCTCTTCCAGTGTAGCATGATCACCCTCAACTTGTTTGGGTGCCTCAATGAGAGTCTTTCCACTTCTTGTTGTAATAGCCATACAATGAGCATCATTTTTTGGGTTTGGGATGGTGTTGCTCGGAAGTGTACCTAGTTGACATTGGTTCAATGCCATTGATATCTGCCCGAATTGCTGCTCCAACTGTTTAATAGCAGTCGAATGGGATTCTACTTTCTGACTTATTCCCGAGATGTCTAACCTAATCTCCTTCAGGCACTGTTCTTGACTCTCTAACCCTTTCACCAGTTTATTGAGAAAGGATTCCATTCTTGAATTTCCAGAGTCAGCATCGCGGTTTCCTGGTGGAACATATACGCCACTCTTCTCTTTATAATCATCCTTCCTTCTCCAATCACCATCACGATATCGTTCTCTATCTCTATATCCCGACTTATTGTAACTATCTCTATAGTAGTTCCGACCTTGATTCCCTTGCCTCGAGTTCTAGGAGTCTTGGTTAGACCCTTGGCCCTTGGCTCGAAAACCCACCACTTCTCGATCCAAATACTTAGCCTCTTCATCAGTTTCATACTTGTCATGTCTAGGTGTTTTACCATATGCACCTACAGTATGCACCTTTTCAGCATCTCTAGCCACAATCTGTTTGGCCAGAAGACCAATTTCTATCCTCAGCTGAGCGCCCTCTTGGGCTACAGATTCGTCCAAAGCCCGTTGTGCTACAGAGGCTCCAATAGCATATGTTCTAGCAGGCATTTCTGCCTCTCGAGTATGCCATCCTCGATTGGTCTTAGTGATACGATCTAATATCTCCGAAGCGCGTTTCCATCTCAAACTCATGAATTCTCCACCAGTGATAGTATCTGCTACCACCTTCGTGTTGGCATTCAAAGTCCAATAGAAGATTTCAAGTAAGTTCCCACCACTCATACTATGATTTGGCGCATTCTATAGCTTCTTCTTGAACCTTAGCCATGTCTCGTAAAGTTCTTCAGAATTTAGTTGTCTGAAGTTGTAAATTTCATCCTTCAACTGTAGTATCTTGGAAGGTGGAAAAAATCTTTCCAGAAATTGATTTCTTAACTCTTGCCAAATGGTGATGGAACCTCGTGGTAATTCTGCCAACCACAAAGTCGCTTCTCCTGTTAGAGAGAATGGGAACAATCTCAATCGAATAGCTTCTTGGTCAACTCCAGGAAAATTATATAAAGTGCAGACCCCCACAAAATTCATCACGTGCATGTTTGGATCATCAGTAGGAAGACCGGCAAACACACCCTTCAAGTTTAGCAAGTGAATCATGGCACTGGTAATGTCAAACTTAGTGCCCTGAGGTAACTCTGGTGGAATACTGGCACCAGTCTCTATTGGCTCAAAGTAGGCCACATCTTCTTCCTCAAGATCATCATAAACTTGCACATGCGATCTTTGAAGTGGTTGTTGAGCTCTCAGTCTTCTTTGTCTCTCTTCAGCCTCAGCCAGTCGCTGGACTGCCTCTTGCATAGCTTGATTATCTCTCTCTGCTTGCCTAAGAGTAGCTTGTCTAGCATGCTTTTCTCGTGTCAATCGAGCAGTAGTTTGATCCGCTGTTTCATGACTAACCGGCTGAATTGGTTGATTATGAATGTCTCCCATGGTGGCAGAATCCTGAACTTCATTGATATTCACCATTCTTCGATTAGCTCTCAGAGTCCTTTCTATTTCAAGATCAAGTGGAAGCAGGGGATTGCCTTGACTCATAGTATTGGGCATACACCGACATGTGCCCTTAAAAGTATAGAAAAATAGTACCAATCAACTCCAACAAATACTAATCAACTTCGTAATCGTAGTCCCCGACAATGGTGCCAAAATTTGATGTCGCCCAAAATATGACTCCTAAGAAGTATAAAGCGGTCGCTGTATCAAATATAGAACCCAATTAGGTTGGGGTCGATCCCACAGGGAATAGGACGAAAGTAGGATGAGTTCTTGTTCGAGTAGTTGGCATTTAAGTAAAAAAAGGGAAATATTTGTAAACAAGTAGTGATAGTAACAAGTGTTGATTTTTTTTGAAGTTGTTTACAATATGAGAAACACACTAGGACTGTGATCCCCAATGATTCCTTAACTCTTCCAGTTATTGGTGCTGGCAAAACTGTCCCGTCGCGTTGCATTCAAAATCTGATAAGATATGTTCATCTAAACGTCTCTCGATCTTGGTTAGATGAATTTCACTCTTCTCCTCTTAGTCTCCAAGCGTCGCACTACTAACCCTTGTCCTGGATCTCAGAAAACTATCCCCGCTAAGGCTCAAGTTATTAGATGAAGGTTGATAGCTTCAAATCTCTGTTGGTATTTCCTTTTCCCAATCTCTACCTCTCTCGAGCAAGTTTAGAATACAGAGTTTCTAACATTTGCAACCGTTAGAAGATCAATCACAACGAAGAAAATACCAATACATGCATTCACAGTGGTTCAGAATAGCTTTGCACTTAACCCATTTCGTTAATTCCTCATGGTTCACACAACCCTAGTTGATGAGTTTAGCTACTCATATTCGCAAGAGCACAGTAAGAATTCAAGGATGAAAACATAATTGTAAACTCACAATAATGAAGAAACTCTGAAATCTCAATTATGAATAAAACCCTAGAATCGGTGTTCCAAGATTACAAAATAATAATGTGTTTCTGAACTCAAAATAATGAAAAACTATCTCAAAACAATGTACGGACTCACTCTCGCATATAGGACAATACAAGGGTATTTATAGATACAAGATGATCCTATCCTAAACAAAGTAGGAGACTAAAATTGGCAATTTTCCACGGTATTGTGACTTGGCATCGTGGAACCAAGCCACGTCACTTGGGTTAGTTTCATGGAAATTAGGTAACATTGCACATCTCTGAAGTCGACTCACGTCACCCACCCACTTCACGTGAGTGGACTCACGTCACGTTACTGTATGTTGTGGAAATCAGGATCTTGTCCAGGCTGCAGAAGGTGTCTCACGGCAGCCACCCACGTCACGTGGGTGGACTCACGACACGTGAGTCCCTTTCGTGGCTCACTCCTTATTTTCGACTTGGCTCTTTTCTTCTTCATATGCTCCACTCTAGTGCATGCTTTTTCACGTTTTCTCTATTTAGCCTCCAAAACCTATCTTCCTGCAATATAGGACAAAAAACACATCATACCCATAAGATATACCGAAGTTATTGCATATTTTCTTTGTTTTAAGCGTCAAAAGTGACATGTGATCATGACACATCAATGTCAAACCAGTGTGACCTGCCTTGGTCACCTACCCACGCAGATGGTTCATCTGCCCATGCAGATGGGGGCGCAGGTGGCTAGACAACACACCTGGAAACTTTGATTTTTCACCTTTTTGTGGGATATTCCTTATACCAACACCCAAACACTTTTTTTTTTTTTTTTTCCTTTTGAATCTAACAATCCTTGTTGGAAGAATCTTTCTTTTGAAGATTTGAATGTCTTCAAGAACACCAAGAATAATATGAAGATCAAAATTTCATAACTCTCTCATTTTTGCTCAGAATTCAATGAAATTTTAAAATCGAACTCCTTCCAACCTCCCGAACACAGCCCAAGTGATTTGAAGCCTCAAATCCCAACCAAAATTTCTAGATTTTTAAACCCATTTGCATATTTCTTCAAGCTTCAACCCAAAAATGGTGGATTTTCAAAAATCTCTCCAAATCGCACCAACTTTCAGATCTTGGGTTCTTTTGGTTTTGGAAATGTTTTCCAACTATTTTTAACCCTCAATTTCATGCCAAAATCACAAGATCGAGAAACTCTTTTTCAATTTTCTTCAAACTCAAGAACACAACATAAGGGTTTCTTCAAATCTACTCAAATCAAGCTCAAATCTCAAGATTCCGACTCAAATATACTAGACAAAACAAGATCTAGCACAAAAACTTCAAGAAAGACTCAAAAACCAAAACTCAATTTTTTTTTGGGATTTTCAAAAATGATTTTTTTTTTTTGATTTTCAATTTTCTAGATAACAAAACCCAAGATTGAATTCATGGGAACGAACTCAACCTCGACTATGATACCAAATGATAACCTCCAAAATACGGAAGTTGAAAACAAACACGAAAACTAAAGAAATGATAGAAATCTAAAATACAAAAAGTAAAGGATAGATAGATAGAGATAAAAGATAGACACAAACAAAGGAAATCACCAAAACTAAAGGATATATTAAATCCAATAACCTCGAAAGATTAATCTAAATAAGGCACCTAACTCATATGAACGACCACGAGGGAATCGTAACGCCCTCGCAACCACCGTTTCTAGGAAAAAGTCAATACAAGCTTTTCCAAGCTACAATCATGCTCCATAAGGAGTCTCACAATATCAATGTCATAAAAAAACTAAGGAAAATGAAAGAGGAACTAGTATTTATAGCCTTGGGCCTTTTATTATATTTAATGGGCCCAAAAGTGACCCATTTTCAGCAAATCGGGCATCCGCCCATGCAGATGGGCACCTGCTGGTGTATGTGAGGGCGCAGGTGCCACTGGAAGGGCAAAAATGGCCACCTGCTGGTGCAAATGGATGACCTGCGGCCGCAGGTGGCCCCAGGTCATTGTTTAGCTCCTTTTAGCTCTCCGACGACCTCTCCAATGGTTCCCTTGACTCCAAGCTAGCTTCCATACGCGATATTGCTCTACTTGAAGTGAAAAATGGACCCCCTACCACATCCTTGTGGCCTTAAGCTCTTTATGTCTTAGATCCCTTGTTGTCTCCCTTGAAATACAAGCCAAGAAAGGTTAACGCTGATTTGGCTTGTATAAATTACTATTGTAACTCTTGTAACCTTTATTCCATTTATCTTCCCACTACTTCTTCCTATTCATTGCAAGGATGAATATTTCACCTATAAATAGTGGTGGTCTTACTTGTGTTGAGATGGAAGAAAATTGAGATGAAAAAGATACAAGAAAATATAGAGTGTATAAAAGAGAGTAATTATATTAGTAAAAGAGAGAGTTGAGACAAAGAAAAATATTCTAAGTCTCCAACCATATTCACTATACAAAAGAGAGTAATTATATTAGTGAAAGAAAGACTTGAGACAAAGAAAATATTCTAAGTCTCCAACTATATTCACTATACAAAAGAGAGTTTTAACTATGTTGAAGGAAGGTGTTCTTTTGGTGGAGCTTTGGACTCTTCAACTAATCCGAGTTGTTTGAGTTGTACGACGTTGATGGCCTGTTGTATCCTGGAGAGGATAAGTCAAGAGATATACTGCTGGATCGGTGTAAATTATGCTGTAGTGGGCTTGAATCTCCTAAAAGAGAGCGAGGTATCCGTGCCTCAGCCTAATTTACTTTTATTCATTTTTGTTCATTTATTTTCAACTGTAATTTATTGTATTGTGGTATATTACACCAATAATTTTAAGGAGATTCATGTTTTGTTACAGTTTGCAAATTGCGGATATCAAGATGGAAAATCTCAACATCACCCGCTTCAATGTCCCTAGATCTCTTCAAGAGATAGAAGGAAATAGATAGACAAGTAAAGTATCTTTCTGCTTGCTCAACTCAAGCGGAGCAAAGGTAAAAGTTTTTCTACTTGTTGCTGAGGAAAGGTAAAAAAAATACCTAATATTTTCATGAATAAAATGATACCACTTAGTATGAAAATTTATTTTCATTAAATTCTCAAAATAGTGGGGGCTAATGAAAAGAGAAAAATATTCATCATGAAAAAATGTGACTTTTGCATCTTTGAGAATGCTTTAAAATTGTTATAAGTGCATATATTAGTCTTGGAATAAATCACATATTACTATTTACATATGAGTTGATGTCTTTGGCTCTAACATGCATCTTTTCAAAAAGAATGAAAAAGTTGAGTAGCCATTTTGACATGAAAAATTGGGTGAGATAAATTTCATTCTAGGAATGAAAAATACCTAAATCATGTGATGAACTTTTCCTTGACATGTCACATTATGGTGAAACAAAATTGTGAAGTACATTTTGTTGATTGTATGAGCCATGCAACTTCTTTTGATTCAAATATGTGAACGTGGTGTGAAAAACAAAAAGGATTTTGCTAGACTAATAAAAAAAAGAGATATGTGGCTAATTGCACTTGACTTAAAATTGTGTATGCAGTAAAAGTGCTTAGCAGGTACAAGCAAATCAGGTATATTTACTTGTTAAGAAAATTGTCGCTTGCTTTATTTAAAATAAATAAATCCTGCTATATTTAAAAGTGTTTTTGTTGCAAGTGAAAAAAATTTGGTGCTATTTGTAGAAATGAAAAAAACAACTATTATTTTTTTTGTTAACTCTACCATAAAGGTTGAACTAATTATTTTAGCTTCAACTAGTAAAAAAGTGAATTGAATAGAGATCTATTATAGCAATCATTTTATTTGAGAAATTAATTTCTCTAATTTGATTTATTGTGATGGCATCAAAATTTATTGGTAGAGTGTAAACCATTGTAGTAATGGCAAATTCAGACCATCACGAGAAAACACAATATTGTGAGATCATATTGATCAAGGTATACCATTAATATTCATTGTGTTAAATCTTGCAGATTTAGACCAAGGCCTTGATAAGATAAAGGTCTAAAGCACATCGAGGGGGAAGGAATTGAAGCTCAAAAACTCCTACGTCATATAGGAGGAAACCCAACCTGGGGACTAAAGATCCTATAACCAGGTTCAATGGAAAAAATGAATCATATGATGATTTGTATTGAAAATGCACTATTATTTTATCCCTCCCTATGGTGTGAGTGCATTTTTCTGTAATGATTTGTGAAGGTTGAGTCTAAGAACTCTTAATGAAATTCTGTATCTCGTATGAGTGAGGTGTCGAAATTAGAGGACTACCCTTGGCAGATTTCGCCTATGTAAGTGTGGAAGTAGGCCGGTTCATATGAGAATTTAGTTTATTCTCAATTACACTCATGAAAAATCGGGATATCACATGGATGTAATGTGCTGGCTATTAAAGCTTATGTCAACACCTTGATTATTGTGTGTAGGCAATAATCCTTTATTTCCCTTGAGCAGTCATAGTTCAAGTCTGAGACCACTACTGACTCTGGAGTAAAGGTTACTGTTTTACTAAGTGAAGGTTTAATGTAGAGCACACCTTTATTATGCATAGTAGTCTCCCTTCGACTAAATTGGTGAAATACTCTCTTATATTAATATTAAAATGAGTGGGGGATTGATGGTTCATTGGAATATTTTAATATTATTATATTATATTTGATTCCTATGTATTAAATGTCATTAAGCTACATTGTTTAATTGGGGAAGTTAGTGGCTTAAGTTGCACATTTATTAGGCATTAAGCGGCCTAGTATGGAGTGCCAATGTCTTATTCTTTACTAGCACTTTAATATTTGGCAGTTAGTGGGTTTGCTGCATTGCTCCATTTGTTGTAGGCACTATATACCCATTACTTCTGTCGTTGCATTGTTGTAAGGTGTAGCAGTTAACTCCTTATTCATTTGTGGCTTTATGCTTATTGACTCCATAGTTAGTGGTAAGAATGTGGACATAAGTCTCTTGTAACTTTTCTACCATTATTTTACCTCATTACTATTGTAATTCTTGTAACCTCTATTCCATTTCCCACTACTTCTTCCTATTTATTGCAAGGATGAATATTTTACCTATAAATAGTGGTGGTCTTACTAGTGTTGAGATGGAAGAAAATTGAGATGAAAAAGATACAAGAAAATATAGTGTGTATAAAAGAGAGTAATTATATTAGTGAAAGAGAGAGTTGAGACAAAGAAAAATATTCCAAGTCTCCAACTATATTCACTATACAAAAGAGAGTAATATATCAGTGAAAGAATGAGTTGAGACAAAGAAAATATTCTAAGTCTCCAACTATATTCACTATACAAAAGAGAGTTTTAAATATGTTGAAGGAAGGTGTTCTTTTGGTGGAGCTTTGGACTCTTCAACTAATTCAGAGTTGTTTGAGTTGTACGACGTTGATGGGCTGTTGTATCCTGGAGGGGACAAGTCAAGAGATATACTGCTGGATCGATGAAGATTATGCTGTAGTAGGCTTGAATCTCTTTAAAGAGAGTGATATATCCGTGCCTCAGCCTGATTTGCTTTTATTCATTTTTGTTCATTTTATTTTCAATTGTAATTTATTGTATTTGTGGTAGATTACACCAACACATTATATTCTAATAAGTGGGGTTTGAGGATTCTATCTTTATCTTTGAGGTGTAGAGAAGCTATTTCTAATAGACAATAACTCTCACGCTCAAGAAAATCATTTTTGGAAAATAACTTGACAAAAATGTAAAAGTAAAAGCTGCATAGAAAATATTAAAGTTGTACTCTAGTGAGTCAAATTTTTTCTTGGTAACTTACATATTCATCACTAAAAAACAAAAAGGAAAACAGAAGTAGCTAGAAGTAGAAGATAAATATTGAGAAAGTCATTATGAGTTCTTGGTAAAGGTTGATGATAATCAATTAATCATGCATCTATTAAGGATGGCAAATAGGGTTATTCTGTTGGCGAGGTAGAAACCAGTTAATGGAGAAAGCCATTGATGAACATTCATAATCACTAAGTACTACCAAATTTATTCCTTTCTAGATTTTCATTCAGAATCATATCCAATAATTGATAGGTGAACCTAAATACTCCTAACTCCAACAACACTTTTACAATTTATAGTGCAAAGAAACTTGGGAGAATTAATTAAGGGTGACAAAAAGGTTTCAAAACTAAAAAAGAGTGACACAAGTCGTAAGTATTGAGTAGAGGTGACAATTTTAAAATTAGTGTTAATGACACTAATCTTAAAACCCTCAAGTTTTATTATTTATAAAAAGACCCCTACTTTCCCCAGCATACCCCACTCCATCCACACCTCCTTTGTCGCCGCTGCTGCTGCCATCACCACTCTTCCTCCTACACCACCCGACCCACCCCCTCCACACCTTTTTTGTCGCTGTCACCACCACCACCTCTTCATCCACCATCACCATCACTACCATTAACACCTCTTCCTTGTAACACCCCGTACTTTCCCGACCCTACTTGACAACGTTGAACAATGTTTACCTAGGTGTTGAGAGCCATAAGTATGTATTCGTAATGTTATTGATGAGATAATTGATATTGGCCCTCGTACATGTGATTAGACCTTCGTAGGAGGTGTTTTGTGACTTTGTGGAACATTTGTGGGGTTAAAAACGAGGCTTTGAGGACCTCCAAACAAAGGATATTAAAGGTAAGAAGTAAGTTAAAGAATAGAACTTGAAGTATCTAACCAAATCCGCAAAGAAAAGTCGAAGAACGAAATTTTCAAAAAAATTAAGGGCCAGGTGCGCCAGAGGGCATGCCAGGCCACTAATTGCCCAAAATTTTTGGGCACAGGCAGCAAGGTGGTGCGCCCAAGGGCGTGCCAGGCTGCTTGTGTTCACCTTTCAAAAGTTGGAAATTTTTCTAAGTCCCAAGGGTACCCGGTGACGTACCGGGCCGCTTTTTGCCACATTTATTCTACAACCACGAGCATATACATGGAATTATTGAAGTATTATATTGGTATTCCAATTTGGGTAAAATTCTTCGTGGATGAATTTGGCATCCAAATGACGTTTTTACCCTTTCGGTCAAAATAAGCCATACGTGGCTAGAATCACTTATTTTTGGGATTGAGGCTACGAATGTGAGTCTCGTGAGTTGGAATATTATCATAAAACATATGAAATGATTTAAACATGAGAAAATATTGATTTTATTGGGTTAAGTGAATTGGGCTCAATAAAAGGCCCAAAATAAGGAAAAAGACATGGGCCAAATGGGTCAAATGACCCATTCTTCCATTGACCTTCTAGACATGAGTGAATATTGTTGTGAAAATTATGGAATTGATTAAACATGATATATATGATGGATTACACATTGATTTTAGTGGACTAAGATAATATGTTTTAATGGGCCAATTTGAGGCCCAAAATGAAGCCAAAATGCATGGGCCCAAGAGGAAAAATGATCCATTCTTCAATTTGACCAAGAGTATATGGAATTTAATGCTCAAGTACTGGCCAAGTATGACTTTAGTACTATATAAAGACCAAAAAATCAGATTTTTATTTCATTCTAGGTCTCATGCTTTTCTAGACATTTCTTAAAGATATTTTCTCTCCTTTTCAAACCCTAAGAACCCTAAGTCACCTCTTGGAGAAAGATCATCACTTTTCAAGCTTGGGTAAGTGATTATTATTATGGTTTAACATATTATATGTATGAGAGATTATGTAGATCATGTTGGTTATGCTTGGAAGTGTTGAACATGGCACTTTGTGTTTTTGTAAAAAGATGTGTCATCTATGGAATTTAAACTTAAAAGATGACTTGTGGTTTTGATGAAAGAACATGGTATGGATGAAATATCAACATGTATGGTGTGATTATGATCCTAACCTTGTTATTTTTCTATAAGTGTAAATTATGGGATTTTGGCCGATATGTTGTTGTGAGGTGTATTTAGTGAATTGGTGGAATCATTGTGATGTTGTGTTGATGGAGAAGTGGAAAGTATGAACTTGGGGTGATATGCTAGTGGTTTATGATATTTTGGTCAATGTATGGAATGTTGTGGTATTTTTGGTATAATGATCTCATAAATGGTGTTGTCAAGGGGGGAAATGACATTTTGAGGCCATTGTGTAACTCATTATCGTTATATGCATTTGTAAGGTAGTTGGTGGTTAATGTAAACTCCATTGTGTATTTGTGTTGTAGAGTGAAACATAAGGCAGGAGCGGGACTATTGTATTCACGTATAGTATTGAGTGTTCATATTGAGACGATAAGGTATGTAAGGTTACTCTTTTCGTATTTTTCTACAGCATAGAGTATTCACCTTGTTATGGTACTTACTCATGTCCGAAGTGTTCTAAAGTATTTCAATTCAGGTTGACATATAGATTTATTCACATGTGTCCTATTCTTAGATGACTTATGATTCACTTATCTCTTATTCATTGACTGAAGTTCCAAAGATGTCATAACGTTGTAATTTCTAAAAGAACTATCTCAAGGAGAGTAAAATGTAAAGAGAATCTATTTATTCTTGAATAGCATTTTCCAATCATGTCATGTTCCAAAGTCCAATAATATTATGCATATCTTTGAACCAATCTCATAATAATAGTGAAGGAGGTAAAGTGCGAGCTAATATATCTATTCCTCACAAGTGAGCATATTAATCTCTTGAAAGTAAAGAAATGAAGTAAGGCATTTATGTGTGTTTCCAATACTATCATGATCCTCAATGTATCAATCTCACACTAGTAAAAGTATCAATCTCTCCCAAGTAAGACATGAAGAAGGGCGTGTATACATTATTAACCCACCAATAGAGTGGATGTATGTTATTAACCCACCAATAGAGTGGATGTATGTTATTAACCCACCAATAGAGTGGATGTATATTAACCCACCAATAGAGTGGATGTATGTTAACTCACCAATAGGGTGGATGTATGTTAACCCACCAATAGTGGATGTATGTTAACCCACCAATAGAGTGGATGTATGTTAACCCACCAATAGCAAGAAAGAATCTCTTGCATATAAAGAACCTCTTGAATAGAAGAATCTCTGGGAGGCAAGTCTCTTGAGTGAAGGTAACACTCTGGGATAAAGGGGTATGTGGAGGATAGTATATGAATAATAAGGATATGAAGGAATAATCATAAATGGCAATGATAGAAGAAATATATACATGGTTCCTAAACTGCATAAAGAGAATTTATTCCCATTGACTATTTCTCTTATATTGACTCCATTGTTGTTGTTTTTATTATGTATGATACAGTTCTTATGAGCCTTACATACTCAGTCCATTCTTTGTACTAACTGTTGACACCCAATTTTGACCTCCCGATTGTCACGCCCCGAATCCCATCGAGACATGATTGGCACCCGTAGCCGATAAGGCCCGAGAGAACCAACCTTTGCCTATGTTCATTCGTATGAACCTTATTAAACCTTATGCAACTATGCGGAAAACTTGAACATGGAAACATATGCTATACATATATTTATTTAGGAAACTTGGCCGTTAAGGCCATTAAGTCAGAATAGACATTCGTTTCTACATACTCGTCTCTTACATCCATATACCCACATATGTCTACAAAAGCCTCTAACAGATGCATCAACAAGACCAACTTACAGTCGGGACAAGTCCCCGCTTTATACAATTTATATAATATCACAACAAATATACACCTATGACTCAGGGGGCTCCGAACCAACTGGAGCTCACCAAATAGCTGCAAATGATCCCCAGTCTACAGAGGAAGTCTACTAATGCCTGCACCTGCAACATGTAAGGTAATTCCCCCGAGGGGGTCAGTACGAAGAATGTACTGAATATGTAAGGCTCATAAGAAATTCATCATACATAATAACAACAATAATGGAATCAATATAAGGAAACAGAAATGTGAATAAACTCTCTTTCCGTATGTGGGAAACCATGTATATTACGTTCTTTACTCCTCTTGTCTTCATCTTTTATTCATCTTTATTGTTCTACCCATGCTAGGCTATTCTGTCGCCCCTGGGATGAGATTAACCCATGCTAGGTGCTTTGACCCCTGGGATGTTATGTGAACCCATGCTAGGCTTTCGTGTCGCCCCTGGGATATCGTTAACCCATGCTAGGCTTATCGCCCCTGGGATGTTATATTAACCCATGCTAGGCTTTCGTGTCTCCCCTGGGATGTAGCATCATAACCCATGCTAGGCTTTTATATCGCCCCTGGGATGTATCGGGATTGACCCATGCTAGGCTTTTCTGTCGCCCCTGGGATACCACCCGTGTTATTGGGATCGACCCATGCTAGGTATTTTAACCCCTGGGATACCACCCATGATTACTTCTTAATTATACACCTCTTCTTTCTCTTGTTATTCTTACTTCCATTCTTAAGCGTGATTGAGATATTGAAGATCATGACATAATAGGAATCACACATATGTATATTACTTCTTCACTCTTGCTTCATGAGATTGACATCTTCACTTATGAGGAATAGATATATGAGCTTGCACATCACCTCTCTTGTTACTCTTATGAGATTGGTACTTCGACTTGTGAAAGATTGATACAAAGATAATCATCATAATTGAGGACTTGGAACATGTCATGATTGGAAAATACTATTCAAGAATAGATAGGTTCTCTTATGTTATTACTCTCTTGAGATCGTTCATTTAGGAATGATAACGTTATGACATTTTTGGAACTTCACTCAATGAACAAGAGACAAAAGAATCATCATGCATTTGAGAATAGGACACATATGAATAACAATATACGTCAACCTGAATTTGAGATACTTCAAACCTCTCGGAATTGAAACAAGTCCAATGTCAATGTGAACAACATGTTGCAGAAGGATATGGAAAAAGGAACCTCACATACCTTGTATTGTTATATGAATACACAATCTTAGACGTGCATACAATATTCCTGCTCCTTCCTTATGTTTCGCTCTACAACACAAGTTTATAATGAAACCAACATTAACCACCAATTACCCTATAATGGCATACAACAACAATAAGTCACATGTTTAGCTTTAACATGTCCTTTCCCCCTTAACAAAACCATTGATAAAATCATTATTCCAAAAATCCTCCAATATTCCCCACATTGCCCAATACATGATAATCAATACATTCCACCACAACACTTCCCCTTTACACTTTCTTATCCACACCACATCACAAACAATCCATCAATTCACCTTAATACACTTCATAGCACAAATCGGCCAAAATCCCACAATTTGCACTTATAGAAAATAACAAATTTAATAACAAAAATAACACCATAGAAGTTCATATTTTATCCATACCATGATCTTTCATCAAAGGCACAAGTCCAAATTCAAGCTCAAATCCCATGGATCACAAATCTTATACAAAAGCACAAAGTGCCATGTCCAACATTTCAACCATAAAAAACATGATATACATATTATCTCATGCTTATAATATGTTAAAGTACAATAATATTCACTTAACCAAGCTTGAAAGATGATGATCTTGCTCCAAGAAGTGCCTTAGGGTTTTGAAAGCCAAAGAGATGTTCTTGGGAAATTTCTAGAAAAAGATAGAAAAAGCATGTGTGTTTCTCTTCAATAAAAATCAGCATTTTGCCCCTTTATATAGGCCCTTAAGTGCCCTCCTTAGTCACTCTTTAGCATTAAATGTTGGGTTCTAGAAGGTCTTGCATGAATGGGTCATTTGACCCATTTTTTTGGGCCATGCTTTCTTTTCATTTTTGGGCCCCTTTTGGGCCCAATTCACTTAACCCGATAAAATCAATAATTTCTCATGTTTAAGTCATCTCATAGGTATGACAATAATATTCCCACTCATGCTATTCATATCCGTAGCCTCAATCCAAAAACCAAGTGATTCTAGCCACGTTTGGCTTATTTTGACTATAGGGGTAAAATCGTCATTTTGGCCCCAAATTCGTTCTCGAGTAATTTTATCATACCAATATAATATTTCATTCATTTCATGTATATACTCTTGGTTGTATAAGAAACGTAGCAAAAATCGGCTCGGTAAGACCCCTGATACCCTTGGGACTTAGAAATTTCCAACTTTCGAAAAAGTGGAAAACCCAAGGTGGCACGCTCCTGGGCGCGCCAACCTGCTGCCTTTGGGCTAAAAATTTTAGCCCAGAGTGGCATGTCACGGTCTCAAATGCGCCCCTCTTTAATTTTTTCCGAAAATTCCATTTTTCGACTTCTCTTCGCGGGTTTGGTTAGATACTTCAAGTCCTATTCTTTAACTCACTTCTTACCCTTATTATACTTTGTTTAGAGGTCTTCTTAGCCTCATTTTGAACCCCACAAATGCGCAATGGAAATTTCAAAACACCTTCTATGCAAGTTTAACCACATAACAAGAGCAAAATTCACTTAGCTCACCAATAGCATTACCAAATGCATACTTATAGCTCTCGATACCTAAGTACATATCATTTAATGTCGTCAAGTAGGGTTGGGAATGTACGGGGTGTTACAGCGATATCCTCCCAGACTGCTATTTTATCAAAAATATTAGTTTTGATTTTTAAATATTATTTTGGTATCAAATAAATTCTGATATTTCGTATTCATGATTTTAAGGTATGCAATTTATTTTTAGCATTTAATTATAATTTTTTTTCTTATATAATATACAATTTACTAATTTAAATATAATATTTTACATAATTTTATAAATATTTATTAAACTTTTTCCCCAAATATGTATTCTCATAATTTACAAACACATAGTCTATTACTATTATTATTATTATTATTATTATTATTATTATTATTATTATATTTATTTAATAACATATATATTTATCATTATTATTATAACATTTATTAAAATTAGCATATGTAACTTGCTCCCAAATTATTATTATTATTGTCAATTTTATACAATATTATTTACGTAACAATAGTTTTTGAGACATCTTGTTATTATTATGGAGTAATTGTTTTTACAAAAAATAGCAGTCTAATTAAAATCCAATTTCTCCAATTTATTTAATTTCTAGCCTAATTCTACCTACTTTGTGTCAATCCTAGCCTAAATTGAGTCTAATTTGGCTCAGTTTTAAATCCCTAATCAACTCCAATCGAACCTAATTTGAATAACCTAATTTTTGGCCCTTTTTGTAAATTTTTGATCCCAGCCGTTGATCAAATTGATCCAACGGCTGAGATTAACTCTCCACTTTCTTTCCCTTTTAACCAAATAAACCCCCAAATCCCCCAAAACCTAACCTAATTTCCATATCACCCCTCAGCCGCACCTCTCTTTCTCTCAACTCACTCTCTCTCAACCCCTTTTCCCTTCTCTGCCGATCTCAGCGCCGGCGCCACCCTCTCTCTGTACCGATCATCTCCCTCTTACCACCGGCGAACCTCTGCCGGTGAACCACACACCAGCCGCCGATCTCCTCTCCTCTTCTCTCATGCCGATCTCCTCTCCTCTTCTCTCATACTCCACCGCACCACCATAAACTGCCATCACCACCAAATAGAATCCCTACTCCCCTCTATGTCTCAACCGAAAATCGAAACCCACAGTTTGCGTGTTCTCCGAGAACAGGATCCGCATGAAGCACCTACAGTTTAGCCGAGGCTCCAGGGCATTCTTCTAAGTTTACAATGAATTCATATCCGGTATAATCATTCCTATCTCCTTTATTATATGGTACACTAAGCTTGTTCATCACCCTCTTTAGACAGTGTGTCAGATTTGAAATTCGGGACGTTTGGGATATGATTTGGACTTAATTCTTTCAAATTCATGTTTACTTGCACCTTTAGATTAACATATGTGAAAAGCCCCAATTTCTACTAACCTGGGGCTAACCCGAATTTCGAAATTGGCTACTGATTTTAGTAATCTTTTCTCTCAAAATGCTTGCTTGTTGATCGATTGTTATGAAATGTTTACTATAGGTCCAAAAAATATTCATCATGTTACATGACTGTTGCGACGAATCGGGTTTTCTTATATGGCAAACCCGATTGGTAAATTAGTTGTTATGTATTCGGGATGAACCTCGACTAATTACTCTAGTATATTTTGCATCATTTAAATTAATTCAGTTCCTTATTTAGAGTGAAAATTACCGGGTGATTAAGCTATTTTTGGTGATTTTTGCTTGGGTTATTTTCTCCCTTTATGTGACCATCCTTGGTGAATCCTGCATATCATACTATTGCCTTTTTCTCTAACACATGACAACGTTAGTATTTAGTTAATTATAGAAAATTTGACATACAAATCAATTTGTTTCCCATCTCTAATTTATATATATACGTGTTACTTATATTTATGGTACTTCGGTCCTTAATTGATTTTCTGTCCATTACTTATAAAAAATATCTTCACTAACTGATTTTTGAATTTTTTTTTTCTCATCTCCTCTTCAGTTTACTTGACTAATTATGGTAATGAAATATATTCTCTCTCCTTAATTGATCTTACGTAGTGATTAAAGGAAAGATTTTATTAACTGATTTTAAAAATATTCTCCCTTCCTTTTATTTTCACAACCTCTCACAATTCTTTCACTATATAAACCAGCATTTCCATCATGTTAGAAAAAAAAAAAAAAGAGAAAAGAAAACATCTACTCCTTCTGAAAAATTATACTTTTACGGATTATTTTTGCTTTTGCTTCGGGAGGATCGACTTTGATTTTGCTGTCCTATTCCTCTACTATGGTTTGCTTAAGGTTTTCTTATTACTATCTATTATCACCAACCGGTTAGTACTTTCAACTCTGCGTTCAATACCTAGATGTTAGTTCTGTGTAATTTTCATTATGGCTTTAATTGTTTTTCTCCTCTAAATCCTTAAGTATCAAATAGCTTTGTGTTCTGTATGTGCTCTTAAGATGGATTGTTGTGAGGCTTCCTAGATCCTCGTTCTTGGTGCCTCTTGGTATGTATATTTGTGTTTGACAGGTTCACATTAAGGCATGACTGATTTCGGGAAAACTTGAAGAGTTGCCAAGGGGGTTTATTAAAGGGGTGCCTAATTTAGGCATTTGCACTTTCTTGCTTATTTCATTTTTGGGTCTGTAATAAATTGTGTATAAACCTCTACTATTGTATGATGAATTATTGGGATGCTATGGGGGTGGGGATTCTATGTGTTCAAATTTTATCACCTAGGAATCATATTTATAGGATTATTATAGGATTTCACATGTTAACTAGTTTAAATTATCTTACCACTTAGGCAAACGATTTAGGGTTATAAAATTAAATTATTTTATCACCGAGAAGTCATGTTCTAAGATTATCAATTCGACTCTTAGCATGTTAGCATTAAGTTCAAGTACGTCAATTTAGTTTACAGCGTTTAGTCAACTTTCAGCGTACTAATTAATTTCCAGCATGCTTTTACTTTGTTTTCTAGCTTGTTATACGATTTGCAACACGCTTTTGCTTGTTTCCTAGCATGTTATACAATTTTCAGCATGCTTTCACCTGTTTTCTAGCATGTTATACAATTTTCAGCATGCCTTCACTTGTTTTCTAGCATGTTATACGATTTCCAGCATGCTTTTACTTGTTCTCTAGCGCGTTATACAATTTTCAGCATGCCTTCACTTGTTTCCTAGCATGTTATACGATTTTCAGCATGCTTTTACTTTGTTTTTTAGCATGTTATACAATTTTCAGCATGCTTTCACCTGTTTTCTAGCATGTTATACAATTTTCAGCATGCCTTCACTTGTTTTCTAGCATGTTATACGATTTCCAGCATGCTTTTACTTGTTCTCTAGCGTGTTATACAATTTCCAGCATGCTTCACTTGTTTTCTAGCATGTTATACAATTTCCAATATGTTTTTACTCGTTTTCCAGCATGTCTAGACATTTTCTAGCAATTCTAAAATAGCTTTCCAGCTTGTTTTGCTTATTTTTTTGCATGTTATATAATTTCCAGCATGTTTAGACAATTCCCTGCACATCTAAGTAGTTTTCCAGCACGCATATATGACTTTCCAGCATAATTACGCAACTTCTAGCATGACCGTATCCCTTTCTCACATATACGCTAATAGTTGCACCTCAGATATCCTGTTTTTAGGTCTTGCCAATAGGTTGAAGCCTTAATTAAATGTCTAGCGCTTAGGCATCACGCTTATAGGTTCATATTACAATAAATAATTATTTGGCAAGTCTATCGCCTAATTAACTTTAACTAATTAAGAGGCTTATTTGAAACCGTTACATGTTATTTGTAAAGTCCTATTTGTTTTGTATGACGTAACGTTGAGTCTAATTAGGTAGCCTAGGCTTTTCTTGTCTAGAACCAAATCCCAAAATAGTAAGCCCAACGCCTCTTGGACAATAAGTTGGGACGGGTAGGCATTTTAGGAAACGTTAGTTTTATCGCTTTCTTTAGAACGCCTCTAAGATTAATAACCCAACTAGGTGGGGTAGGTAGAAAAATCGAAAATGATGTAAGTTGTCCCGAGCAAATTCGACAATACAACATATGACATTGTCATCCGGTAATAAGCCGGAGGCTGATCAGAATAGGCTAAAATTAACTCCTTGTATAAAATCTTTTCCAAATCAGTTTTCTTTATCTTATTTTGAATGTTCAATTATTTGGGGTAGTTTAGGTTCGTTATTATTTAAATAAAATATTTCGGTTATATAAGTTGTGTCCTTCTCTCTTCTTGCTCATCTGATATTTTATCTTCCTTTTCATATATATTTTTCTAATGTGTATTACTTAGGTTTATATTAAATAGACAAATAACTATTTTTCCTGTTTAAACACTTAGTTAACATTAAGTGAATAAAATAATAGACCTTTACTTATCACATAGAATTCACCACGTAATATATAGATTCGGCTGGGAGCCACATTTGTGGACCTCGAAAGGTGCCTAACACCTTCCTCTCGAGGTAACCTGAACCCTTACCCGAATTTCTGGTTGACATAGGCTAATAATTAATTAATTTTAATTAGTCTAGAATGGTGCCCTAACGCACCTTAATTCGTTAGGTGGCGACTCTTCACTCTTTAAATCCCAAAAAGAGTTTGTCATGTCGGATCCCGCTTTTCGCGAGAAAAATGGGGCGCGACAGCATGACGACTCTGCTGGGGATACTTAGGTTTTAACCATTACGATTTTATATATTATGTGAGATTTTATTTTATTTTTATTTTTTTAAGCTATTTGAGTCTATTCCTTTATTATTTATTTGTTAATTATCCATGACAATCTCTTTCCTTACCCCTTTTATTTGTTTACATGCAATTTTCTCTAATTTATGTATTTGTCTTTCTCTTCCTATTTGTATATTTTTTATATTGTCCAACATGCTGTTATTTTCATTATTTGCTACGTGTTACCGCTTTATATAATTGGCATTTCGTTCATATTTCCCCCACTTGGGAATCTCACATTTTCACACACTTTCACTATACTAGTATGTTGTGCCTTCGCACTTCTCCAAATTCTCTTCAAAATCCTGTTATAGAGAGTCGGCTAAGACGCGGTTGAGCGGATAGTTTTACTACCGTAAGACCACGTGCCTTCTCGCATAAGGTTACCCTCAGTACGAGTCTACCAACTCTTAGAAAATTAAGATAGTGTCGTATCCACCCTTTGTATTTAAGTCATGCATGCATTAGCCATATGTGAGTTGACCCTCGAGGTCAATCCACCAAGTATAACCTACCAATTGTCGAAAGGGTCGCACCACCCATCGACCTAAACACATATTATGTGCTAAGTGGTCATGATAATTTAATCCAAGCCAAGTTATAATAAATGGAGTTTAGAAATTTTCTTTGTTGCTATATTTTCAGATTTTCAATGGAGGATGCACCTATTTTTGCTAACACCTAAATGGTCGTCAGTGTGCCTCACAAGTTAAAGAGGTGGTGGAATGACATCAAAAGGGAGCATGGTAAAGAGATTCGCCAGTCGCTGGGTTTTCTGACATCTTTGATGGATGTTGCTTCTGATCGGCATGTGATCAAAGCTCTACTAAATTTCTGGGATCCAAATCGAGTAGTCTTCAAATTCAAGGATTTTGAAATAATGCCCACCATAGAGGAAATTGGTGGGTTTACTAATTAGCTTTATCGAGATCGGAAGATGATCCTGCCTCGCAAACAATCAGGAAAGAAGTTCTTGCATTATCTTGGGCTGAAAAATAACCTCAAATTGGCTTTCTTGGACTTTGGGTGGATCTCTCTGGATTTTCTGTATGAACGCTTTGGTCACAAAGAGGGACATAAAATATTTCGAAGGGAATTTTCTTGCTCAGCCGAAAAATGGAAAAAGAAAAGGTTGAATGCTTTTGCTATAGCTCTACTGGGTGCTTTGGTCTTTCCTAGAGAGCATGGGAAGATCGACATATGCCTTAGTTCTGTGGTTTGAGGTATAACTTGGGGGTTCGGCAATATAGAGGTCACTTTGGTTCCTATGATTGTGGCGGAAATGTTGAGGGCCCTATCTAAGTGTGTTAGAGGAGGAAGATTCTTTGAGGGTTGCAATCTGTTGCTTCAATTGTGGGCTGTGGAGCACTTTTACAAGCGCCCCAACATGATCGATATCCTTGATGGAACAGGCAATAAAATTGATACACATTCCAAAAGGCGTATCCCACTTACCTACATACGCCTCTCGCTAACGCATCCTAAAACTAAGCATACGGTAGCAACTCTCTGAACCCCATCTATGTCGAAACAACCCCATTCACTTACCCTCAGTATGCACCTGACCCTTCAGAAAAGGACCCTATGATGCAATCTGTGATTGAGAGGTTGAAGCAACTTGAGGGAAGCAAAGGGTCAAGGGGGCTCAGTTATGAGGACTTATGTGTACACCCTGATGTGGAGTTACCGGAGGGGTACAAACCTCCAAAGTTTGAATTGTATAATGGGACTGGAGATCCCAAGGCGCATCTGCGTATATATTGTGATAAGCTGGCGGAAGTTTGGAGAGATGAGAGAATAAGAATGAAAATGTTCATGAGAAGTCTCACTGGAGAAGCCCTAACATGGTATATTGAGCAGGATGCAAGAAAATGGAAAGGCTGGATCGATATGGCGTCAGATTTTTTGGAATGGTTCGGGTTCAACATTGACAATGCTCCTAACTGGTTCTATATGCAGACTTTGAAGAAAAATCCTAATGAGTTATTCAGGGATTATGCTATAAGATGGAGGTCTGAGGCTGCAAGAGCTATACCCCCGATTGAAGAATCTCAAATGAAGGAGTACTTTATTCGCGCGCAGGAGCCGCAATATCTTGAGAAAATGATAACCGTTGTGGATAAGAGTTTTGCTGAAATCATCAGGGTAGGTGAAATGCTTAAGAAAGGTCTTAAGAATGGAAGCATTATCAATCTGGAAGCTTTGCAGGCTGCCAACAAAGCTCTACAATCTGGAGGGATCGCTGAGAACAAGAAGAAAAAGGAGATAGGTACAGTGATGTTAGCCCAACCTTCAAAAAGTGTGCCCAATTACCAAACTCCTATCACAACTCCACCTCCCTATCCACAATCTCCAATTCCATACCCGATATCTCCATACCAAATGCAAACTCCAATGCCATATCATTCCCCTCTATACCAAGCACCTACCCCTTATCCACTACATCCACAATTCCAAAGCCCTGTGTACCCCGTGTATAATGTTCAACCCACTCATATCCAAACACCCCAGCCTTCTCCCCAACAAAATCAAAGACCCAGAGCCAATTTCCAGAAAAAACAATACACTCCCTTAGCTGAACCTATAGCCCAACTGTATGAAAGACTCAAGGAAGCGGGCAATGTCACGCCCATTGCTGCCGGACGTGAGAATACTCAAGCCAAGAATTTTGATCCTACCAAGGTTTGCTCGTATCATTCTGGGATGAGGGGTCACACCATAGAAACATGCTATACTCTGAAGGACAAAATCCAGATGTTGATCGACACTAAGGCCATTCAGTTGAAAGATCCGACGCCGAATGTCACCAACAATCCGTTACCAGATCATCAAGTAAACATGCTTGATGTTGATGAGTTGGTGGACCTAGGAAACTCTAGCTGGTTCATTGAGAAGGCCAATGGTACGCCCATCAGTACACCAAAGCGTGCACCGTTTGAGGTTGAGGCGGCAGTGCCCAAGACTCTTTTCATAGTCATTAGAGCCTCCCCGATTGCTTATAACTCCCATGCAGTTTCTTGGAATTATGAGCAGAATACTCCGGGTAAAGCAAGAGTGGCTGAAGCAGACGTCGCCTAAGGCGTCACCAGATCTGGGAGAATATATACACTGGAAAATCTACCTCAGGGAAGTTCTAGTAAAAGCAAGCAACCCGTGATTGAAGTGGAAGAGGGTGGTGCTTGGAAGAAGATACAGGCTAAAGAATACTCTGTGATAGATCAGCTAAACAAGACCCCAGCTCAAATATCCATCCTGACACTGTTGCAAACTTTTGAACACCATAAAAGTGCTCTGATAAAGGTATTAAGTGAAGCCTATGTACCATCTACTATAACATGGGGAGAAATGGCCCATATGGTCAGGCAGGTGTTCGAGGCATACAAGATATCCTTTCACGAGGATGAGTTTCCACCTGAAGGAAGGTCGCACAATAAAGCCTTGCATGTTACAATACAACACGAAGAAAGGGTTGTATCTCGAGTGTTGATTGATCCAGGTTCAGGTTTGAACATATGTCCTTTACATACACTGACAAGGTTGGAGGTCAATTTGGCTAAAATGCAAAGTTGGAAGATGAACGTAAAAGAGTTTGATGACTCCCAGCGAGATACTATTGGGGAGATTACATTGGACATGGTAGTGGGTCCTATCACTTTTCCCGTGACATTTCAGGTAATGGACATCCCCGCTTCCTACAACCTCTTGCTTGGTAGGCCATGGATTCACATGGCTGGTGCAGTCCCCTCCACACTACACCAATATCTCAAATTCGAGTACGATCACCAGGAAGTGGTAATACATGGTGAAAGAGGATATCCCATTTATGCTGTCGAAGGAAAGGAGGTTCTTGATGGAGAAATGTTTCACACGTTAGAGATGGTTGGAAACTTGGAAGAAGAGCTGAGTTGGAAGACTAAAGGAGAGAGAATGCTCAAAGCTGGATATGAGCCAGGTAAGGGTCTTGGGGCCAGATTACAAGGAACAGTTGAACCCATTTACCTTCCTGTGAAAAATGACACTTCCGGTTTAGGCTACATGGACAAGGGTCAGGCTCTTGATCTTTCTCTATCATTGTATCAAATTTTTCACTCCACCGGGTTTCTTGATGACGGTGAAGATGAAATACTGGAAGGTTTGAAGAATTTGTTTTTGACTGAAGCTGAAAGAGAAGATTGTAACGTCATCATCAGCAAGGAGAGAGGAGACCCTAGTCAAAACGCTGAACGAAAGTCTACACTCAGCAATTGGACTGCCACTCCTTCCAGGCCTCGCCGAGCACTTGGGTAGATTTGAAGATTTTGATTTTTTATATTATTGTTTGAAATAAACAAACTCGATTTCGAGCCAATTTCCATCTTTTAGTTATTTTGTTATGTTTGAAGACCTTTAAGTTATTTGAATTAATAAAAACTCTCTTTTCATTTTTATTGATATCATTTATTTCTATTTCTTTCAGTAAAATCACTTTTAATGTTGAATCTGAGATTGTGACACATAATGAGACTACGCAACATAATATAAGTGAATTAGAAGAGGTGGAAGAAAGTGAAGTGCCCAAGGAATTTGTTAGTAAGGTTGAAGATCTTGAAGATAAAGCCAAGGCAAACCTTGTAGAGTCAGAAATAGTAAACATAGGGAATTCTGAGACAATAAAAGAAACCCGTGTTAGTATTTATATGCCGAAAGATAAGAAGGAGGAATATGTCCAGTTTCTGAAGAAACACCCGGATGTTTTTTCTTGGTCGTATGCCAATATGATAGGACTAAGCATGTCAATTGTAGCCCACAGATTGCCTACTAATCCATCTTGTCCTCCCATTAAGCAAAAGCTGAGAAAATACAAACCTGATCTGAGTCTGAAAATTAAAGAGGAGATTTCGAAGCAAATCGAGGCCGGTATCCTCCAAGTAACTGAGTATCCAACCTGGCTGGCCAATGTCGTGCCTTTTCCCAAGAAAGACGGAAAGGTCAGAGTTTGTGTGGATTATAGGGATCTCAACAAAGCTAGTCCGAAGGATGATTTTCCGCTCCTGAATATACATTTGTTAATCGATAACTGCGCCAAGCATGAAACACAGTCATTTGTGGATTGCTTCGCCGGTTATCATCAGATAAAGATGCATGATGATGACGCTGAGAAAACTGCTTTTATTACCTCTTGGGGAACCTATTATTACAATTTTATGCCCTTCGGGTTGAAAAATGCTGGAGCTACATACATGAGGGCCATGACCACTTTGTTCCATGACATGATCCACAAGTAAATTGAAGTTTACGTGGATGACATCATTATTAAATCCAAAAAAGGATCAAATCACGTGGACGACTTGGAAAAGTTCTTTAACAGACTAAGGAAATACAATTTGAAGTTGAATCCTGTAAAATGTGTCTTCGGGGTCCCTGTCGAAAAATTATTGGGTTTTATTGTCAGTCGACGAGGTATAGAATTGGATCCATCCAAGATCAAAGCTATTCAGGATCTTCCGCCTCCAAAAAACAAGAAAGAGGTAATGAGTTTCTTGGGTCGCCTTAACTATATCAGTCGCTTCATAGCTCAGTCTACTATTATTTGTGAGCCAATTTTCAAGTTACTGAAGAAGGATGCGGCTATAAAATGGACGACAGTGTGTCAGCAGGCATTCGACAAAATCAAGGATTTTTTGTCAAATCCTCCCATTCTGGTTCCTCCCAAACCTGGAAGGCCGTTATTGCTATATTTATCTGTGATGGATAACGCTTTTGGTTGTATTCTAGGGCAACATGATGAGACAGGCAGAAAGGAGCAGGCGATTTATTACATGAGTAAGAAATTTACATCGTATGAGGCTCGGTATTCCTTACTGGAACGCACATGCTGTGCTTTGACCTGGATAGCTCAGAAATTGAGACACTATCTCTCGGCATACACAACCTATTTGATCTCCAGAATGGATCCTCTGAAGTATATATTTCAGAAACCAATGCCTACAGGGAAGCTAGCTAATGGAAAATATTATTGAGCGAGTTTGACATAGTCTATGTCACTCAGAAAGCTGTGAAAGCACAAGCCTTGACAGACCATTTTGCCGAGAATCCCATGGATGAAGAGTATGAGCCCTTAAAAACTTACTTTCTTGATGAAGAAGTGGCATTCATAGGGGAGGATATCACTGAAGAATACGATGGTTGGTATGATGGAGCGGTAAATTACAAAGGAGTAAGTATTGGTGCCGTGTTGGTCTCGGAGACCGGTCAATATTATCCTGTGTCGGCCAATCTCAAATTCCCCTGCACCAACAACATGGCTGAATATGAAGCTTGCATTTTAGGGCTTCGTTTGGCGATCGACTTGAATGTCCAGGAGATATTGGTGATTGGAGATTCAGATTTATTGATTCATCAAGTACGAGGTGAGTGGGCCGCAAAAAACACAAAACTCCTACCTTACTTAGATTGTGTACAAGAGTTGTGCAAGAGGTTTCTCAAGATAGAATTCAAGCATGTTCCAAGAATCCAGAATGAGTTCGCAGACGCTTTGGCCACCTTGTCTTCCATGATCCAACATCCAGATAAGAATTATATCGACCCCATCCCCGTTCACATACAAAAGCAGCCTGCATATTGCTTCCATGTAGAGGAAGAAGTGGATGGAAAACCATGGTACACTGATATACATGGATATCTGGAAAATGGAGATTATCCAGAGAATGCAACGAGTACTCAGAAGCGCACCATTCGGAGGTTAGCAAATCAATTCTTTTTAAATGGGGAAATCCTGTATAGGAGGACTCCAGACTTGGGTATGCTAAGGTGCATCGAAGCTAGGGAAGCGTCTTGGTTAATTGAGGAGATACATGCTGGGACATGCGGTCCTCACATAAATGGATTTATGTTGGCAAAGAAGATATTGCGATCAGGCTACTTTTGGTTGACCATGGAGACCGATTGCATTCGTTATGTACAAAAGTGTCATCAGTGTCAAACTCATGCCGACATGATTGAAGTTCCTCCCAACGAGCTCCACGTCACTAGTTCCCCTTGGCCTTTCGCAGCTTGGGGCGTGGATGTCATTGGTCCTATTGAACCATCCGCGTCTAATGGACACAGGTTTATTCTTGTTGCAATTGACTACTTCACTAAGTGGGTTGAAGCCACTTCTTATAAGTTAGTCACAACGAAGGTTGTAGATGATTTTGTTCGAAATAACATTATTTGTTGATTTGGAGTACCTGTGTCTATCGTCACAGATAATGGGGCCAACTTCAATAGCGATTTGATGAGAACAACATGTGAGATGTTCAAGATCAAACATCGAAACTCCACAGCATACAGGCCACAAATGAATGGGGCGGTGGAAGCTGCCAATAAGAATATCAAGAGGATACTTCGAAAGATGATAGATAATTACCGGCACTGGCATGAAAAGTTACCTTTTGCCCTGCTAGGATACCGCACTACAATCAGAACCTCTACGGGTGCCACACCTTATCTTCTGGTTTATGGTAGTGAAGCAGTGATACCTACTGAGGTAGAAATACCCTCTCTTAGAATCATTCAAGAAGCAAAATTGAGTGACGCTGAATGGATACAAGGTAGGTTCGAGCAACTGGCACTCATAGACGAAAAGAGGATAAACGCAGTCTGTCATGGTCAAATCTATCAAAATAGAATGGCCAAAGCTTTCAACAAGAAGGTTAAAATGATGCACTTCTCACCCGGGCAGTTGGTTTTGAAAAAGATCTTTCCGCACCAAGATGAAGCAAAAGGTAAATTCTCACCAAATTGGCAAGGACCTTATGTAGTTCATCAGATTCTGACAGGAGGAGCGCTCATACTTGCCAAAATGGATGGCAAAGTTTGGACCAAGCCTATCAATTCAGATGTTGTCAAGAGATATTATGTTTAAGCTTTATTTCATGCCTTCTTACCTTGTAATTGGAACTACGTTTGACCTGATTCCTATTTAAGAGTGATACGTAGGCGCTCCTTTGGAGTTCGGTTCTGTCATAATAAAATTCTCTTTACAAGCATATAACTGGGGCAGAATTTTTGAGAAGATCTCAAAAATTCCATGAAATAGCATTTGTGCAACTATGATACTGGGGCAGAATTTTTGAGGAAAACTCAAAAATTCACAACAAGAAATCTTCACCTATCAAAGCAATCAAATCTACATTGGGGCAGAAATTTTTGAAGATTAAAAAAAAATAAAAATTTCTAAGATATTCACTTATAAAAAGTTGCGTTGTCTCGAAAGGTGTCACAATCAAGGATTCAATAATATTTTGATCTCCTTTTCCATTTCTCATTTTTCAAGAGCAAACATTTTTGAATTGTGATTTTTTTTTTTTTTTTAAAAAACTTGTTTTATTTCTACCCAAGTAAAAGCTCGGACGAAGCCTATTATCGGTCCACCATATCAAGCGAGGAGGAAGCACGCCAGTAATAGCAGAGGCACAAATCAACCTCCCTTTTTTGCAAACTTACATTTTTTCTTTGAGTGCAGAAACAACAGGCCCACTATGCATCCAACATGGGAAAGCAGCTAAGCTACTCTATCCTCTCCTCAATATTGCATGGCTCCTGCAAGGGTCAATATTGCATGACTCCCGCAAGAGTCCACACCGCAGTGCATCTAAAGAAATCCACATGGCATGGCTCCTGAAAGAGTTAAAAAATTGCATGGCTCCCGCAAGAGTCCACACCGCAGTGCATCTAAAGAAATCCATATGGCACGACTCCTAAAAGAGTCAAAAAATTGCATGGCTCCCGCAAGAGTCCACACCGCAGTGCATCCGAGAAATGAACATTGCATGGCTCCTGCAAGGGTCAATATTGCATGGCTCCCGCAAGAGTCCACACCGCAGTGCATCCGAGAAATGAACATTGCATGGCTCCTGCAAGGGTCAATATTGCATGGCTCCCGCAAGAGTCCACACCGCAGTGCATCCGAGAAATGAACATTGCACAACTCCTGCAAGGGTCAATATTGCATGGCTCCCGCAAGAGTCCACTCCGCAGTGCATCCGCAGAAATGAACATTACACGACTCCTGCAAGGGTCGATATTGCATGGCTCCCGCAAGAGTCCACTCCGCAGTGCATCCACGGAAATGAACATTACACGGCTCCTGCAAGGGTCGATATTGCATGGCTCCCGCAAGAGTTCACTCCGCAGCACATCCACAGAAATCTACATTACATTGTACCTGCAGAATCGAAAATCAAGTAGACAAATTGCATCAAGTGGCTAAACTACATCAAGTTATGCCAGATACGCTTTCTTTAATCATTATTTAATCACCCTAAGGCGTCATAGTTCAAAGGCAATATCTTCATAGCCTGCGAACATCATTTCATGGCCTAAGGATTTACTTTTGCTTATCATGCTCCGAAGGCGTCATGGTCTAAAGGCGTCATCTTCATGGCCTAAGGATTTACTTTCTGTTTATCATGCTCCAAAGGCGTCATAGTCTAAAGGTGTCGTTTTCATGGCCTGCAGACATCATTTCATGGCCTTAGGATTCACTTTTCGCTATCATGGCCCTAAGACATCATGGCTTAGAGACATCATCCTTGCCGTCTCAAAGCAAATGCTTATGGTCTAACGGGGAAATTGCATCATGTTTAAATAAATATTTACAACAATTACTTGTTATTCATTTTATCCACGTGATCTAACCATTTTACTTAGTGATACTGGAAACATGCAGGCAATGAAAGAAGAACGAATCAAAATGGGAGTAACTCTCACTCCCATTTCTGAGATGCAACTCCACTTTTTCTCCATCACTTCAATACAACTTGAAACATATTTACCTCTCATTCTCACAATTCTCACTAAACTACTATTCTTGAATTCTATCCACTTCAATCTCATTGGCACATACTACCTTTGTCGTTGCCCGTATACCGTATCATTGACATTCTTTAGGAATATTGTTCGTTTCTAATTCTAGAACTACACACGGCCCGATTCTCATAAAACCAGAGATATGTAGGCGACTTGAAACCAAAGTCTCGGCCACATAATTTTAATAAACCTCTCCTGCTTTTCGATTCCAGCGAACCATCCTATCGGTCAGACAAAATTGGCTACTACGTCAACGTTCGTTACTTTACAATTCTTTCATCATTCCAAAGCAACAAAGGGGTAGCTGTTGACACCCAATTTTGACCTCCCGATATCCTCCCAGACTACTATTTTATCAAAAATATTAGTTTTGATTTTTAAATATTATTTTGGTATCAAATAAATTCTGATATTTCGTATTCATGATTTTAAGGTATGCAATTTATTTTTAGCATTTAATTCTAATTTTTTTCTTATATAATATACAATTTACTAATTTAAATATAATATTTTACATAATTTTATAAATATTTATTAAACTACTTTCGCAAATATGTATTCTCATAATTTACAAACACATAGTCTATTACTATTATTATTATTATTATTATTATTATTATTATTATTATTATTATATTTATTTAATAATATATATAGTTATCATTATTATTATAACATTTATTAAAATTAGCATATGTAACTTACTCCCAAATTATTATTATTATTGTCAATTTTATACAATATTATTTACGTAACAATAGTTTTTGAGACATCTTATTATTATTATGGAGTAATTATTTTTACAAAAAATAGCAGTCTAATTAAAATCCAATTTCTCCAATTTATTTAATTTCTAGCCTAATTCTACCTACTTTGTGTCAATCCTAGCCTAAATTGAGTCTAATTTGGCTCAGTTTTAAATCCCTAATCAACTCCAATCGAACCAAATTTGAATAACCTAATTTTTGGCCCTTTTTGTAAATTTTTAATCCCAGTCGTTGATCAAATTGATCCAACGGCTGAGATTAACTCTCCACTTTCTTTCCCTTTTAACCAAACAAACCCCCAAATCCCCCAAAACCTAACCTAATTCCCATATCACCCCTCAGCCGCACCTCTCTTTCTCTCAACTCTCTCTCTCTCTCTCTCTCTCAACCCCTTTGCCCTTCTCTCCCGATCTCCCTCGGTAGACCCCCACGCCGGCGCTGGCACCGGCGCCGCCCTCTCTCTGTCCCGATCATCTCCCTCTCACCACCGGCGAACCTTTGCCGGTGAACCACACACCAACCGCCGATCTCCTCTCCTCTTCTCTCATACTCCACCGCACTACCATAAACTGCCATCACCACCAAATAGAATCCCTACTCCCCTCTATGTCTCAACCGAAAATCGAAACCCACAGTTTGCGTGTTCTCCGAGAACAGGATCCGCATGAAGCACCTACAGTTTAGCCGAGGCTCCAGGGCATTCTTCTAAGTTTATGATGAATTCATATCCGGTATAATCATTCCTATCTCCTTTATTATATGATACACTATGCTTGTTCATCACCCCCTTTAGAGAGTGTGTCAAATTTGAAATTCGGGACGTTTGGGATATGATTTGGACTTAATTCTTTCAAATTCATGTTTACTTGCATCTTTAGATTAACATATGTGAAAAGCCCCAATTTCTACTAACCTAGGGCTAACCCTAATTTCAAAATTGGCTACTGATTTTAGTAATCTTTTCTCTCAAAATGCTTGCTTGTTGATCGATTGTTATGAAATGTTTACTATAGGTCCAAAAAATATTCATCATGGTACATAACTGTTGCGACGAATCGGGTTTTCTTAAATGGCAAGCCCGATTGGTAAATTAGTTGTTATGTATTCGGGATGAACCTCGGCTAATTACTCTAGTATATTTTGCATCATTTAAATTAATTCAGTACCTTATTTAGAGTGAAAATTACCGGGTGATTAAGCTATTTTTGGTGATTTTTGCTTGGGTTATTTTCTCCCTTTATGTGACCATCCTTGGTGAATCCTGCATATCATACTATTGCCTTTTTCTCTAACACATGACAACTTTAGTATTTAGTTAATTATAGAAAATTTGACATACAAATCAATTTGTTTCCCATCTCTAATTTATATATATACGTGTTACTTATATTTATGGTACTTCGGTCCTTAATTGATTTTCTGTCCATTACTTATAAATAATATCTTCACTAACTGATTTTTGAATTTTTTTTTTCTCATCTCCTCTTCAGTTTACTTGACTAATTATGGTAATGAAATATATTCTCTCTCCTTAATTGATCTTACGTAGTGATTAAAGGAAAGATTTTATTAACTGATTTTAAAAATATTCTCCCTTCCTTTTATTTTCACAACCTCTCACAATTCTTTCACTATATAAACAAGCATTTCCATCATGTTAGAAAAAAAAAACAGAAAAGAAAACATCTACTCCTTCTGAAAAATTATACTTTTACGGATTATTTTTGCTTTTGCTTCGGGAGGATCGACTTTGATTTTGCTGTCCTATTCCTCTACTGTGGTTTGCTTAAGGTTTTCTTATTACTATCTATTATCACCAACCGGTTAGTACTTTCAACTCTGCGTTCAATACCTAGATGTTAGTTCTGTGTAATTTTCATTATGGCTTTAATTGTTTTTCTCCTCTAAATCCTTAAGTATCAAATAGCTTTGTGTTCTGTATGTGCTCTTAAGATGGATTGTTGTGAGCGTTACTAGATCCTCGTTCTTGGTGCCTCTTGGTATGTATATTTGTGTTTGACAGGTTCACATTAAGGCATGACTGATTTCGGGAAAACTTGAAGAGTTGCCAAGGGGGTTTATTAAAGGGGTGCCTAATTTAGGCATTTGCACTTTCTTGCTTATTTCATTTTTGGGTCTGTAATAAATTGTGTATAAACCTCTACTATTGTATGATGAATTATTGGGATGCTATGGGGGTGGGGATTCTATGTGTTCAAATTTTATCACCTAGAAATCATGTCTATAGGATTATTATACGATTTCACATGTTAACTAGTTTAAATTATCTTATCACTTAGGCAAACGATTTAGGGTTATAAAATTAAATTATTTTATCACCGAGAAGTCATGTTCTAAGATTATCAATTCGACTCTTAGCATGTTAGCATTAAGTTCAAGTACGTCAATTTAGTTTACAGCGTTTAGTCAACTTTCAGCGTACTAATTAATTTCCAACATGCTTTTACTTTGTTTTCTAGCATGTTATACGATTTGCAACACACTTTTGCTTGTTTCCTAGCATGTTATACAATTTTCAGCATGCTTTCACCTGTTTTCTAGCATGTTATACAATTTTCAGCATGTCTTCACTTGGTTTCTAGCATGTTATACGATTTCCAGTATGCTTTTACTTGTTCTCTAGCGCGTTATACAATTTTCAGCATGCCTTCACTTGTTTCCTAGCATGTTATACGATTTTCAGCATACTTTTACTTTGTTTTCTAGCATGTTATACAATTTTCAGCATGCTTTCACCTGTTTTCTAGCATGTTATACAATTTTCAGCATGCCTTCTCTTGTTTTCTAGCATGTTATACGATTTCCAGTATGCTTTTACTTGTTCTCTAGCGTGTTATACAATTTCCAGCATGCTTCACTTGTTTTCTAGCATGTTATACAATTTCCAATATGTTTTTACTCGTTTTCCAGCATGTCTAGACATTTTCCAGCAATTCTAAAATAGCTTTCCAGCGTGTTTTGCTTATTTTTTCGCATGTTATATAATTTTCAGCATGTTTAGACAGTTCCCTGCACATCTAAGTAGTTTTCCAGCACGCATATATGACTTTCCAGCATAATTACGCAACTCCTAGCATGACCGTATCCCTTTCTCACATATACGCTAATAGTTGCACCTCGGATATCCTGTTTTTAGGTCTTGCCAATAGGTTGAAGCCTTAATTAAATGTCTAGCGCTTAGGCATCACGCTTATAGGTTCATATTACAATAAATAATTATTTGGCAAGTCTATCGCCTAATTAACTTTAACTAATTAAGAGGCTTATTTGAAACCGTTACATGTTATTTGTAAAGTCCTATCTGTTTTGTATGACGTAAACGTCGAGTCTAATTAGGTAGCCTAGGCTTTTCTTGTCTAGAACCAAATCCCAAAATAGTAAGCCCAACGCCTCTTGGACAATAAGTTGGGACGGGTAGGCATTTTAGGAAACGTTAGTTTTATCGCTTTCTTTAGAACGCCTCTAAGATTAATAACCCAACTAGGTGGGGTAGGTAGAAAAATCAGAAATGATATAAGTTGTCCCGAGCAAATTCGACAATGCAACATATGACATTTTCATTCGTTAATAAGCCGGGCGCTGATCCGAATAGGCTAAAATTAACCCCTTGTATAAAATCTTTTCCAAATCAGTTTTCTTTATCTTGTTTTGAATGTTCAATTATTTGGGGTAGTTTAGGTTCGTTATTATTTAAATAAAATATTTCGGTTATATAAGTTGTGTCCTTCTCTCTTCTTGCTCATCCGATATTTTATTTTCCTTTTCATATATATATTTTTCTAATGTGTATTACTTAGGTTTATATTAATTAGACAAATAACTATTTTTCCTGTTTAAACACTTAGTTAACATTAAGTTAATAAAATAATAGACCTTTACTTATCACATAGAATTCCCCATGTAATATATAGATTCGGCCGGGACCCACATTTGTGGACCTCGAAAGGTGCCTAACACCTTCCTCTTGAGGTAACCTGAACCCTTACCTGAATTTCTGGTTGACATAGGCTAATAATTAATTAATTTTAATTAGTCTAGAATGGTGCCCTAACGCACCTTAATTCGTTAGGTGGCGACTCTTCACTCTTTAAATCCCAAAAAGAGTTTGTCACGTCGGATCCCGCTTTTCGCGAGAAAAATAAGGCGCGACACTAACCCCCACGGGGATTTACCTTACATGTTGCAGGTACAGGCACTAGTAGACCTCCACAGTAGGTTGACAGTTATTTGCGGATCTTTGGTGAGCTCCAGTTGGTTCGGGACTTTCCGAGTCACAGTTGTACATTTGTTTTTGATGTTGTAAAGATAAAACGGGGACTTTTCCCGACTTTAAGTTGGTCTTGCAGATGCATCTGTTAGAGGCTTTTGTAGACATATGTGGGTATACGAATGTAAGAGATGAATGTCCGTTTTAACTTGATGGCCCCAACGGCCAAGTTTTATATATTTATATATGGCATATGTTTCCATGTCCAAGACTTTCGCATAGTTTCACGAGGTATAATAAGATTCATACGAGGATATGCATACGAATGTACATGAACAAAGATTGATTCTCTCGGGCCATATTGACTTCGGGTGCCAGTCCGCCTCAATGGGATTTGGGGCGTGACATTCCTGATCCACCAACATTTCCTCCTCCTACACCACCACCACCTATTCTTCTTCTTTCTCCTCCACCATCACCACTATCAACACCGCAACAACAGTCACCTTCTCCTTCGGCGTCACCACCAGTACCATCACCTCCCCCTTTACCATAAATACCATCTTCTTCGTAGGCTATTCCCCCACCACGTCTTTTTTTAGAAATTAAACAACTGTCGAAGTTGCTGCAGCAACAGTCGAATTTGCTGAAGCAACAGTCGTAGTTGCTACAACAACATCGATAGTTGCTACAACAACTTCGATAGTTGCTACAACAACTTCGATAATTGCTACAACAACTTTGATAATTAATGTAACACAACAACTAAGAGTAGTTGTTGCAACAATTATCGTAGTTGTTGCAGAAACTTATAGTAGTTGCTGCAACAATTATGGTAACTATTGTAGCAACTATGGTAGTTGCTGAAGCGACTATCGTAGTTGCTTAATTTTCTATATTATTTCTTCAATCATTTAAAAAAAAAATTAAAAATTTCTTTTCAAAGTTCTCAAAATTAAAAAAAAATAGTCCGTAAAAATTAAAAAAAGAAGAAGAACGACGATAAAAAGGAAAAGAAAAAAAAGAAGAGAAGATGGAGGAAGAGGAAAATCTGGAGAGAGAAAGAAAAAAAAATAAGAAGAAGAAGATGGGGGAGAAAGAAATATTGAAAAGATAAGAAAGGGGGAAATTTTAAAATTTGAAATTTGGAATGGGAGGAAGTACTTTCTAAGAAATTATAAGTTTTAAAAAATTACACTTTACACCCCAATTAACTTAATCAGAATTTAAGTGAAGCTTTGACCTTAGCTGGTCAAAGTTGCCACCATTTTTAATTTAAAGACTTTTTTGTCACCCTCTACTCAATTTTCTCAAGAAACTTTAAGTTCCTTTCTGCATTGAACGTATATACATAATACAACAAGTCACCAAAACGAGTAAAACAATACTCCCTCTAGTCCATTTTAACTAAATTTGTGAGGCAACGCACACCCATCAAGAAAAGAAATTTTAGACATAAATTGAATACCACTTTTCACTTTTGCCTTTTTAGTTATTCTCAAAATAGTCTTGAAAATAGAGATATTTTTTGCTCAAAATAATTGTAAAATCATAAATATGAGCAATTAACTCTCTTGAATTTATCACCTAAAAAATGTAAATAAAAGACATAAGTGAAAAAGATTTTCAACAATTCTCTTAAACATTGAACAATTAACATATTTTGAACATTAAAAGAGGCTCAAAAATTTAATTATTATGGACTAAAGGAAGTAAGATCTAAGAACCACTAATTTATTGTGAACAGGTAAATTAAAACTAAACCGAGGGAGTGGTACTCTTTTTCAAACTTATGTGAAAGGAGTCTAATAGGATTCTCTGACCATGCTTTACTTAAATATTTTAAATTAGTAATAGTGGTATTTTTAAGGGTAAACAACATAAATCTCATCACTTTAGGAGCTAATTACTCATTATTCCAACTCTTTTCAATATAACTAATAATCTTGAAATAATTTTATGTGGATACATCATTGTCGTCCGGATACATTGCGACTCATCTGATTTTACCTATAACATGTGATGACAAATAATTTTTAATGTATCATTACACTAATTAAGTCATGATACATAAGTTATTAGTTTGATTGTTATGTATCGTGCGACAGATACCTACAAGTAATATGAGATTTCATTACAATGTATCATAACCAAAATCATCTCACGCATAATGTATCATGACCATGATTTGCTTGTGTATCAGTAACATTAACATTAGTTTGATAAATAAGTTTAGTCAGATACATTAGTCTATATATCAGCAACATAAAAATTCGTCAGATACATAGATTTCGTGGAATCCTCCGAACGGAAGAAACAAATGTTTTCGATCAGATCTGGCCAGATCTCCACCTGTATCGTCGGAATTCTCCGACATTCGCCGGAAAAAATGAAGCTTTGGGAGATTTTCGTTTTGGTGGTGGTTCACCGTCAGATACATAGATTTTGTGAAATTCTCCAAACGGAGAAAACATACATTTCCAACCAGATCTGGCCAGATCTCCACCGGTATCGTCAGAATTCTCTGAAAATCACCGAAAAAAAAAAGCTTTGAGAGGTTTTTCATTTTGGTGGTGGTTCATAGGTGGTTTTTTAGATTGGAGATGACTGGAGATGGGGAGACATGGAGGTGGAGAGAAGGAGATAAGAGTGGAGTGAATGAAAGGGAAAAGAAGGAGAGGGCGACGAGTTTAGTAGTGGAGATAAAAATAAAAATGTGATGTATTAAATACAATGGAGAGAAAAAATTTAAAATATGGGATGAATGTAATTAAATAAAAAAATAGAGATTTTAAATAGATATGATACGTTAAATAGTGCTATCATATAATTTTTTCTATTTTTAATATAAAAATTTTTATTTTTAAAACCTTGAATAATTTTGCAGTGTGGTCCTTATTTCTACAAAGTATTGATTTAGTGGTTCTCTCTCTCTCTCTCTTTCCCGGTTGGTCTTAAATCTTTGGTTAAATAGCTTTTGGAAGTGTTGACACTTGAAAGTGACTAGAGTGCTTTATTTATTATAGTAGTAGTAAATTGATAAATGTGAAATTACAGAAAAAGAAAAGAAGCTGATTGATATTTTTCTTTATGGTACAAAGTCTGATTAATCACGTACAATTTCTGACATTTAGTTTTTTGACTTTCCCCTTTCTTGCTTTTCTTTATTATTCCCTATCCTATCTTTTCTTATAGTTAATTAATTAACATATGCTCGAGCTCTGTGTCGAACATATTTCCTTAGTTCGGATTTACTTATCACTATTTTTCTAATTTTGTTTTTATTTTTACTTGTCATTTTTATCAAATCAAGAAAAGATAATTATTTTTCATGTTTTACCCTTAAAATTAATTACTTATTCTCCAAATTATTTTCCAATAACTATTCCTAAACATTAATTAATAGGGGTAATATGGTAAAGTCACTATACCAATTATTGTTTTTTTAATAGGTGTGCCAAGTTAAAATATGGCAAGTAAATTCGAACGAAGGGAGTATTTTAATTACCATACCATATTAAGTCAATAAATAACAAAGGACAAACCCTTCTCCATGGAGGAATTAAGAAATCGAGGAAAGAACTAGGTTTGGCCGAGGCATGATTTATAATTCTCTATCATTATTACCTCATAGGTCGGACAATATCAGAGCTAGAATTTTCACTAAGAGAGTTTAAAATATGAAGAAATAAACATATCAGAAAATCGAAGAGGATTTAACATCTACCATAGTGTATGGGGAAGAGTAGCTTGCATACGTGGCAGACTTTAGTGAGAACACGTGGCACATGGGATAGGTAAAGAATATCTATAAAGATTTCTTTGATAGAGCGCTCGATTCGAAGATATGTTCGGTGATGTTGAGTTTTGCTTTTAATGATGACTTGGTTTTTTGTGTGCATGGTTTCAAAAAGGAGAATTCATTCAAAGATGAAGCAACAACTACTGCCTTAAAGAAGTATCAAATACCAAGGAGCAAAATGATTGACTCAACAACAAAAAAATAATCAAGGAAAAGTTGTAACTTCCAAGAAGACCCATTGAAGACTGGGACGTTGTATGAAGAATGAAGACTTGAATGCTCCAAGATACTACGAGCATTCATTAAACAAATTCAAATTCAAGAATTCAAGGAGGGAGACATTAAAGGCCGAAATCTGCCACCAAAAGTCAAGGTGTGAATTTTCCTTATTCTTGAAAAGGGAATTCTCACTTACCTTTTCAAAGATCAAAATCTCTTGGGTTGCCATCTCTTCAAGTCCTCCAATGACTAGATTTTTCCAATATATAAAGAAGCCATTGTAGTTCCAGAAAAATATACAAATCTGAGCCATCTACAAGTCTTTGCTCTACTTTTAAACAAGCATTGTATTACTTAGTGTTTTACTGTGTAATAAAAAAAGAAAGGAGAGAAAAATATTATTGGTGAGGCATTGTATCAAAGAGAGAAAAGAAAAGAAAAGGAAAAGAGAATAAAAGAAGATAGAAGAAAAAAATTGAGAGTAGTGGTAGGAACTCCATTCTCAAAGTTGTACCAAACCCAAACCTTGCAAAGACATAGAAGAGAATACCCTTGGAACCCAAGGGGTCTGTACGTCAGATCCACATTGGATCCCAACCAAGATAAAACATCTTATGTCATTTACATTATTGCACTTTACTTTCCAGTACTCATTTTTACAATTCACTAGCTGTCTGTCGACTAAGTCTCTTAAGCAGTCAACTAAGAAAACGAAAAATAACAATTCACCCCCCCTCTACACTTTCATGTGAGCTTGACCTCGGCTCATTAAAAGGATCACAAGATGATTTTTATCAAAAAAGGGGATGGAATTTGTGGCCAGATGTCAGAAAAGGACTCGTGTCCGATGATAAAAAAAAAGGACAAATATGCCAGATATATCCGTATGAGATTCTTCCATTCACATAGATATATTAGCTGGCATACATAATGGTAGTTTAACGTGGATTATTTCTTTTGGGCATAGTACTTTGGGGCTCTAGTGGAGTTTTTCTATTAGTTGATGAATTACCTTTGTTGCTGATAAATAGTAGTTTTAACACACTGATAAAGAATTGGATTCTAAGCAATAAAAAAGTAATGCACTGATATTCTTGTGCTCTAATCGTTCCATTTTTTTTACTAAGTCTGAGCTCTCAAACATTTCTATACTAACACATCTACGGATCTAAGACCGACCAGATTCTAAACGTCTCCAGATTTAGCTCAAATAACAAGCATTGAGGATCTATTGTCTTATTTATTCAATATCTTAATTAATCCATCAAAAAATATATTTAAATTATAATACACTAATCTACATTTAAGTAGAGACGTGTGTCCTTGACCTCAAAACAAATTTAATTGTACCATTTTTTTTATTTTTTATAAATAACTAGTTTGGTGCCCACTATTAGGCCCTGGACAATTATGTGTTAGCTTAACTCACTGCTCTACATTATTATTAGCTTGAATATCTTTATTTGATAGGAATCCCTCATGACAAACATGGGCCAAAATAATGAGAATGAAATTGATGCCCGACTAGCCCGCGAGACCAAATCATACAAGTTTTCAGGAGGGGCTGACTTTCGTTTTCGTTGGGACTGAGACTGATCTAGAGAACATAGATCTAGCATGTGTGAACACCCAAAGAGGTAATAAGGCTTGGACATATATGGATGACCTTAAATACGCTTTACAGTAGCGGTGTACAAAAATTAGTTCAACCAATAAATCAAACCAATAAAAATGTTATTGCTTTATTGCTACCGGGTTATTAGATTAATGGTTTTTAAACAGTTTTAACCATTATTTTAGTTAATGGTTAAACCAATAACCCATTAAGATTATATTAAAATTATTCATAATTATATAATAGTGGCTTTAGATTTTAAATACATACCTTATTGTCTTTTGGATTTTATAGTTATTGTCTTAGTGCTTATAATTTATGTAGATTTTATGCATGAAGATAGTGTAGAACAAATGCAAATAAGAGAAAGTAAAAAAAATCAGGGAGTATTTTCTTATTGATTAAACTAGAAACTGAACCGATAAAGATCAAAAACCAATTAACCAAAAACCGATAACGAATATCTTATTGGTTTGATTATCGATTTAGCATGTTTATAAATCAAAAATCAAAAAATTGAATCGATAATACACAAAACTGATCTAAACCAACTGATTGACACTCCTACTTTGCAGATCCTAACCGCCCAACAAAAGTCTATAATAAATCACATGACCACACAGGAAAAAGGAGTGATAGAGTTGTAAAAGGCATTAGACACGATGATTTCTACAATACTGGTATAAGTGGCCCAATGCTATCGGGATCATGGAGAAATTTAGGAGTTGATCACATGGTTAAGACCTACCACTCAATAAAGAACACAAGTCGGGTTTGAAGGATTTGCATACTCGAATGAATCATATTCTGGGAAAACCTCATGTATTAAAGGGACCAAATTCTAAGAGTTGTGCTTAATTCCCTTACAAGGACTGCGCGGTGCCAAAACCTATTCCAAAAAGGTTCTGGATGGCAGGTATTTTGAAATATGGTGGTACAAGAGACCAACATGAACATATTCTGTCTTTTACCAATGTCGTCAACGGGAATGACCTAACTAAAATCAATTTTGGTCAGGAAGTTTAGAGAAACTCTGACAGGGCAACGAACGCTATATGATACTGATTATTAGATGAAAATTCTATTTGACTCATTTAATATGTTTTCAAATTACTTCATCAAGGAACACACTGGAGCCAAGAAGGTGTAACCTAAAAGGGGGGACATTTTAAGATTGAGCAGGGTGTCCAGAGCTACCCTGGGACTTTGTTTCAAGGTTACAGAGAGAAACGTTGATGCTACCAATGGTTTCAAATGATTATGATGCCAAATATTTCATGAAGGAATTGAACCATGAAAGTTTGATGCTTTTCTAAAACTAAATGAAAGTTTGATATAGTTTAAGGCTATGACTTAGGCCGATGTGTATAATAGGTATGAGTCAAAGATCCAGATAGAGGATGACTGCTGCAAATCTCACAACAGAATGATCAAGGAAAAGGAATCAAACTCAAAACCTACAAAGAGAGTATTCTATCCATACCAACCCAAATTTAGGCTGATCTTGAGCTGAAGCTTCAACCTATGAATAGTTCTCATTTTGACAAATAGAATGATAAGGACCATGACCATAAGAGAAAGAAGAATAAGAAAGAAATTAGGTTATGAAGTTTGGTTCATACAATTGAGAATGTTCTAAGACTATTTAACATCGAACTGGCTCAATTGGTTATAGCCATGAGAAATATCAAATAGGCTCACTTCCGAAAATCCATAAGATCTGATCCTAGATTAAGAGGTCTAAACCTTTGATATGAGTTTCATGGAACACATGGGTATTGAACAATAGACTATAGATGTCTCTGGGAAATAGTGGCTATACTTCTCATAAATGGCCATCTAAGGGAGTTCTTGAGCGACTAGGCCAAAATCAACTCCGGGAGACAAATGGAAGGAAGTTGGCATCACCCACCTTAACATATGGTAAACATAATAATCAGAGAGGGCAAGTTAGTAGGATAACAATGTTGACAACAACAAGGGTAAGATGCAACTCAGCTAAAAACAAACATCAGAAGGATTAAGACTCCAAAACTATCTTATTCAACAAACAGTATTTAGATAACCTGGAGTACCAATGATGAAAGTTTGGGAAGTACTTATTGCATGAAAGGATTCAACTTAACTTCAAGAGCTTGGAGTATTTCAAGAGAGTATGGAGACCAAGAATCAATATAAGAAAATATTAATAATATGTTTTATGGTCCCTTTTTATCATAGTATGATGCACATGTAATTAAGGGTATTTGTGTCTTTTTCTATTTTAGCAAACCCTAGTCCTGTAAATAGAATAGGATGAACATTATTAGCTTAGACTATATTTTTAGGTGAATACTCTTGTGAGTTTTATGGGTTGAATCACTTTGCCTCTACAGTGGATCTCTCTTGAATATCTTTTGGTAAGACTATTCATGTATAAGTTCAATTCTCTTCTTCCTTGAATTAATCATTTTATTGTTTGTTCAAATTAGGAAATTACAGATCCACATCTGTTGCTCTCTAATTTATTATAATTGTGGAATTATTCCTTCTTTCTTCTCTTTCTCCCCTCAATTTCTTAATTATCTCTTGAATCTCTATATCTTGTATCTCGTTTTACATCAATTGAGATCAGAGCTGACTATAGATTTATTCTCATGAATATAATCTTGGGTTTGACAAATATTTGCAAAATCAGAAAAATCCAAAAGAAAATCGGACTAAAAAATTGGAGAAATTTTGGAATGGGTGTTGTTGGAAAGAGTCTAAAGTGATTGAATATCGAATTTGCGAGCATTTAAAGGTGATTTAGAGTTTCTTTTGTCCATTTTTCACCAATTTTATTTTTTCTTGATTTGAGTTTGGTGGTGATAGATTTCATCAATTTTATTTTTTCTTTCTTTCCTTATTTATTCTAGCTAGTTTACCAAGTATTAATTCATACTTAGTGATAAACTAGTTTTTTTGTGTGTGTGCTTTTATTTTATTTCATGGCAATTTATTTTTTCCTTTTTTCTTTTAGTTTCGTTGTCTGTTATTTCATTCCTAGCCCGTTAGTGTGTTTTGTTCTTCTTTCTGGTGATATAAACTCCACTCCGAATCGATACCTGAGAGCTTGCTTTGAGTTTATTTAGGATTGTAGAACCGTGAAGAGACTAAGGTATACCCTTGAGTGGTGAGATTATTTAAGTGTGGTCATAAAATCCAACTAACTTTGAGTGTGTACACGAGCGAAAAGAAAATTGAGTGCAACTATTTGAGTGATACACATGAAGAAGTGACTTGCAAGGTCCATTATTTTACTAACCACTTTTCTTATCTTAATTATGTCTTACACAAGTTCAAGGAGTTACAAGGGAGGCTTGGGTGATTATGGAGAAATAGGAATTTCTTATAATAATAATAGAAGTTATTGTGAAGTATTCTATGACAATTATAGTAGTGGTTCCACAAGAAAAGAGGAGCATGAGCCTAATAGAAATTTGACTAAATTTGAAGTCATTGTAGAGGGATATGAGAGTGGTTGCATATTTGATTGCACTTTAGGTGTAATGTTATACCAACTTCATTGATCCTTCTTTGGTTGAGTGATTAGACATACCTTGTCATACAAAAAGTTTACCATATAAATTTTGTGGAAGGTTGGTTGACAAAGAGGTGAAGATCATTGTTTATCATGAAAGCTATCAAGGGGGAATTTGGTGTGATGTCTACCCTTTGTCTACTTGTTTGATATGTTTAGGAGTTCCTTGGTTCAAACATAATAAATTTTAGTTTGATAGAAATTTGGAAAAGTTTGTTGTTGTAGATTCGAAGGAACGAAAGCATGTTTTAACTCCTATAGTCATTAAGAAATCTTCAATAAAAAATGAAGAAGTCAAGAAAGTGGAAGAGAAGACTACTAACTTGAAATGTGATATACAAAGTCATTCCAATATTTCAAGTAGAATCTTTGAAATTTCTAGTGATGCCGGGTTGAAACTTGATGAGAAGAGTCATTCGGATGACTCAAAGGGGATCCTTTGTCACGACCCAATTTTTGAGTCATGATGACACCTACTCAATTAGCCAGTAGATAAGCCAAACCGTAGCCAGGAACGACAAGTAAAGGGCTAATTAACGGAAGGTAACATAAATGCCAGAAATCAAGCATACAATAAGATTGTAAGCAAGAGAAAATAATGTAATGGTACTAGATGTCAAATAAGAGAGAGAGAATAAAAGAATATCCCATGACCTATAAGGCCAGCATAAAAGCCATTAAATACAAAAGAGAGTACCGCACAGTATCAATATACAGAAATTCTCGGAAACTAAAGACTGTCTAAAAGTAAACGAGGGAGAGAGAATCAGCTCCGGCTCTGAAAGCTCACCCTATCCTGAGTCCTGAGAGCAAGCTGGATAGAATGTCAACGGCGTCAGCTAGTACTCGAATCTGTATCAGAAAAGATGCAGAAGTGTAGTATGAGGACCATACCAATAGGTACTCAGTATACTTTATCAACCGACTGAGTAAAATCATAATAAAAACATAATAAGATGCGAGAATGTAAACTAAAGTCAGGGATAAAAGGGCAAACCTGAATAACGCTCCAGTTGACAGATAATAAATGACAAGGTAAATAATATTGAAAGTAAGACAACTAACTACAGGCTAACTGGATCCCCATAAGCTCACTAGGCACATACAAGAGAAAATCAATCCAAACGATCCCCCATAAGCCCGATGGATGCAATCAAGAGAAGAACCAATGACAAAAATGAATATAAAATAACTAACCACCGAAGCCATATCCGAGAACCCTGTATTACCAGGAAATACCAGACTCGAACCGGATCCCAAATAAGTAAACCATAAAGTGTCAGACTCAAATCGGGTTCTTAACATCATAACCATATCATATATGCCGGACTTGAACTGGTAATATAGTATACTCGAAACGGTCTTTAAAGTAAATACACGATATCAAAAACACGGACTAGAAGGATGTCCAAATCAACATAAGGCTCAAGAATATAAGTAAGGCTTATGAAAGGAGTCCTACTAGGTCTACAAGGAGCTAATTAGGCTATTTGACCTAATAGAGGGCCGACGGGGCCCGCTACTAACCCTGAAAGTTTAAACTAAGGTAATTTCTACCCAAAACAAGAACAAGGCTTCAAGGTTCTTTTACAAGTTGTTAATTATGTCTAAATAAACCCTACGACAATAATTTAATTTGAGGAGACTATGAATGGGTCAATTACTACTTAAAAACGGCTCTCTAATCAGCTAATTATTCCAAATTCCACTAAACATGCGACCAAGCCATAAATAGCCTACCTGGACGCAGACGAATGCCCGAGAAAGTCCACTAAATCAGAGCTTTACCCTTTCGAGAAGCCTCTTCACGATGCCACACTATAAAAATAATCATCTACACATTAATACGAGAACAAAATACCCACATTGCATACAAATGCTCCGGGTCCAAAATCGAGCTAAAAATCCCATATTGAGCCCGCTTAAGAATTCACAACTTTGAAACTGTCAACACGTCCCTCTAGGCTCAAGGATTATTTACACTCAAAATAAGTGAAATCCGAGCACAAATACTCCCTCAAATCAGTCCGCAAAGAATCTAGGCATTTAAGTTTAAATCGGAGAATTAACTAAGAAATTAAAGGAAGCTTACGGAATAAATGATGGGGGATTGACTACAACGAGGTCTCCAACTCACTCCCGATACCAGATGATCAAGCTCCACTAGTTTCTATGCCTCCTAGGGTTTAATGGACTTGGGACTTACAAAAATGAGAGAGAAAATAGGGTTTCCCCCATTAATAGCAGTGGTAGCTGCTTTAGCAGTCAAATGACCGCTTAAGAAGTCACCGCTAAAGAGAAAAAATACTGCTAAAGCGGTCCACCCATGACTGGACCCTACCGCTAAAGCGGTCAAACATCGCTTAAGTGACGACTGCTAAAGCGGTAGTTGGGTCGCTTTAGCGACATTAGGGGACACCTGGGCTTCCGTTAAAGTGGTCCATTGGTCGCTTAAGCGATCACACCAGTTGATGCCAGCTCCATCACTTAACAAAATTTGCTAAGTCCCTATCTGTCCCTCGAAATTCGTTTGGAATCCCGTGAATGCAAACGAACTATGATACCCTACCAAATTTGACATTCCAGACTCAACGACGCTATGGAAATTTTCATCTGATGTCAGTTTGATCAAATGTAGATCCCACACCCAACGACCATTTTAACTAAAATCCACCCAATAGCTCAAAATGAGTTCGGAAGCCTCGGGACCCAAACCAAAGGTCCCCCTAGCCTAAAATCAACATTCCAGATCTAATGGAAATGTCAGAATTGGCATACAAGGTTGTTTACCTGAAGTTTAGTCCCAATACCCAATCCTTAATAGCGTGAACTTCAAAATAGGGAATTGGTTCTAAAAACCAAATGAACTGCTCGGTAATCGAACTGTAATCTCCAGCAAGTCATAATTAACTTGGGGTAGCTATAGGAAAGCTCTAAATGTCAAAATAGTGTAGAAATATAGAAAATGACCTGTAGGGTCATTACAACATCCACTACAAAAGGACTTTCATCCGCAAAAGTAAAGGATCTAGATGTACCTGAAGGCTGGAATAGGTGGGGAAACTGGGCTCGCATCTCACTCTTGATCTCCCAGGTAGCCTCCTTGACTGGGTAATGCCTCCACTGGACCTTAACTACGAGAATCTCCCTAGAGCACAACCGCCTAACATCCCTGGCTAATATGAGGACTGGCTCTTCCACGAAGGTCAACCTCTCGTCCAACTGAATCGATTCCCACCAAAGCACATGCGACTCATATGGGATATAACTCCACAATATGAAGACATAAAAAACTGGGTGAACAACTGAAAAGTCTGGGGGTAAGGCCAACTCATAAGCCATCTCTCCTACTGTCTGGAGTAACTCAAATGGTCTAATATACTTGGGGGTGATCTTGCCCTTCTTCCCAAACCTCATCACGCCCTTTATGGGCGATACCCGAAGTAAGACTCTGTCACCTACTCCAAACATTAAGTCACGAAGTCTACAATCAGCATAACTCTTCTTCGTACTCTAGGCAGCTCTCAACCTATCCTGAATCACCCGGACCTTATCGAACGACTCACAAAGTAATTCAGTACCAGCCTAACCTCGGAGGTCTCAAATCAACCAATTAGAGATCGACAATGCTTGCCATATAAAGCCTCAAGTGGTGCCATCTCAATACTCAAATGGTAGCTATTATTATAAGCAAACTCCGCTAAGGCTAAGTACTGCTCCCACTGACCTCTAATGTCCATCACACATGCGCGAAGTATATCCTTCAGAACCGAAATAGTCTGCTCTGACTGACCGTCAGTCTGGGGATGGAATGCGGTGCTAAGATCAACCTGAGTACCCACCTGAAAAGTCCTCCAAAAGCTAGAAGTGAACACTGAACCCCTACCTGAAATAATGGACACAGGTACTCCATGAAGACGAACTATCTCAGGAACATAGATATGGCCTAACCTCTCAGCATGAAAGAAAATTTGAATGGGGATGAAATGAGCTAATTTGGTCAACCAATCTACTATTACCCAAATACTATTGGAACCACAAGAGGTACGAGAAAAACCACTCATGAAATCCATAGTAATCCGCTCCCACTTCCACTCAGGAATAGGTAATCTCTGAAGCAATCCACCCGGTCTCTGATGCTCGGCCTTTGCTTGCTGACAACATAGGCAACAAGCCATAAAGTCCGCTATATCCTTCTTCATACCACTCCACAAGTAATGCTGCCTCAACTATCTATACATCTTAGCTGTCCCAGGGTGAATAGAATATCTGGAGCTATAAGCCAGTAATATTAACTGAATTAGGTCTCCAACCCTCGAAACACAAACACGACCATCAAATCTCAGAATATCCTCTGAATCCAAGGTAGCCTGACTGAACTCACCTCTTAGCACCTAATCGTGAATGCCACAAAGTCTACTATCCTCAAACTGGCGACTCCAATTCTGGTTAAATAAGGTAGATCTAGCCTCAACGCTAGCAAGGATCCTCCTGGAGTCTGAAATATCAAGGCAAACCATTAGGTTGGCTAAGAATTAAATGTCCAAAGCCAATGGCCACTCTGAAGCTAAAAGAAAAACCAAGCTACCCATACTTACCGCCTTCCAGCTCAAGGTGTCCGCTACCATTTTCGCCTTGACCGGATGAATTAAAATAGAGCTATCATAGTCCTTCAGCAACTTAATCCATATGTGCTGCCTCGAATTAAGCTCCCTTTGAGTGATAATGTACTGAAGACTATGGTTATCAGTATAGATCTCATTGCGAACACCATACAAGTAATGCCTCCAAATCTTAAGCGCAAAAACTATCGCCGCCAATTCCAAATCATGGGTGGGGTAGTTGTGCTTATGAACCTTTAGCTGCCTCAACACATAAGTAATAACTCGACCTTACTGCATAAGAACACAACCCAAACCAACACCAGAAGCATCATAATATAACCCCTTGCCCTCAACAGGAAGGATCAATATAGGAGCTGAAGTAAGCAAGTCCTTGAGCTTCTAAAAGCTCGACTCACACTCAATAGACCACTGAAAAGGAACCTCCTTCCTGGTCAATCTAGTTATAGGCGCCATAATAGAAGCAAAACCCTCAATAAACCGCTTGTATTAACTAGCCAAACTATTAAAACTATGAACTTTGGTTGGAGATGTAGGTCTGGCCCAATCACGAATAGCCTCAATATTCGCTGGGTCTACCATAATCCTATCCTTGGACACCACATGCCCTAGGAAGGTAACAAAATCGAGCCAAAACTCACACTTTGAGAACTTGGCAAAAAGCCTATGATCTCTTAAAGTCTGGAGCACAATCCTCAATTGCTGCTCGTGCTCCTCCCTACTCCTCGAATACACAAGGATGTCATCAATGAACACAATCACAAAAGAGTTCAAATAAGGCCTGAAAACATAGTTCATCAAATCCATGAATAGTGCAAGGGCACTGGTCAACCTAAAAGACATCACCAGGAACTCATAATGGCCATAACGAGTCCTGAAGGCTGTCTTAGGGATGTCAGTAGCCCGAATCCTCAACTGATGGTAACTGGATCTTAAGTCAATCTTAGAAAACACTGCCGCTCCCTGAAACTGGTCAAACAAATCATCAATACTAGGCATAGTATACTTATTCTTCACTGTCACCTTATTTAGCTACCTATAGTCAATACACATACGCATAGAACCATTCTTTTTCTTCACGAATAAGATAGGAGCACCCCAAGATGATAAACTCGACCTAATGAAACCATTCCCCAAAAGATCCTAAAACTGGGAATTCAGCTCCTTAAGCTCTGTAGGAGCCATACGATAAGTAACTATGGAAATAAATTAGGAGCCCAACTCAAGATCAATAGCAAACTCAATATCGCGCTCAGTAGGAAGGTCAGGTAGATCGGTAGGAAGACATCAAGAAAGTCTCGGACTATAGGAGCATAATAAAGCGAAGGACTCTCCGTGCTAACATTACGAGTATAAGCAAGATAAGACTCGCAACCTATCAATATTAGTTTCCTAGACCAAACATAAGAAATAATCCCTATCGATTCTCGGCAAAAAGAATCCTTCCAAACAACTGGGGGAATTCCAGGCAAGGCCAAGGTAAAGGTCTTAGAAAAACAATCCAAAATCGCATGATAAGGGGATAATGTAATGACCTTCCCGTTCATTTCCCTCATTTTCGTGTGTTCTCAGTGTTTAGAGCTTTTCTATAACTGCCCCAAGTTATTTATGACTTACTGGACTGACAGTTCGGTTCCCGGGCAGTTCATTTGAGAATATTATTTAAATCGAGTACGTTGTGAAATATTTAAATTAAATTAGAATTTGGTAAAAAGATATAGTTAATTACCTTTCGAAAATGTCTTTGAAATTTATAAAATTCTTTAGTTATATCAGATATATCTATACTACTTTATAATAGCTTTATAACTTATTAATAATTTAAGCGGAGATAGTGAATTTAAATATGTTAAAATAATATTTTTATTTTATAGAGGTTTTGTTAGAAATAATTTTCTATTAATTATGGTATATTCAAAAAGTTATATTTATTTTACCACGAACCTACGAAATACCCGAATATATACAAAACGGATAGAAGAATTTGTTATGGACACCTCACTCCATGTGGAAGTGGAGGAGTGCCCATCAACATAGCATTAAGGAGGCGTCATGACTGTAGTTATTCATGTGTCACTATTTCACAATTATGTTAATGATTCATCATCATTTCCACTGTGTTGTACACACACACACACACACACACACACACACACACACACACGCACACACACATATATATATATATTATATTTTTTCCACTTTTTCCAATTACCTCTCACCATTATTGATTATTTAAGCTCAATATTGAGCTAATCCATTGAGGTTTGAGGTTAGGGGTTTATATATTTGAGTCCGTGGACTCGTCCTCGTCATTTCTATGGTACGTTTTCTTATTTTTACAGTAATTTTCATTTATGATGGTATATTTTGGGATTGGTGTTGATGTTTGATCTATATTTTGAGCTCAAATAGAGCGGTGATAGTTGTGACTATTGATCACGGGGTGATTTGGGAAGCTGTGACGGTTTTAGTTTAGCGATTTCGCAAGCAGGACTGTTCAGACATTTTTTAGAACTAATGCAATATGGGTATCAATAGTCATGTTTTGACATGCAGTTTATTATTTTGGTAGCTTGGTGGCAGTCAGAGGCCTCTTGGAAGGGGAAGGCTTCTGAATAGCTAGTTCTTTTAGCAAGCTTGCGGTGGCGTCCAGGTAGGCTAGGTTTACCTTCCTTTAAACTTAGATTGAGCTTATGTGTGATATATGTATGCTATTATGCTGGTGTTATGGACTGGTATTATAAACTTGGTGGTGGTGGTTTGCTGTGATTTAGGCCGGATAGGGCTATTCGGATATATTCCAGGCCCGTTATCCTCGTGGTACACCACAAATGGCCTATTTGGGGTCAGATAGTATTGTTGTTGTTGTTCCCAGTTTGGGAATGTTATTGTTGGACCTTAGTCCAGGCTTAACCCAGACTTAGACAAGTATAACTAGATTTGGTTTTCGGGACCTGATAGCGGGCCCCATTACCCTTTTTTTCTGACTTGTCAGAACTTTGACATATTTGGGCTTAGATAATACCTATATGACTATTAGGGTTGTGATGGGATTGAGTCACCCCGATTATACCCGATTGGCCTGTCTAGCCTTGTTGGTCCCTGATAGCACCGTATTTGATCGAGATCGGCTAGTTTGATTTAGAATACGGACCTACCTTTCTATGACTTCTAATGTATGCCCAGACTTGTATATACATATTGCTTATAGTAGATATTTGACCTAGAAGGACCTCAAGATTGACTTGTAGCATGTTGTGGGGTTAGCTTCTGTACCTATATACTAGTATTGACTCGGGACTAGGGCGTCCCCGTTTATCTGATATGATATGACATTTGATTATGTTTTGGTTACTGGCTATGGTGAGTTCCAGTTTGAGTCCGGATACTGATTCAGGTATGATGATTTTGGTTATTGACTATTGGGTGTTTCGGTTCGAGTTCGGCCCCGGATTGAGGTACACTATGAGCTCTAGTACTGGGTACCGTGATTATGATATTGTTGTTCTCTAAGTTTTGGTTTGAGAGATATGATATATATGTGGCCTATTGTTATTACCCACTGCTTTCGGTTCGATTCCGGCGTCTGGCCTCTTGTTATTACCCATTGGTGCCGGTTCAAGCCCGGTGCACTCTTGTTGGTCATTGTGGTTACTGGATACTGATACAGCTTTAAGACACTGGTGACTATGTATTTACTATTCTTGTGTGTCCCGCCAGTTTATGGGGCCTAGGATGGGTTATTGTTTTCTTCCGTGTGCCTATCGGGTTTATGGGGGCTCAGATAGGTTATGTTTGACTTGTGTGCTTACTTACACATTTATATCCTCAATTATTCGGTATCACATTTATTTATTTCCTAAGCATATCTACACGCCTCGACAGTTACTTATGTATTTATTACTTATACCCCGGACTTAGCATGCACCCTCACATTTTAGCTTGCTTATATTAATTTGAGCTCAGTCGGCCGATGATGCCTACTGAGTACCCGTTACCCCGGTACTCATACTGCACTTCTTCATCTTTTTCCCCGATGCAGATCTGGGCACTAATCGATGGTTTTGACGTGACGCTCTTCTCAGCACTGATTTCAAAGCAGGGTGGGCTTACTAACGTCCGAGGCAGATCCTACTCCATCTTCTACTGTATAGTCTTTTGCTCTCGAGACTATTGTACTTGTTATATATATTTGGTTTCTGTCTTGTATTCTGGATATGTCTAGTAGTTTCTCTTATACCGACCTCACCAGGTCTTGGGAGGGGTTCTTGACTATATATATATATATTGTCCTCTTCCTTCTCAGTCTTGGTATGGATTTATTTTGGTTCTATTTGTCTTTATATTTCTAGTATGTTTATGAGTATGATTACTTCCACTTCATCTCTAGTTTTTTGAGATTCCGCCCGTTAGCCTGTTGCTTGTCGCTCTAGGCTAGGGTTTGACTTACCTATTGGTAGGTTACGATAGGCGCCATCATGACTCAAATATTGGGTCATGACAGATAACCAGTCCATGCCTAGAATCACATTAAAATCTACCATATCCAATACAATGATCAGCCTGGGTATCAAACTCTCAAACAATCACAACACATTATCTATAAACCCAATCCACTACTAAAAAATCATCTATGGAAGTAGATACATGTAATAACACCGATAAAAGCTTCTAAGACAAATCTAACCGTGGTGAACAATAAGTAGACACATAAGAATAAATGGTTCCAGGATGAAATAAAGCCATAACTGGCGGCCGACATGCTAAAATCATACCTGTAATAACAACATTTGAAGGCTCTACCTCCGGTCTACCAGGTACTGCATACAAATGTCCTCGTCTGCCGCTGGATTGGGTTCCTGACCAACCATCTATCCTACCTAATTGAGGACCTCCTCGAGAACCCTAGGGACCACCTCTGTGACCCTGAGCACCACCTCTAGCTGGAGGCAGTACTGCTCTGATCGACTGAACACTTTGTGCTGTAGGTATAACTATCCCGCACCAGGGACACTCTCTAGAGTAATGACCAACAACCCCGCAATCATAGAAATCCTCGGGCACTCTTCCCTATCTAAAAGATCCGGCTAATATGGAATAACCACTATGACTAGAAGACCCAGAATATGAACCCCTCGAAGGCTGGCCACTGCTCAGGCCCTGGTAATCACTGTAACTGGGCTGACCCCCATCAGAAGCCTAAAGTACTACCTGGATGGGTCTACTAGGCTGACCCTGGTGTGGATAAGACTGATGTAGAGGGTACTTTTCTTTTGAACCTCTACCTCTGAACCATGAGCCGCTCTGACTCCCACTAAAACTACCTTGCTAACACATCCTCTTATCGCTGCTCCTTAGGCCTCGTGATGCATCTTGTCCATAGTCTGGGAACGATTAGAAACATCAACAAAAGACCAACCAATAGAAACCAAACTCTAAGTATCCATACGAAAGGGAAGTCTCAGTCCTCTAACAAAGCACCAAATCCTCTCATACTCAGTACGTAAAATTGTAGTAGCATGTCAGGCCAACTCATGGAATCATACCTCATACTCAACAACTGACATAGAACCTTGCTGAAAACTACTGAACTGATCTATTAGGTGCTCTCAAAGACTGCGAGGCATATACTTCTCCAAGAAAGCCTCGGAGAACTGAATCCATGTCAAAGTGGGAGATTCGACTGGCTTGGAAGCAACATAACCTCTCCACTAATATCTAGCAGCCAAGTTCAACTAAAAGTAGTATAGTCGACCCCGTGTGACTCAACTAGGCCCAAATTACAGAGCCTATCCTCACAAGCAGTCAGGAACTCAAATGCATCCTCACTCAAAGCCCCTGCAAATCTAGGTGGCGTTAATCTTAGAAATCTACCCAACATCTTCTGCTCCTCTACAGACATAGCTGGCTGGGTGGCTGCCTGTAGAACAACTTCTGGTACAGGAGAGATCTCAACTCTAAGAGCCGCAGCTACAGGCTGTGCCCTTGTATCTATACCACTATGATCCATAGAATGTGCACCACCAACTAATCCCAATAACTAGACCAAGACATCTCTGAGAAATAAAGAAGAAATAAACCTCGGTGGAGCTTGGGCTTCCCCTGGCCCACCAATGCCTAGGGTGGTGGAATCTTTGGCTCTGGAGAAATAACAGTATCTGGTAAAGGCTTTCTATCCTAAGCCCTAGCTGGGGCGACATCTCTAGCCTAGCCTCAAACTCTGGGTGGACCATAGCCTCTAGTAGGTGCCTAGTCGTAGACTCGAGATCCTCATCGCTGGTCGTAGTAGTGTGCATCCTGACCATCTGCGAAAGAGTGAAATAATGAGAAATTTTAGAAACCAACATAGACTCGATGCACAAACGTGAATAACGAAAGTAAGATTTCCCTAAGAATGTCCTATAGCCTCCAAACTATAAGATACAGACGTCATTGTTCCGATCCACGGGACTCTACTAGACACTTGCTCTTGTACCAACAATACTAGTGAACCTAGGTGCTCTGATACCAATTTGTCATGACCCAATTCCTGAGTCATGATAGCACCCACTCAACCTGCTAGTAGGTAAGCCAAACCATAGCTCGGAACGATATGTAATGAGCTAATTGGCGGAAGGTAACATAAATATCAAAACTCAAGCATACAATAAGATTGTAAGCAAGAGAAAATAATGTAATGGTAATAGATGTCAAATAAGAGAGAGAGAATAAAAGAATATCCCATGACCTAGTAAGTCCAGTATAAGAGCTACTAAATACAAAAGAGAGTGCCACACAGTATTAATATACAATAAGTCTCGACAACTAAAGACTGTCCAAAAGTAAAAGAGGGAGAGAAAAATAGCTCCAGCTCTGAAAGCTCACCCTATTTTTGAGTCATGAGAGCAAGCTGGATAGAATGTCAACAACGGTAGTTAATACTTAGATCTGCATCAGAAAAGATACAGAAGTGTAGTATGAGTACCATAACAATGGGTACTTAGTAGACTTCATCGGACGACTAAGCGAAATCATAATAAGAAGCAAGAATGTAAAATAAACCCAGTTGATAGATAAAATAAGACAAGGTAAATAATGTTGAAAGTAAGACAACTAACTACAGTCTAACTGGACCCTCATAAGCTAATAGGCACATACAAGAGAAAATCAACCCAAACGAGGTCCCATAAGCCTGATAGATGCAATCAGGAGAAGAACTAATGAAAAAAATGAATATAAAATAACCGACCACCGAAGCCATATCCGAGAACCCCGTATTACCAAGAAATACCGAACTTAAACTGGATCCCTAATATCATAAGTAAACTATAAAGTGTCAGACTCGAACCGGGTTCTTAACATCATAACCAGATCATAGATGCTAGACTCAAATCGATAATATAGTATCATAAGTGAATAGTAAATACCGAACTTGAATCAGTCTTTAAAGTAAATACACGATATAAAATCTAACCACGGACTAGAAGGATGTACAAATCTACCTAAGGCTCATGAATATAAGTAAGGTTTATGAAAGAAATCCTACTAGGTCTACCAGGAGCTAATTAGGATATTTGACCTAATAGAGGACCGATGGGGCCCACTACTAACCCAAAAGTCCATACTAAGGTAATTTCTACCCAAAACTAAACTAAGTCTTGAAGGTGTTAATTATGTCTAAATAAACCCTACTCCAACAATTTAATTCGAGAAGATGATGAATGGGTCAATTACTACTTAAAAATGGCTCTCTAATCGGCTAATTATTCAAAATTCCACTAAATATGCGACCTAGCCATAAATTCCAACCCAAATCTAGCATAATACTATACTAATATCATAATAAATCTCAATATATGAGAAAGGAAAACCTAGCCTACCTGGACGCCGATGAATGCCTGAGAAAGTCCACTAAATCGAAGCTTTTCCCTTTCGATAAGCCTCCTCACTATGCCATGCTATCAAAATAATGATCTACACATTAATATGAGAATAACAATATCCATGGTGCATACAAATGCTCTGGGTCCAAAATTGAGCTAAAAATACCATGTGGTGCCTGCTTACGGATTCACAACTTTGAAACCTTCAACACGTCCCCCTAGGTTTAAGGATCATTTATCCTCGAAAATGAGTGAAATTCGAGAACAAATACACCCTCTAATCAGTCAGCAAAGAATCTAGGCATTTAAGTTTAAACCGGAGAATTAACTATGAAATTAAAGGAAACTTATGAAATAAACGATGGGGGATTAACTACAACGAGGTTTTGAACTCACTCTTGACACCCGATGATCAAGCTCTACTAGTTTCTAAGTATCCTAGGGTTCAATGGACTTCGGACTTGCAAAAATGAGAGAGAAAACTGGGTTTCCCCCATTAATAGTAGTGGTATCCGCTTTAGTGGTCAAATGACTGCTTAAGCAGTCACCGCTAAAGAGGCAAAATACTGCTAAAGTGATCTACCCACGACTGGACCCTACCGTTAAAGCGGTCAAACATCGCTTAAGCAACAACTGCTAAAGCGGTAATCGAGTCGCTTTGGAGATATTGGAGGATACCTGGGCTTTCGCTAAAGCGGTCTATTATCCTCTTTAGTGACCTCCACTTTAGCGATCAAATGGCCGCTTAAGCGGTTACACCAGTTGATACCTGCACCGATACTTAGCAAAATTTGCTAAGTCCCTATCCGGCCCTCGGGATTCATTTGGAATCCCGTGAATACAAACGAACTATGCTACCCTACCAAATTTGACATTCTGGACTCAACGACACTATAAAAATTTCCATCCGAGGTCGTTTTGATCAAATGTGGACCCCACACCCAATGACAGTTTTAACTAAAATCCAACCAATAACCCAAAATGAGTTAGGAAGCCTCAAGACCCAAACCAAAGGTCCACCTAGCTTAGTATCGTCGTTTCAGATCTAACAAAACTATCAAAATTGGCATACGAGGCTATTTACCTAAAGTTTAGGTCCGATACCAAATCCTTAACAATGAAAACTTGAAAATAGAGAACTGGCTCTAAAAACCAAATAAACTTCCCGGTAATCGAACTGTCTGCTCCAGCAAGTCATAATTGACTTAGGGCAGCTATACAAATGCTCTAACATTAAAATATATGGAAATATAGAAAATAACCTAGAGGGTCATTACATCCTTGAGCCTATTGAACTCCTAATGAAATTTGTGAGAGAGAAAAGAAAAAGAGAAGTGAGGGAGTGAATAGTGTCACGCCCCAACTTCCAACGAGGCATGATTGGCACTCGAAGCTGATATGGACCGAGAGAACCAACCTTTGCTCATGAACATTCGTATGCATGTCCTCGTATAAATCTCATTATTTCTCATGCAACTATGCGGAATTCATGGACATGGAAACATATGTCATAGCTATATATGTAAAACTTGGACGTTTGAGCCATCAAGTCAAAACGACATGTACCTTAACATTTATACACCCACATCCGCCTACAAAAGCCTCTAACAAATGCATTGACCAAAAGGAACTAAAAGTCGGGACAAGTCCCCATTTTATACAACTGTACAACACCAAAAAATATGAATAACAATGACTCGGAAAAGCCCCGAACTAACTAGAGCTCACAAATGATCCGCACACAACTGGTAATCTACTGGGGAGGCCTACTAGTACCTGCGCCTGTAGCAAGTAAGGTAAATTCCCCAAGAGGGGTCAGTACGAAGAAAGTACTGAGTATGTAAGGCCATATGAAACTTGTGTGATAAGTAAATATGTCAATGAACTCAAATACAATAAACGATCAATATGCATAAGTCACTTTACTGAACTTTGGAAACCATGTACATTATGTTCTTTCTTTCTCTTTACTTTACTTTACTTTTACATCACTCATATACTATCTGTGCCCTCATCATGTAGGTTTTCTTCTCACCCCATGGATAAAGTATCATCATCATGCAGGTATTCTTTTCACCCCATGGATAAGATCATATCGTCATGCGGGTTTCCTTTGCACCTCATGGATAAAGTAACATCATCATGCGGGTGTTCTTGCACCCCATGGATAGAATAACATCATCATGCGGGTGTTTGCACCCCATGGATAAATGAACACAATCAATATGCATTACTTTATTCTTACTTCATTTCTTTACTTTTGAGATTGATACCGTTACTTGTGAGAGATTGATACTTTTCCTTATGAGAGATCGATACCATGATAGTCACAACTTTATTTGAAGCTTTGGATCAATAATCAATGAGTGAGAAACATGCAAATAAACATTATTGGAAACATAATATTATTAGAACCATAACACCATGGGAACCATTGGACAATAATCCATGAACAAGAGACATAAGTATAATCACTATTGGAACATAACCTTATTTGAGCTTTTGGAACATTAACCATGAATATGAGACACGAGATTCACCAATGATCAATGAGTAGGAAATATATGACAATGACCATAGATAACCGGATATGGGATACCTTAGCACATTTTGGGATGGAACAAGCGTAATGTCAATGTGAATACTATTTGCCGCAGAAAGATACGGACAAAGTAACCTTACATACCTTGTACTCTCAATACGGATATAAAATATTAGATGTGCATAAAATAGTGCCGCTCCTTCTTTATGTGTCACTCTACAACACAAATACATAACGGGATTTACATTAACCACCAACTACTTTACAAATGCATATAACGTCAATGAGTTACATGTTCGCCTTTAAACATGCCATTTCCCCTTGACAAAACCATCGATGAAATTATTATTCCAAAAATCCCCCAATATTCCATACATTTACCAATACATAATAAATACATTTCACCGCAACACTTCTCCTTTACACTTTCTTATCCACACCACATCACAAATAATCCATCAAATTACCTTAATACACCTCATAGCACATATCGGCCAAAATCCCACAATTTACACTTTTAGAAAAATAACAAGTTTAATAAAAAAATCACACCATACATGTTCATATTTTATCCATACCATGCTCTTTCATCAAAACATCAAGTCTCTTTTCAAGTTCAAATCACAAAGATGGCACATCTTTCACCAAAAGCAAAAATATACTATTCACCACCTTGCCAACACAACTATCATGATATACATACCATATTAGGCATATAAGATATTAATCCATGAGAGTAGGAACTTCCCAAGGCTTTCAAAGTGATGATCTTTACCAAAGAGTCCAAAGGAAATAGTTGCCTTAGGGTTTGGAGACTAGAGAAATGTTTGAGAAATATCTTAAAAGGCATGAGACTTTGAAAGCAATATAAATCAGATTTATTGCCCTTTATATAGTCCCTTAAGTCCATACTTATCCACTCTTAACATTTAATGTGGGGTTCTAGAAGGTCAAGGGAAGAATGGGTCTTTTGACCCATTTTTGGGCCATGTCTTCTTTTCATTTTTGGGTCCTTTTTGGGCCCAATTCACTTAACCCAATAAAATAAATAATTTATCTTGTTTAAATAATCTCATACGTGTTACAACAATATTCCCACTCACGCTATTCATATCCGTAGCCTCAATCTCAAAAATAAGTGATTCTAGCCACGTATGGCCTATTTTGACCAAAAGGGTAAAACCGTCATTTTGATGCCAAATTCGTTCTCGAGTAATTTTATCATACCAATATAATATTTCATTCATTTCATGTATATATTTGTGGTTGTAGAATAAACGTGACAAAAATCGGCTCGGTACGTCCCCGGGCACCCTTGGGACTTAGAAAATTTCCAACTTTTGAAAAAACTGAAAAATCCATCCTAGCACGCCCTGGGGATTGCCAACTTGCTTCCTATGGGATAAAAAATTTGGCCCAGAGCAGCCTGGCAAGCTCCCTAGCGCGCCCCCCCCTTAGATTTTTCGAAAATTCATTTTTCGACTTTTCTTTGCGGGTTTGGTTAGATACTTCAAGTCCTATTCTTTAACTTACTTCTTAACCTTAATATACTTTGTTTGGAGGTCCTCTTAGCCTCGTTTTGAACACCACAAATGCTCCACGAAAATTACAACACAACTCGTATGAAGGGCTAATCACATGTATGAAGCCAAATTTCAATTTCCTCATCATTGACATTCCCAAATACATACTCATGGCATCTCAAAACCTAAGTAACCATTGTTCAACGTCATCACATAGGGTCGGAAAAGTATGGGGTGTTACATTCTCTCCCCCTTAGAAACATTCATCCTCGAATGTTAATGGTATTGCTTCAATTACAACAAATGCATCGCTATATTAGCCTATACATATATAGACACGTGAAGCTCATAGCTACTTACTTGTTATGGGAACACTTCCACATTTTGAACCTTTTATTCCATTTGAAACAAATAAGGGTACGTTGATTTCATCATTTTTTTTTCTAGCTTACCATTATACACTTTCAACAATTTCACATGGCATGTTGTATAGGGTCACTTTTCCATTCTTTCTCAATTCCGTTATACCTATCATGAGTGACGCTTTTAAGAGTACTTAATCATCTAAGATCACAACATCTACTATATCATTATGATAGGTTCTTTTACCTATACTATATTCACCGACAGGTGGAGACATTTCCATTGATTTAACTAATAACTCCAGTGCCCATTATATTCGGATTATAGTAGCCGATGGAATAACATACGATAGATTAGAGCTCAGATCAGTCAATACATATACATCATGTAACAATATGGTAATATACCTAAATACCTGTATCATCATCAGGAGATGTTCCCTCATTCTGCCCGTCCACTAAAGCATAAGTGCGATTCTGGACCCCACTAGTACTGGCTGCTCCTCCAGCACCTCTGCCACGACCAACAGACTGCACACCTTGGTCTAAAGAAGGAACCGATGCTGATGATGCCACAGTGGACCCCGAAGGTCGTACCATACTACCCAAGCCTCGTCGTGGACAGTCTCTCATTATGTGACCCGGCATACCACACCAATAACAAGCATTCGTCCCCCCCCCGACATTCATCTACATGAAATCGTCTGCAAAACTGGCACAGTGGGTGAGAAGACCCTGCTGTCTGTGAATCTGGCATCCTACCATTCTGCCCAATATGACTGCCCCTGAATCCTCGAGAGTGAGATGGAGCGCCTGTTGTGGAATAAGAGAATGAGGGTCTAGGCGGTAACATTCAAGATCCAGATCCTCCTGGGGACACTATAGACTGCCCCATGGATCTTGCCCTTTTTGATGGCCCTTCCTCAGATTCCTGTGTCCCTCTTCTCTATCTTTGATCTTCCATTTTCTGGGCGAAGGCCTGAATTCTCGCTATATCCATATCTTTATTTAAAGCAGCAATGGTGCAGTCTCTTACCAGATATGGTTCTAATCTGTCCATCTATCGATGGACCCTATCCGTCATCGTAGCCACCACATTCAGGGTATATCGAGCCAAGGAATTAAATTGCAAACTGTATTCTCGAACACTCATGTTCCCTTGGCGTAAATTCAGAAACTGATCTGTACGTGCCTCCCGAATTTTATAGGGGAGGTAACGATCAAGGAATGCTGTTTTAAATTCTTCCCAACCAGCTGGGAGTGCGTCAATACCCTTTGATCTTTTCCAGTCCTCATACCACAATATTGCTTCGCCTTTCAGTCTATAGGCCGCAAGTTCCACCATTTCAACCCCAGTCATGTGCATGACTTCTAGAGCCCTCTGGATTTGATCCACAATGTCCTATGGATCTGCTTCCAAGTCTGACCTAGTGAATATAGGAGGGTCCAGTTTCAGAAAATCCTGTGTTCTGCGACTTGCCACCCTAGCCGCATCATCATCTTTTATCATTGGACCAACTCGTCCTTGGATTTGTGCTGCCACTAACTGTGTCAACATATGAACTGCATTTCTAAGATCCTGATCTATGGCATTCATTGGTGGTTTTGCGGGTACTTCTCTACCAACTGGCTCCTCCGGAGCTAGAAAAGTAGACGAAGACCGCGATGAAATTTCAGCATTTGCCCCACCCTAACTAGCTTGGTCAGGTGGTAGTCTACTCATTCCTTCTTCCGCAGGCACATCTACCTGCTTCCCTTTACCTTTACCTCTTCTTGTGATTGGCATTTTGACTATACCAAAGAAAAACAATTACCATGATCAGATACAATTCAACTTACAACACTGGCTCTATTGCACGATCTAGAAGTGAAGAAAAGAAACAACATCCTAAATGTCCCGTAGCCTCCTACTTATAAATGTGGTGCACCACACATCGATAAGTAAGACTCTACTCAGACACGGCTTTGTAGACACCCTTAGAACAACCTTCTCGGATACCACTTTTGTCACGCCTCAAATCCCAACGAGGCTTGATTGACACCCGAAGCCGATATGGACCGAGAGAACCAACCTTTGCTCATGAACATTCGTATGCATGTCTTCGTGTAAATCTCATTATTTCTCATGCAACTATGAGGAAGTCATGGACATGGAAACATATGTCATAGCTATATAAGTAAAACTTGGCCGTTTGAGCCATCAAGTCAAAACGACATGTACCTTAACATTTATACACCCAAATCCGCCTACAAAAGCCTCTAACAAATGCATTGACCAAAAGGAACTAAAATTCGGGATAATTCCCCGCTTTACACAACATGTACAACACCAAAACATATGAACAACTGTGACTCAAAAAAGCCCCGAACTAACTGGAGCTCACCAATGATCCGCACACAACTGGCAATCTACTGGGGAGGCCTACTAGTACCTGCGCCTGCAGCAAGTAAGGTAAATTCCCCAAGAGGGGTCAGTACGAAGAAAGTACTGAGTATGTAAGGCCATATGAAACTTGTGTGATAAGTAAATATGTCAATGAACTCAAATACAATAAACGATCAATATGTATAAGTCGCTTTACTGAACTTTGGAAACCATGTACATTATGTTCTTTCTTTCTCTTGCCTTTACTTTTACATCACTCATATACTGTCTGGGCCCTCATCATGCAGGTGTTCTTCTCACCCCATGGATAAAGTATCATCATCATGCAGGTATTCTTTTCACCCCATGGATAAGATCATATCATCATGCAGGTGTCCTTTGCACCCCATGGATAAATTAACATCATCATGCGGGTGTTCTTGCACCCCATGGATAGAATAACATCATCATGCGGGTGTTTGCACCCCATGGATAAATGAACACAATCAATATGCATTACTTTATTCTTACTTCATTTCTTTACTTTTGAGATTGATACCGCTACTTGTGAGAGATTGATACTTTTCCTTATGAGAGATCGATACCATGATAGTCACAACTTTATTTGAAGCTTTGGATCAATAATCAATGAGTGATAAACATGAAAATAAACATTATTGGAAACATAATATTATTAGAACCATAACACCATGGGAACCATTGGACAATAATCCATGAACAAGAGACATAAGTATAATCACTATTGGAACATAACCTTATTTGAGCTTTTGGAACATTAACCATGAATATGAGACATGAGATTCACCAATGATCAATGAGTAGGAAATATATGACAATGACCATAGATAACCGGATATGGGATACCTTAGCACACTTTGGGATGGAACAAGCGTAATGTCAATGTGAATACTCTATTTGCCGCAGAAAGATACAGACAAAGTAACCTTACATACCTTGTACTCTCAATACGGATATACAATATTAGATGTGCATAAAATAGTCCCGCTCCTTCTTTATGTGTCACTCTACAATACAAATACATAACGGGATTTACATTAACCACCAACTACTTTACAAATGCATATAACATCAATGAGTTACATGTTCGCCTTTAAACATGCCATTTCCCATTGAAAAAACCATTGATGAAATTATTATTTCAAAAATCCCCCAATATTCCATACATTTACCAATACATAATAATCAATACATTTCACCACAACACTTCTCCTTTACACTTTCTTATCCACACCACATCACAAATAATCCATCAAATTACCTTAATACACCTCATAACACATATCGGCCAAAATCCCACAATTTACACTTTTAGAAAAATAACAAGTTTAATAAAAAATCACACCATACATGTTCATATTTTATCCATACCATGCTCTTTCATCAAGACATCAAGTCTCTTTTCAAGTTCAAATCACAAAGATGGCACATCTTTCAGCAAAAGCAAAAATACACTATTCACCACCTTGCCAACACAACTATCATGATATACATACCATATTAGGCATATAAGATATTAATCCATGAGAGTAGGAACTTACCAAGGCTTGCAAAGTGATGATCTTTACCAAAGAGTCCAAAGGAAATAGTTGCCTTAGGGTTTGGAGACTAGAGAAATGTTTGAGAAATATCTTAAAAGGCATGAGACTTTAAAAGCAATAAAAATCATATTTATTGCCCTTTATATAGGCCCTTAAGTCCATCCTTATCCACTCTTAACATTTAATGTGGGGTTCTAGAAGGTCAAGGCAAGAATGGGTCTTTTGACCCATTTTTGGGCCATGTCTTCTTTTCATTTTTGGGCCCAATTCACTTAACCCAATAAAATCAATAATTTATCGTGTTTAAATCATATCATTCGTGTTACAACAATATTCCCACTCACGCTATTCATATCCGTAGCCTCAATCCCAAAAACAAGTGATTCTAGCCACGTATGGCTTATTTTGACCAAAAGGGTAAAACCGTCATTTTGATGCCAAATTTGTTCTTGAGTAATTTTATCATACCAATATAATATTTCATTCATTTCATGTATATACTCGTGGTTGTATAATAAACATAACAAAAATCAGCTCGGTACGTCCCCGGGCACCCTTGGGACTTAGAAAATTTCCAACTTTCGAAAAACTGAAAAATCCATCCTGGCACGCCCTGGGGAGTGCCAACTTGCTGAATCTAGGGTAAAAAATTTGGCCCAGAGCGGCCTGTCACGTTCCCCAGCGCGCCCCACCCTTAGATTTTTCGAAAATTCATTTTTCGACTTTTCTTTGCGGGTTTGGTTAGATACTTCAAGTCCTATTCTTTAACTTACTTCTTAACCTTAATATACTTTGTTTGGAGGCCCTCTTAGACTCGTTTTGAACACCACAAATTCTCCATGAAAATCACAACACAACTCGTATGAAGGGCTAATCACATGTATGAAGCCAAATTTCAATTTCCTCATCATTGACATTCCCAAATACATACTCATGGCATTTCGACACATAATTAACCATTGTTCAACGTCATCACATAGTGTTGGGAAAGTACGGGGTGTTATCGTAGCCTACAGTGGAGGTCTACCTGTGCCTGCAGCAAGTAAGGTAAATTCCCCAAGAGGGGTCAGTACGAAGAATGTACTAAGTATGTAATGCTCTTATGAAACTTCATTATATGTAATAACAATAATGGAAACAATATAGGAGAACTAGTCAAAGCGGATAAACCCTCGTTCTGAATGTGAAACCATGTGCCTTACGTTTATTATATTCCTTACTTACATTCATCATCTTTATTAGTCATCCACCTTATTGGTGGGTTATTATGATCATCCACCGTTTGGTGGGCATTTACTTTATTGTGGGTAGTCATCCACTCTTGGGTGGGCATCCACTTTATTGTGGGTAGTCATCCACTCTTTGGTAGGCAACCACTTTATTGTGGGTAGTCATCCACTCTTTGGTGGGCATCCACTTTATTGTAGGTAGTCATCCACTCTTTGGTGGGCATCCACTTTATTGTGGGTAGTATTAGGGTCCGCTCGAGCTAGGCTTATGTGCCCCTTTGAGTCGTCCCGGTTCTCATTACTTTCTTTCTTTAATTTTGAGAGATTCACACCTTTACTTGTGAGAGATCGATTCATTCACTTATGAGAGATTGACATATTCACTTTTGAGAGATTGATATGTTCAATTATGAGAGATTGACATATTGAGGATCATGACAAGATTTGAAGCACACATAAATTACTTCACTCCTTGACTTCATGAGATTGATATCTTAAATTGTGAGGGATAGATATATTAGCTCGCACCTTACTTCTTTATTACTCTTATGAGATCTTACGAGATTGGTACCTTTACACATATGAGAGATTGGTACAAACATAATCATGATATTAGACTTTGGAACATGACTTGGTTGGAAAATACTTTTCAAGCATAGATAGCTTCTCTTATGTTATTACTCTCTTGAGATAGTCCCTTTTAAGAATTACCACATTATGACACTTTTGGAACTTCAATCAATGAATAAGATATAAATGAATCATAGTCATCTAAGAATAGGACACTTATGAATAACAATATACCTCAACCTGAACTGGGATACTTTAGAACACTTCATACATGAGTAAGTACCATAACAAGGTAAATACTCTATACTGCAGAAAAATACGGAAAGAGTAACCTTACATAACTTTACTTCCAAGTATGGGTACACAAGTATATATATGAACACAACAGTCCAGCTTCTTCCTTATGTTTCACTCTACAATACAAATTCATAATGGAACTCTCTTTAACAACTATTCACCATACAAGTGTACAAAATGACAATGAACTATATGACTGCCTCATAACTTCTTTTCACCCCTTACAACACAATCCACTGAATTATCACATCAACAACACCATAACATTACACACATTGACCAACATATCATACATCAATATAATTTCACACCACACTTACCCTTTACGCTCTCTCATTATCATCCCGTCACATTTATTCTTATCAAATTGGCCTCATAAAAACATATGAACAACAATACCCACTTAATACAGTCCAAAGTACCTCCATACGACACTTTAAAGTCATTAAAACGACATCACAAGTTGCTAATTATATCCATAAAGGGTATCGGGGCTTTAGAGGATCAACTAGATACGAAAACATACAAAACGGACCTGGAGGATGACCTGCGCTTCCACATGCACCCTCAGGTGGCTGAGGTACTCGTTCAGATTCCCTCTGTCAGCAGACAGAGGCATCTGCGCCCGCAGGTGCCTCCGTCTGCGGGGGCGGATGCCCGTTTTGGTCCGAAATGGTCTTTTTGGGATCTTTTTGTGCAATGAATGGTCCATGATCATAAACAAACTTATTTTGACATATTTTTGATCATCTTGAATACCCACAATCATCCATGGTCTCACAACACACTATAACATCACCAAAACGACACTTTATGGTTAATACGTCACCAAAACCATAACCAATTTCACAATAGAAATTCCAAACATTATACACCATGACAAAACAAGGAAATACTATAATCACATCTCACATGTCAATATTAACTCCATCATGTTCACTTCCTTCAAGACCGCACGTCTATGTTCAAGGCAAAACCATTCTCCGATTTAGCAAACATGTAACTTTACACACATAGTGAACTTCTCAATATTCCACCAACATAACCAACATCATATACACCATCTATCATGCATAAAATATATTAAAACATAATAATAAACACTTACCAAGTCTTGTAATACAATGATCTTGGTCCAAGGGATAAAGGTCTAGGGTTTGTGTGAGAGAGGAATGCTTGAGAGAATTCTAGAAAAAGGCATGTGTATTGTTGTTGAATAAAATCTGATTTTTCTCTTGTTTTATATGGTATTAAATGGTCATCCTTATCCAATTTAATACATGGTGGCTTGGTCAAACACAAGAATGGATCTTGTCCACATTTGGGCCATGTATTTATATGAGTTTTGGGCCTCCATTGAGCCCAATGGCTCAAGACTTCTTTAGCCCACCAAATTTTGTGTAATTCCTTATATATATATATAGGTCCCTCAAGTCACTCTTATCCATCTCTTGGCATTAAATGCATGGTTGATTAGTCAAATGGAAGATTGGATCATGTTTTGCCCCATTGGGCCAAGCCTTTTGCTCTTGTATTGGGCCTCATTTGGCCAAATAGCTCATGACTCATTCATACCCAACAAATTAATTTCTAATTCATCAAATCCCTCATGTTTAACTAATTCCATAAGTGTACACGTAGTCGTATAGATTTGACAACATACGGGTGTTTCACCTCCTACAAAGGTCTAATCCCATGTACTAGGCCCAATGTCAATTACCTCATCAATAACCTTACAAAGTACATACTTTCGACTCTCGACACTTGATTAACCATTGTTCAATGTCGTCACGTAGGGTTTAGTAGGCACGGGGTGTTACAAATAGTGACTACTTAAAAGATGATAAAAGGAAAGATATTTTTAATGAATTGAGTGAATAGCTACAAGCATAAAAGATAAAAGAGTTGAAAAATGAGTGAGTTGTCATGAGAAGAAAAGAAGAAAAGTGTGGCAAGTGAGAAATAAGAAATTGAGATAAGATAAAAACAATAGAGTGTGAGTGGGAGGTTTTCTTATTCTAACTCTAACCTTTTGAATTCTTATTTTTGTAGTATTTTCACTTATGTTGTAGGTATTCTTAAAGTAGAACACCAAAAACATGACTCAATATGGAAAGAAATTCAAGAATTGAAAGAAGCAAGTCAAGTTGGGACTACTTCTGCAAGTGAGCTTAATTGTAGAAAATCAAGATAAAGAAGGTTCTTTAAGTACTCATCAAGGTAAAAAGGCTAATACTATCTCTCTAATTACTTCAAATATATTTGATAGTTACTCGATTGTGAATATTAGACTATCTTTTGGTGAGGTTGATGATTCTTTACTTTGTGTTAATATATACAAATGGATGATGATCATACACTATTGGAATATGATTGTGGTGGTAAAGCTGTTATTGATTGTGCGCTTAAAGGAATTCAAGATAGTGTTATGTCAAATATGGAAAAACATGGTGTTTCCTAGAATTCTTGTGATGAAGATGAATATATTTCTTCTTTAGCTACTAGGAACACTAAAAATGTGATTGATGATGAATGTCTTTTTGCGAGTGAGTTTGATTATAATAATTCTTTATCTTGTAACAATATGAATATGCTTTGTGCTAGTACTTTTGGAATGGGACATGAAAAGTGTCATGATATACTTTTTGAGCCTAAGGAATGTCAAATGTTCAAAATATTTGATAATCCTTTATTTGGTGAAAATATTCAAAAAGGTTTGAAAGGTGATCTTTGTGTTGATAATGTGAGTCATTCTTTGAGTTGTCCTAATCTTGATTGTGTGAATCACGTTGAACATAACTTGAAAATTGAATTTAAATGTGTGAACACTATTTATGAAATCCAATTGAGTGATTCATTCATTGTTGACTCTTGTGCACTTGATGAAAGTGATAATCCAAAACTTAAAGAGCGGATGACTTGTGAAAATGATTCTTGTGTCTTACTTGAGGGTGCTAAGTGTTGGGATGCTAGTAAGCTAACTCCCAATATATTTGTTGAGAGCACATCTTGTGTTGAAAAGTCCTCTAAAGATTAAAAACACTCTTTAAAGAATGAGAGAGGCACAAGCATTAGTAGTAATAAATTAATCGATGCTAATTTTTGTGTCAATTTATTTACTTACTCTAATCTTACCTTTGAAGATATATTTTGGGTTGTGTTTGAATGCTTCTAGAAAGAAATGTAAACATGATCCATTTGAAGCATCACCAAATATCTAGGGACGTAAATGTGATAATCCTTCTTTTGATGAGTTTACTAGCCTTATTGATTTATTTGTGAAACACCATCAATAGAGAATCTACAAAGAGGTAAGATACTTGGAAGCATCTTCTTGGTCGACAAAAAGATTTGAGATATATTTGTCTTCTAAAGTCAAAAATGATTTTCTTGAATGGCTAGAGCTTAATTTTGGACTTTTGTAAATCCATGAAGGTAAATTTCTTTGCCTTTGATCTTTATAATAGCAACTTTTTTATGATTGAATTTATGCCTTTGATATTTATTATAGTAACTTTGTTATGATTGGTGAAAATTCTTTAATGTTGCTATTTGATTCATGTTGTGAGTTACTAAGTGAGATATGCAAGGAAGTTTTGGGATTGGGGTTTGTGTTTGATCCCAAAAATGCATACTTGTGTCTAAGGTTTGTAAATAATATTATTAGTTCTATTAATTTTGTGGTTAGAAGAGTACAATCAAATTGTGAATTGAGAAACTACTTGGTCCAAGAAGTTGAAATAACTTGTTTTGATTTGAAAGTTCTAATATTTAGAATTATTGGTTTCTTTGACCTATTTTATGATTGTGGTATACTTTTGAGTCAAGTTCTTGATACTATGCTTGAAAAGTTGATTTTTATGAGATTTCATGATTCTTGGCTCTATCACAAAAGTGTGTGTTTTTGGAAGTGGTATGTAACTTTTTAGAAGCTTATTTTTTGGTTTGGATACTAATTCTCCTCTATGATTTGCAAGGTTTGAATTCGAGCTCAAATTCTTTTCAACAAGGGGAGAATGATGCAAGTTCGGGAAGTACTTATTGCATGGAAGGATTTCTACTTGACATCAAGAGCTTGGAGTATTTCAAGTGAGTATGGAAACCAAGAATCAATACAAGAAAATATTAACAATATATTTTAGGGTCCCTTTTTATCATAGTATGATGCACATGTAATTAAGGGCATTCATGTCTTTTTCTATTTTAGCAAACCCTAGTCCTATAAATAGAATAGGATGAACATTATTAGCCCAGACTACATTTTTAGGCGAATACTCTTGTGAGTTTTATGGGTTCAATCCCTTTGTCTCTACATTGGATCTCTCTTGAATATCTTTTGGTAAGACTATTTATGTATAAGTTCAATTCACTTTTTCTTTGAATTAGTCATGTGATTGTTTGTTCAAATTAGGAAATTACAAATCCACCTTTATTACGCTCTAATTTACTTCAATTGTGGAATTATTCCTTCTTTCTTCTCTTTATCCCCTAAATTTCTTAATTATCTCTTGAATCTCTTTATCTTGTATATCGTTTTACATCAACCATCATGACAGTGTTTAGTAATTTCTTTAGATATTACTAACTTTATGGTTAAGTGTGTGTTGGTTGATCTCGGTAGCTTTGTGAGTATCATCCACATGAAGTCCTCGAGAAAATGCAGCTAGTGGACAAAATAATCTAGGTGACAGAGATTTTGACATGTCAAGCAAAAAATGAATCGAGGGGAGATATGACTTCTGATGAATGCTGAAGGGGTGATCAAAGAAACAATTTGAAATCCTTGATGGAGAAATAGAGTATAATGTTATATTAGGGAGGCCATAGGTTCATTCCATGAAAGTTTTGCCCTCCACATACCATCAAGTAAATGAAATTCTCAAGCCGGAGAGAAGTAAACCAATTCGGGGAGACCTGCTAGAAATAAAAGAGAAATACACAATATCACTAGCCAAGGAACAACAATTGATGAAAGTGAGGTGATAAAAACAATTATGGAAACTGGAGTCAACATTCAGGAATAACACATAAGATGGACTATCAGTAACCCAATGGACAGACCAACACCGATATCAAGCACCAAGATTTTCATTTTCCAAGTGATCGAGACACAACTAAAACAATAGTGGAGGAGCTCAAATAGATCATTCTTTTCACTAATTCCAAAAATGAAGGTATATTTAAGCACGCGACTAAGTCCCGAGCTCAAAAGTAAACTTATTAATTTTGTTAAAGCTAACGCCAATTAGTTTGCTTGATCCCTTGATATAACAGGTATTCCACTGGACATACCAGTCTATATCTATTAAGAACATGTTTGAGAAGAATATTTTGTTAAGGAAGAGGTAACTAATTCTTAACATAGAGTCAATTCAGGAGCTAAAGTACCCGGAATGGCTAGCCAATGTGGTTGTCGTACCCAAGAAACAAAATAAATTTATGGCATGTGTTGATTTTAAGGATTTAAACAAAGCTTGTCCAGCAAACTCATTTCCCATGCCAAACATTATTTGAATGATCGATGCTACAATCGACATGAAATAATGAGTTTTCTTGATGCGTACTCTAGATACAACAAATGGTTCCGAAAGACCAAGAGAACACTTTTTTTATTACTAACTTTGGCATATAATGTTATAATATGATGCCTTTTGGTTTAAAAAATGCAGGTGCTTCCTATCAAAGACCTATGAATAGGATGTTCAAAAACTAAATCAGGAAGACTATGGAGGTTTAGATCAATGATATGCTTTTCAAATCTTTGTATATAGAGGATTATATGATCCATTTGTAGGAGACCTTCAATAACTTAAGAAAGCATAACATGAAGTTAAACCTAAAGAGATTTGCTTTCAAAGTTGGATCAAGGAAATTCCTAGGATTCCTTATATCAAATAGTTGAATTGACGTAAACCCAGACAAGATCAAATAAATTAAGGATATCCTAGATATGCTCAATAGAGTGAAGGTAGTGTAGAGGCTCGCTGAACGTGTAGCAGCCCTCTATAGATTTATATCTAGGTCGTCTTAAAGGTTTCATCAATTTTTCTCACTACTAATGGAGAAAAATCAATTCACATGGACACCGAAGTGTCAGTAAGCTTTGTTTTGCCAAAAGTCATACTTATAAAGTCTGCTACTACTGGAGAAACCTCACAATGAAGAACAATTACTTCTCTACTTAGCTATGGCTGAGGTAGCGGAGAGTGTCATACTTGTCAGAGAAGAAAAAAGTATGCCATTCCCAATATATTATATTAATAAAATTTTATTAAGCATTGAAAATTGATAATTGCATTTGGAAAAGTTGGTCTTAGCCTTTGTAGAAGCTTCTTAGAAGCTAAGTTCATATTTCAAAAGCCTCCTCATATACATGATAATGACATACCCCTTACAAAATGTCCTCTATAAGTTATGGAGTTAAGTGAGCTTGATATTGAGTACAAACCTTGGACTGCCATCAAGTCTCAAGTCTTACCTAAATTCATCGCTGATTTTAGTTCAGGGATGATTCCCCAAGTAGATAAAGAGGCAATTCTTGTCGCTTTAAATACATTAAGTGTCTGGACTTTGTATACAGATGGAGCCTTAAATTTAAAAGGTATTATACTCAGGATCGTCTTGATCATCCAAAATAAGGAGAGGTTAAGAAAATATATAAATTGTGTATCACTTACTAATAATGAGGCCGAGTATGAAGTCGTTCTTGCAGGAATTAAGTTGGCTCAGGGACTAGGCTCCGATGTCATTCAGATTAACCGTGACTCCTAATTGGTAAGCATCTCTCTATCAATTTAGGAAGTGGATGATGGTAGAAATATCAAGAGAACAACATATAGGTAAACACTTTGGAAAATCTCAAATCATTGACCAAAGCTGATTGACTCTGTTAATGATCGGTGGTACATTTCCTATATTCGATAGTAGATGTACAATAGTATGTAAAAGTTAACTCAATAAATCTAGTTTGGGATAGGTGTAGTGATTTTGTCAACTACTTAAGATATGGAGAGCTACCAAAAGATGTCAAGGCCTTCCCAACACTGATAACAAAAGTTGTAAAATATTGATTAATAGATAGAAATCTATACAAAAGAACTTATTTGGGAACGCTGGTAATATGTCTTGGATCGGGAGACATTGACTATGTGATAAGATAAATATACAAAAGAGTATGCTGAAATCATTCAAGGGGTTGATTCCTTAGTCCTTAAGATAATAAAGGCAGGATATTACTGGCCCCAAATAGAGCAAAACTCGAAGGCATTGTTAAGAAGTTTGACAGATACTAGAGATATGCTTAGATAGTTCATAATCCAGAAGAACTCCTGCATCTGGTAATGTTCCCTTAGTCATTCATGAAATGGGGGATGGGTATTGTCGAACTATTGCCCTTGAATCCTTGGGAGATAAGAATTTTTCTTATTATGACTGATTACTTTTCTAAGTTGGTCATAATAGGAACCTATAAGAATATCTAAGAGAATGATGTGTTAAATTTCATTTGGGATCAAATAATACGCCATTTTGGGATACAAAGAAAATTGTATGGGACAATAGTCCTCAATTTTTAGAATAGAGGGAGACTAGTTTCTATGAAAGGTTACAAATTAAGAGGATCATATAACACCATGGATTTTGAACCTATGAATACTCAATGCTTATAATAGAAAACCAAAATTAGAGACTTGATGTTCCAAGTTAGCATGTGATGGTTCACGAGTCATGAACCCAGTCCACGAATCATGGACCAGGTCGTAGAATCAACCCAATTGTATTACATGTTCCCATGTTACCATGACCCATAGTATGATTCATGGAGTGGTTCACGAGTCATATTGTGGACTTGTGGAACTATGCCTTAGACTTGAAAAAATTCCCTCAAATTTACCAATCCCAGTATGAGTTGTGAAATGAATGTATGAGTCATGGAATAAGTCTATGGGTCATACTATCAAGATGTGAAAGTGATCCAAGAGTTTTATAAGACTCCCAAGGACCACGATTTAGTCCACATTTCGTGGTATGTTCCACCAGTCATGATTTGACTCATTGAGCCCTATCACAGAAAATCTAGCAAGATTTATAAAAGGGAAATTTTAACTTTCCCTCACCTTATTACCTAATACCATAATATTTTAGCTACCAAAAGGTATAAATATAAGGTCCTAAAGCCTATTCTTTTTTTATTCTCTCAAGAACAAGTCAAAGAAAAAATCTAAGGCAAATCAAGTAAACCAAGGTTCCTATTCTAGTAAGTTAATCAAGTTTTCTCTTGTCAAGAGTTTTTCTTCATTAGGTACACAAGATTTTGGTGATAAATTCCTTTCATACTCACATCCAAGTAATTTCAAGATATTATGAAGTTATGTTCAAATCTAGGATTTATGCCTGAATTACTAAAGTTGGTTTCTTAACATGTGTTACTTGATTTATATGAAAAGGGTTTTCCAATATCTTACAAATTCTATATCAAGTTTTGATTTATGCATTGAAGCTCTTGCTTTAAGGTTTCTTTATGAACCATAATCCCATATTGAAAATACATGCTTTTAGATAGATGATATTATGTATATCATTCATGACATGAAATTGAGCACATGCACACTATAGTAAAGACTTATATACAAGTTGAGCACTTTCTTAAACCATGATTTAGTTATGTTACAGAGTGCCATTATGTTTTGGGAAGACTATTTAGCATCGAGAGGATAAGGGTTTAAATAACCTAAGTCCCATAACTTTGTTACCACCATAGGCTTTGCCTAAGAGGTATAATTATAGGATCCTTAAGTACATGGTTTTGAACTTGGATCGGTCAAAACAACTCTTCCCGTGTGGGTAAGATGTTGGGTACTATTTATATACTAATGAAACACTTTAATGTAGGCTTATCCATCATGATTTTCATGTTAGACTTTCAATCATTTTAAGCTACTTTCTACATATTTTTATGATCAGTTATTCAGTTATGTTATGTATAGATATGTATATACTTGTGTACCAATACATTCCATCATATTGACTATGTTTTGCACTGTATTTTTATGTGATGTAGATTCAGGTACTTGAGTTTAAGGCTTGTTGCTATACATTTGGTATCACCTGACATCCAACTGACTGGTGAGCGTTCCTAACATTTAGGAGGTTTATAGATGCTTTTAGTTTTCTTCTTAGTTTGGGTTTAGACTTTTGATTCAATAGAGGTTACGGGACCTTGTACTGATTAACTCTTATATTAGTAGTAGAGACTTTATTAGACAGACAATATTTAGTAGTTGATATTTTTTCATTCATTCTAGTTATGTCTTAGTAAAGAATGTCTCCTTTTAGATTTAGCCCACTATCATTGTTTATGTTTCCGTATCAGTTTTTATTATTATATTACTCTACAGATATGTTATGCCAAGGGTCCTTCTGGACCACTATTAAGAAAGAAGATATGGCTTATGAATAGGGTATAGACTCGTGTCATGACAAACTTGGTATTAGGGCCAGGTTTTCAAATGTCCCAGGGTGTCTGTAAAGCCGTGTCTAGAAAAGTCCTACTTTCACATCTATAATTGGGAGGCTACAGGTCATTTAGGAATATTTTCCTTTTTTTCTGATCTATTTCATGTGATAGAGTTTAAGTCCATGTTTTTCTTCTAACTTGTGCTTTATGCATGTTAGACGACTACTGTAAATGCTGGAGTTGAGTACAATCTAACCCCTCTTCAGTGCACTATTCAAACCAAAAACAGGGCCTATTCCTCTAGTTAAAATACTAATACCGAGACTCCACCTGTGCCATTAGTTACATAGAGGAGTTCTATAACACCCCGTACCTTCCCAACCCTATGTGACGACGTTGAACAATGGTTATTTGGGTGTTGAGATGCCATGAGTATGTATTTTGTAATGATTTTGATGAGAAAATTGAAATTTGACCTCTTACATGTGATTAGACTTGCGTAGGAGGTGTTTTGTGGAGCATTTGTGGGGTTAAAAATGAGGCTAAGAGGATCTTTAAACAAAGGATATTAAGGTTAAGAAGTAAGTTAAAGAATAGGACTTGAAGTATATAACCAAACTCGCGAAGAAAAGTCGAAAAACAAAATTTTCAAAAAATTAAGGTTGGGGTGCGCCAGAGGGCGTGCCAGGCCGCTTTGGGACAATTTTTTGTGCCCAGAGGCAGCAAGCTGGCGCGCCCCAGGCTGGTTTTGCCACTTTTTTCAAAAGTTGGAAATTTTCTAAGTCCCAAGGGTGCCCGGGGTCGTACCGAGCCGATTTTTGCCACGTTTCTTCTACAACCATGAGCATATACATGAAATGAGTAAACTATTATATTGGTATGATAAAATTACTGATGAACGAATTTGACATCAAAATGACGATTTTACCCTTGGTGTCAAAATGAGCCATACGTGGCTAGAATCACTTGTTTTGGGGATTGAGGCTACAGATATGAATAGCGTGAGTGGGAATATTGCTGTAACGCGTATGAAATGATTTAAACATGAGAAATTATTGATTTCATTGGGTTAAGTGATTTGGGCTTAATAAAAGCCCCAAAAGAGAAAGAATACATGGGCCAAGAATGGGTCAAATGACCCATTCTTCCATTGACCAAAGCCTAACATAGCATTAAATGCCAAGAGTGTCTAAGGATGGAATTGAAGGCTTATAAAAAGGACCAAAAAATCTGATTTTTATTCATTGGAGACTCTCATGCTTTCTAGATATTTCTCAACCATTTTTCTCTCAAAACCCTAAGAACTCAAAGCCAACTTTTGGAGCAGGATAATCATTTTTTAAGCTTGGGTAAGTGATTATTGTTGTGGATTAATATATTATATGCATGGGAGAGTATGTAAATCATGTTGTTTATGCTTGGAAGTGTTGAACATGGTACTTTGTGTTTTTGGTAAAAGATGTGATATCCATGGAATTGTAACTTGAAATATGACTTGTGACTTTGATGAAAGAGCATGGTATGGATAAAATATGAACATGTATGGTGTGATTTTGTTATTAAACTTTTTATTTTCATATAAGTGTAAATTATGGGATTTTGGCCGATATGTGCTATGAGGTGTATTAAGGTGACTTGATGGATTATTTGTGATGTCGTGTGGATCAGAAAGTGTAAAGGAGAAGTTTTGTGGTGAAATGTTATTGATTATCATGTATTGGTCAATGTATGGAATATTCGGAGATTATTGGTATGGTAATTGCATCAATGGTTTTGTCAAGGGGGAAATGACATGTTTAAAGGAAAACATGAAACTCATTATTGTTATATGCATTTGTAAGGTAGTTGGTGGTTAATGTAAACTCCATTATGTGTTTGTGTTATAGAGTGACACATAAATAAGGAGCGGGACTATTGTATTCACATCTAAGATTGTATATTTGTATTGAGAATACAAGGTAAGTAAGGTTACTCTGTCCTTATCTTTGTGCAGCAAATAGCAATCACATTGACATTTCACTTGTCCTATTCCGAAATGTGCTAAGGTATCCTATATCCGGTTATCAATGGTTATTATCACATAGTTCCTACTCATTGATCAATTGTGAACCACATGTCTCATATTCATGACTAATGTTCCAAAAGCCCAATAAGGTTACGTTCCAAAGTTCCAATAGTGATTATATTCATGTATCTTGTTCATTGATTATTGTCCAATGGTTCCAATGGTGTTATGTTTCCAATAAGGCTATGTTTCTCACAATGTTTATTTACATGTCTCTCACTCATTGGTTAATGATCCAAAGCTTCAAATAAAGTTATGACTATCATTGTATCAATCTCAAAGTAATGAATAAAGTAATGCATATGTTGTTAATGATCAAGTATGGTTGGTAGCTTTGGGGGAAAAATGCCTAGATCAAGCCGATCCCGAGATTGTTGGATCAGGGGGCAGTCCTAGAGGCATAATCCTAGCTCGGACCGATCCTGACAGGGGGAAGCTCTAGGGGTAATAACCTAGCTCGAGTCGAACCTGATATGTTGGTATGGGTGGCAGCTCTAGAGGTAATAACCTAGCTCGAGCCGATCCCGATATATTGATTCATAGGATGGCAGCTCTAGGGGCATAAGCCTAGCTTGAGCCAATCCCAACATAACGTTATGTTATGTTAAAACCCATTGTTCAGTCGGGGCTCGGGTATCACAGGTCACAGGCAAAGATGAATAATCATAGAAGTAAAGATACAAAGAAAGTAATGAAAGCAAAATACATGGTTTCCAAAGTTCAGTATAGTGACTTATCCATATTGATCATTCATTTGTATTTGAGTTCATTGACATATTTACATATCATACAAGTTTCATATGGCCTTACATACTCAGTACATTCTTCGTACTGACCCCTCTTGGGGGATTTACCTTGCTTGCTGTAAGCGCAGGTACTAGTAGGCCTTCACAGTAGGTTGCCAATTATTGCGGATCATTGGTGAGCTCCAGTTAGTTCGGGGCTTCTCCGAGTCACAGTTGTACATATGTTTTGGTGTTGTACCTGTTGTATAAAGCGGGGACTTGTCCCGACTTTTAGTTCATTTTGGTCAATGCATCTGTTAGAGGCTTTTGTAGATGTTTGTGGGTGTATGGATGTAAGATGGTACATGTCGATTTGACTTGATGGCCTCAACGGCCAAGTGTCACATATATGTATATATATATCACATGTTCTATGAATTCCGTTGTTGGTATCTAAAGATCTTACGTGATCATGGGTTTTTTATGACATGCATATGATTGAATGGAAGTAAAGCTTGGTTCTCTCAAGCCTGGTCGGCTACGAGTGCCAATCCGTCCCGATGGGATTCGGGGCGTGACAAGTTCCGATTCATCTGTTGTCTAGCCGCCAATTATTGATCCTAATGTTGATTTGAGGAATGTCATTCAGATGTTGACTCAGATAGTGGCTACTTATCCTAACCATTCAGCGTCAGCCAATTTTGATTCTAAGGTCGCCTTTAAGGTTCATGACTTTCCTAAAATAAACCCTCCAGAGTTGTCAAGGTAAATTTCATTGATGAGGTTCAAAAGATTCTTAAGGTTATTCATGTTTCAGACATAAAAAAGGTTGAGCTTGTTTCTTACTAGCTTAAGGATGTTGCGGGCGTATGGTATAAACAGTGGGAAGACATCCGAGGAGAAGATGTAGTTCCTATAGAGTGGGATGAGTTTGAGGATGCTTTCTTAGGTTTCTTTTCTCAAATGCTAAGAGAGGCAAAGGTTAGAGAGTTTTTGAATTTAGAGTAGGGTTCTATGAGTGCAAAAAAGTACTTCTTAAGTTGACCCAACTCTCTCGCTATGCTCCAGACATGGTGTTCGATATAAGAAATTGGATGAGCTTATTCATGTTAGGGCTTTCCAAACTTTCGAGTAAGGAGTGTAAAACGTCACTGTTGATTGGATACATGTACACAACTTGACTTATGATCCATGTTCAATAGGTCAAAGAAGATAAGTTGAAGGAGAGAGAAGAAAATTAGAGTAAGAGAACCGAGATGGCCAACCATGAGCATAGTCTGCAGAGGGTCAAAAATAAAAACCAATCCTCCTTTCATAATAATTCACTCAAGCCATCCCCCTCTTCAACTAGTGTACCTGCTTGTAGGTTCAAACATGATAAAAAATTTAGTACTACAGGCCCTCAGTCTTAAGGAAACATTGAAAAGAAACATTCACACCTTTTTTGTAATAAGTGTGGGTGGAAACATCCGTGCAAATGTCTTTATAGTAAGTATGGGTGATTTAGGTGTGGTCAGTTAGGCTATATATTGAGAGATTACCCTTCTGTTAGGTAGGGATATTGGGGGTAATAGATCCTAGACTACTTCATCAGCCTCATCGGGTCATGTTCCTCAGAAAGTTAATGCTTCAGGTTCCAGTAGTGGTCAAAACTGCTTTATGGTTTATCCGGCTATCAAGATCAAGAGATTTCCATTGATTTCATCATTGGTATGTTAAAAGTTTTATCTCTCAATGTTTATATTTTGTCAGATTCAGGAGCCACCTTATCATTCGTGACTCCCTATGTTGCTATGAAATTTAGAATTATTCTCGAACAACTCCTAGAGCCTTTTTCTATTTCCACTCTAGTTGGTGATCTGTCTTAGCTAGATAGATCTAATATAAATTGCACAGTGTCCATTCATCATAGATATACCACAACCGATCTAGTAGAGTTAGATATGGTAGAATTTGATGTCATTTTATACATGGACTGGTTATATTCTTTTTATGCTTCAGTTGATTATATAACCCGAGTTATGAAATTCTAATTTCCAAATTAACCTATCTTAGAATGGAAGGGTAGTCCAGTCGTGCTAAAAGGTCCTTGCATCTCTCATCTTAAGTCTTGGAAAATGATTTCCAAAGGTTGTATCTACCATCTAGTTCAGGTTAAAGATTCTAGTGTTGAAACCTCTTCTATCTAGTCAGTCCCCATAGTAAATGAGTTTCATGAGGTATTTTCTAATGATTTTCCTAGAGTCCCTCCCAATAGGTAGATAAATTTTGGGATAAACATCCTTCCTGATATGTATCCTATCCCTATTCCACCATATAGAATAGCTCAAACTGAGTTCAAAGAATTGAAAGAACAGTTGAAAGATCTTTTATATAAGGGTTTTATTAGGCCTAGTGTTTCCCATAAGATTCCCTAGTTCTCTTCTTGCATAAGAAAGATAGTTCCCTTAAAATATGTATCGGTTACCGCTAATTGAACAAGGTCACCATTAAGAACAAGTATCCTATTCCTAGAATTGATGACCTATTCGACCAAATTTAGGGTGATTTTTATTTTTCTAAGATTAATCACATTCGGTTACCATCAGTTAAAGGTTAGAGAGCGTGATATTCTGAAGACGACTTTCCACACTCGGTATGGTCATTATGAGTTTCTTATCATGTCCTTCAGGCATAGAATGATCCTGCAACCTTTATGGACCTCATAAATAGGTATTCAAGCCATACTTCGACATATGTATGATTCTGTTCACAGATGATATTTTGATTTACTCCCATAGTGAGAAAGAGTACACCGATTATTTCAGAATTGTTCTTCAGACTCTCAGAGATAGGTAGTTATATGCAAAAATTTGAAATGTGGGTTTTGGTTGAAGTTCGTAGCTTTTCTTGAGTATATTGTTTCTACTGAGGTATTCTAGTTGATTCTCAAAAGATTGAGTTGACCTAGACCTACATCCTCATCAGACATCAGGAGTTTCTTGGGTTTAGCTGATTACTACAGATGACTTATAGAGGGTTTTTCTTCTATTGCTTGAAAAAATTGACTTGGAAAATAGTGAAATTTCAATGCTTATGAGAAGAGTTTTCAAGATTTTAAAGCTCTATTTACTTTAGCTCTAGTTCTAACTTTGCAGTGGATACAAATGATTTTGTGGTTTATGGTGATACTTGTAGAATTGATCTTGGTTGTGAGTTGATGCAGAATGATAAGGTTATTGCTTATTCCTCTAGAAAACTTAAAACACATGAGAGGAATTATCCTACTCATGACCTTGAGTTAGGAGCTATTGTGTTTGCATTGAATATTTGGCGTTATTATCTCTATGATATGGATGTTGATGTTTTCACAGATCATAAGATTTTGTAGAATGTTTTTAGTCAGAAAGAGTTGAATCTTTGACAGAGAAGATGGCTAGAGCTTCTAAAGGATTATGATATGGGTTTACTTTACCATTCGGGTAAGGGAAATGTTGTTGCTGATATTCTAAGCAGGTTGTCCATGGAAAATATTACTCATGTAGAGGAAGGTAAAAAGGAGTTTGTGAAGGATGTTCATAGACTTACACGGTGAAGGGTTTGTCTAACTGATTCAGAGGATGGTGGTGTGATAGTAAAGAATGGTACCGAGTCCTCGTTAGCGATGGAGATAAAAGAGAAGCAAGGTAAAGATCCCATACTACTCTAGTTGAAAAAAGAAGTCCTTAAGAAAACTGTGTTGGTTTTATCCTAAGGGGAGATGTTGCTCTTCGATATCAAGACAAATTATTTGTTGTAGAAATTAATGGTTTGAGAGAGAAAATTATGACTGAGGCGCACAGTTTTAAATACTCTATTCATCTAGGTTCTACAAAAATATATCACAATTAAAGAGAAGTTTATTGGTGGAATACTATGAAGAAGGATATTACAAATTTTATGGCTAAGTGTTTGAATTGTCAACTGATTAAGGTTGAAAATCAAGGACCCTGGATTAGCTTAAGACATAAGTATTCCTATTTGGAAGTGGGAGATTCTCAATATGGATTTCATTACAGGTTTATCACGTAGACGACATCACCACAATTCAATTTGGGTGATTATTGATTACATGGATAACTTAAACCACTTTTTTCCTGTCAAGACGACTGATACAACCAAGAACTATGCTCTAATGTACATCAGAGAGATAGTTAAGCTTCATGGGATTCCGCTAACCATTATTTTAGATTGGAGTGCACAATTTACAACTCACTTTTGGTAGTCTTTTAAAAAAGGTTTAGGTGTAAGAGTGAACCTCAGCACCTTTCATCTGCAGACCAATGGTTAGGCAGAGTGTACTATTCAGACTCTTGAGAATACTTTTATCATTGATTTTAAAGGTAATTAGAAAGATCACCTACCCCTTATTAAGTTTGCTTATAATAATAATTACCACTCTAGCATTCAGATGGCTCCATTTAAGGCTCTTTATAACAGGAGATGTAGATCTCCCATTGGTTGGTTTGAGGTTACTGAGGTTACATTGATAGGTCCATACATGGTTCATGAGACTATGGAGAAGGTTAAGGTGATTCAAGAGGAGTTGTGGATGGCACAGAGTCGACCAAAATCATATTCATATGTGAGGAGAAGAGATTTAGAGTTTGAGATTAATAATTGGGTCTTCTTAAAGGTTTTACACATGAAGGGTGTTATGCATTTTGGTCAAAAAAGAAAACTCAGTCCCCGAATTGTTGTTCTTTATCGAATTATGAATAAAATGGGAAATGTGGCTTATGAGTTGGAGTTACCTTCAAAGTTGGCATCCATGCATCCAGTATTTCACATCTCTATATTGAAGAAGTGTATTGGTGATCTTTTACATGTTGTGCCTATAGAGAATGTTGGGGTTAAGGATAATTTGTAATATGAAGAGATTCTGGTAAAGATTTTAGATCGTCGAGTTCACAAGTTGAGAACCAAAGAGGTTGCATTAGTTTAAGTCTTATAGAGGAATCAAGTAGTTGAAGAAGATACATGGGAAGTTGAAGAAGATATGAAAGCTATACATCCCCATCTTTTCACCCATTCCAACGGAAGCATTTAAGGTAGTAACATTGTTCTTATAGCAATTCTTAGGACTCTTATGTCATATCTTGACGTCTTATATGCTCATGTATATGGTCATGCTCATGTACTCTATATTCAAGTTCCATGCTTCAGTATGATTCCATTAAGTTTAGCTTATCATGGTTTCTTTACCCATTAATCCTAGTCCTAGTCTTCATTCGAGGACGAATGATCCCAAGGGGGAGATATTTTAACACCTTAGATTTTGAATCTATGAATACTCAACACTTAGTAGGGAAAACCAAAATTTGAGATTTGAAGTCTCGAGTTAGCATGAGAGGGTTCACAAGTCGTCTAATCATGGACCAGCTCGTGGAACCAACCCAATTGTGTACCAAGTTCACAGGTTACCATGACCCATAGTACGAGTCATAGAGTGGTTCATGGTTCGTACTGTGAACTCATGGAACCATACCTGAGACTTGACAAAATACCCTCAAATTCACCAATACCAGTATGATTTTTGAAGTGACTGTACGAGTCATGAAATTAGTCTATGGGTCGTACTGTCAAGCCATGAAAGTGATTTAGGAGTTTAACAAACCTCACAGGGACCATGATTTAGACCACGAGTCGTGGTATGGTCATGAGTCATGATCTGACTCGTGGAATCCTATCCCAGAAAATCCAATAATATTTTTAAAAGGGAAATTTCAAGAAAACTAGGGTTCCTATTCTAGAAAGTTAATCAAGTTTTCTCTTGTTAAGAGTTTGTCTTCATTAGGTACGCAAAATTTCAGTGATGGATTCCTTTCATCCTCAGGTTCAAGTACTTTCAAGATATTATGAAATTATATTTAATGCTAAGGTTTATGCCCAAATTACTAAAGTTGGTTTCTTTACATGTTTTGCTTAATTTCTATGAAAATGGTTTTCCATGATCTTATGAATGCTATATCAAATTCTGATTTATGCATTGAAACTCATGCTTTAAGTTTTCTTTATGAACCATGAAATCCATATTAAAAAGACATGCTTTTAGATACATGATTTCATGCATATGATTCATGACATGAAATTGAGCACAAGCTCACTATAGTACAAATTTATAGACAAGTTAAGCACAGACTCAAACCATGATTCAGTTATGTTATAGAGCACTATTATACCTTGGGAGGACTATTTAGCACCGAGATAAAAAGGGTTCAGATAACCCAAGTCCCATAACTACGTTACTAATATAGGTTTTGCCTAAGAGACATGATTATAGGATCCTTAAGTACATGGTTTTGTGTTTTGGCCAGTCAGAGCAACTCTTCCAGTGTGGGTAAGAAGCTGGGCATCATGAGCTCACATGGTATTTTTGGTTAGAAGAAACTCCCCAAATGCATGAACTTTATGAAAACTACTGTTTATATACTCATGAAACACTTTTATGTAGGCTTATCCATCATAATTTTTATCTCAGACTTTCAATTGTTTTATGCTACTCTCTCTCTCTATATATGTATATACTTGCGTACCAGGACATTCCTTTGTATTAGCTGCTTTTTGCACTAAATTTTCATGTAATGTAGATTCTGGTAATCGAGCTTAAGGTATGCTGCTATCGTTCGGTAGCACCTAACATCCAACTGATTGGTGAGCGCTTATATCATTCAAGAGGCTTAGAGATGCTTTTAGTTTTTTTCTTTAGTTTGAGTTTCGAATTTTGACTCAATAAAGGTTACGGGGCCTTGCCCGGGTTAACTCTTATGTTAGTAGTAGAGGCTTCACTAGATAGACAATATTTAGTAGTTGGTATTCTTTCATTCATTCTAGTTATGTCTTAATAAAGATTATGTCCATTCAGATTTAGCCCACTATCGTTGTTTATATTTCCGCATCAATTTTTATTGTCATATTACTCTAGAGATATGTTATGCCAAGGGTCCCTCCGAACCACTAGTGAGCAACTAGATATGGCTCACAACTAGGGTATAGACTCAGGTCATGATATATCACCGCATCCTTGTACCATCCAAATACAAATGGCCAGACTGAGTCCACCAACAAAACGTTGATAATGAGTCTCAAAAAAGAGATTTAAAGATGCCAAAAAAGACTGGACTGAAAAGTTACTCAGTATTATGGTCACACCGCACATCTATAAAATCTTTCTCGGGAAAATTCCTTTCTCACTAGTTTATGTGTTAGATGCATTAATATCGGCAGTATTTGGAGAGCAAAGTTTTAGGTTTGGAAAAACAACCGAGGCAAAAAATGGTAAAGCAATGATAGTTTGTTTGGCATTATTAGATGAGCACCGAGAATTGGCTTTGATAAGAATGACAACTCAAAAAGATATGATGGAAAGATATTACAATCGGTTGACTAAACGCAAACACTTTAAGGGTGGAGACTTAGTATTTAGGAACTTAACTCTCAATACTTGGGATTCAAACATAGGCTGTTACACTCTTTCTGTGTTTTTTTCACAAAATAGATATTGGGAATGCAATCCTAAAGAACTTATGAGAGAAAAGCTCTTGAACAGATTTGCAACTGAAAGATAAATTTGAGAAAGTAGAAAGAAACCAGTGATTTGTATATTATCTGAATGAATGCCTTCCATTGGTACAAGTTGCTTTTATAGTAATTAAAAGAAGAATAACTACCCTGCTAATAGCTTGTCCCGCCAATCCTAACTAACAAATGGACATCACTAAGCTAACTACTGCCTAGCTGTCTAACTAAATCCAGCTGATGTGGCATTTCATTATTTATTTAACTAGTATGTAACAACTACCCTCTCCTTGAAACTATCCTTGACCTCAAGGATATAAAGAAGGAAACTGCTGCTGAAGCACATGTAGATCCATCCAGGTGCTGTCTTCGGGGACACAATTAAACCATTTCACCAATACTTGCGTGACTGCCTTGTGATGCTTGGTGACTACCCTCTTCTCTAGTACTCCCTCTGGTTCCAGCAGAACATGTCCATGAATGGACAAAGTCACAGGAAGATGTGGAACAACAGGTTTGGCACCAATTTTCTTCTTTAGATGGGACACATGGAAAGTATGATGAATCTTAGAATGAGGGGGAAATGCCAAATGGTATGTAACCTGACCAATCCTCTTTAATACTGGAAAAGGCCAAATATTTGGGACCTAGCTTTTGATAAGAGTGATTCCTCAAGGATAATTGTCTGTATGGTTGAAGTTTAACATACACTAAATCCCTAACTTCAAATACCCTCTCAGACCTCCTTTTGTCATTTTGTTGCTTGATTCTCTGTTGAACTAACAAGAGATGATGTTTAAGTAGCCTGATTGCAGCTTCTCTGGCCTGCAAGCTTCTATCCACTAACTCATTCATGGAACTTTGAGCAAAATAAGGGATGTGAAGAGGTGGTTGTTGACCATAAACCACCTCATAAGGGGTAAAATTAGTAGAGGAATGGTAGTTGGTGTTGTATTACCATTCTGCTAGAGGCAGCCAGTTAAACCACTCTTTTGGCCTATCTCCACACATGCACCTGAGATAACTTTCTAGACACTTGTTTACAGCTTCAGTTTGTCCATCACTCTGTGGGTGGTACTCTGAAGAGTGCTGCAATGCTACTCCTTGGTTGCTGAACAATTCTTGCCAGAATTTGCTTAAGAACACCATATCTCTATCACTCACAATTGTTTGAGGGAGTCCATGTAACTTGTAAACATGGTCTAGAAACAGCTTGGCAATGTCCACTGCTGAATAGGGATGTGATAGGCCCATAAAGTGAGCATACTTGCTCAATCTATCCACAACTACTAGAATTACTGACTTGAAATGAGAATTAGGAAGTCCTTCAATGAAGTCAAGACTGATGTGTTGCCATATTCTATCAGGGATAGGTAATGGTTGTAACATTCCTGGAGAAGACATATTTTCAGATTTGTTTTGTTGACAGACCACACACGCTCTTAGTTAATTGAAAACTTCCTTATTCATACCCTTCCAGTAGAATCCCAACTTCAATCTCTGAAGTGTAGCGATCATGCCTGAGTGTCCTCCAACTGCACTATCATGATAAATATGTAGTAGCTCCTATTTTAGACCATCTTGAGTGCCCACTAACAGTCTTTCCTTCCTATACAATAACCCATTCCTTAGTGTGAAATAAGGTTTGCAAGGTGTTCCATCAGTAAGTGCTTATATCAACTTCATGGCATGAACATCACCTTGGTAAGAATCTTTAACCTGCTACAGCATTTGTCTAATGACCACAGAAAGTGCTTGGAGCTGAGATTGATGATCACTTCTTTTAGATAATAAATCTGCAGCCAAATTCCCACTCCCCTTCTTGTATGTTATAGAGTAGTCATACCCCATCAATTTAGACAACCACTTTTGCTGACTTGGTGTAGTAATCCTCTGCTCTATCAAGTACTTCAAGATATGGTGATCCGTCTTGGCAATAAAGTGCCTTCCAATAAGATATGGTCTCCACTTCTGCACGGCCAATACAATTGCCAACATCTCCTTCTCATAAACTGATAACACAACATGCCTAGGTCCTAAAGCCTTGCTTATGAAGGCTAGTGGATGGCCCCCTTGCTTCAAAACAGCTCCCACTCCTAAAGAACAAGCATCAGCTTCAATAAGTAACTCCAACTTGAAATCAGGTAATGCTAAGACAGGTGGAGTACTTAAGATTAATTTCATTTTCTGAAAAGCCTCTTAAGCTTCTGATGACCATCTGAATGCCTCCTTTTTCATCAAGTCAGTCAAAGGTTTAGCAACCAATCCATACCCTTTGATGAAACTTCTGTAATACCAGAAAGTCCCAAGAAACCCCAGAGTTGTTTCACTATTTTGGGTGATGGCCAAGCTTGCATAGCTTCCACCTTCCTAGGATCAGCAGCTACCCCTTGAACATTGATAATGTGGCCCAAATACTCAACCTCAGGTTGAGCAAAGGAACATTTATTGAGCTTCACATACAAGTTGTTCTGTTATAGCACCTTAAATGTCAACTCCAAATGTTCAAGATGGCTAAGCAGTGAGGGACTATACACAAGGATATTATAAAAAAAAAACCAAAATAAACCTCCTGAGATAAGGTTGAAAAACATGGTTCATCAGGCTTTGGAAGGTAGAGGGTGCATTTGTCAATCCAAAGGGCATTACTACAAACTCATAGTGCCCATGGTGTGACCTGAAAGCTGTTTTCCCAATGTCATTAGAAACCATCCTAATTTGATGGTATCCAAACCTTAAGTGCAATTTAGTAAAAACTTGAGCTCCACCAAGCTCATCCAATAGCTCCTCTATCACAGGTATGGGAAACTTGTCTTTGACAGTAGCTTTGTTCAATTCTCTATAATCTATACACATTCTCCAAGAGCCATCTTTCTTCTTCACCATAACTATAGGGGAGGAATACGGGCTAGTACTAGGTCTGATAACCCCTGAATCCAACATGTCTTTCACCTGTCTCTCAATCTCATCCTTTTGGATTATGGGGTACCTATAAGGCCTCACATTAATGGAAGATGTCCCTTTTTTCAAGATTATCTGATGGTCATGTATTCTATGAGGTGGAAAGCTAGTGGGGTCCTTGAAAATATGAAAATACTGATTAACTAAGGTCTGTACCTCAGTAGGAACAACCACCTCTTGAGAGTTCAAAGAAGCCTGAATTGTGCTCTCATCATCATGTGGTGTGAATTTCAGTACTGTGATTGCCATCATGCCTACTTGAGCTGGCTTTTGCAGCAACTTTTGCATGTGCTTGTCATCAACCTACTGAGCCTCTGATGGTTGACTACCCCTCAAAGATATCTTCTGTTTTCCCACCATAAACTCTATCTTAAGCTGCAAAAAGTTCCACTTAATATCCCCTAGAGTTACCAACCATTGGATCCCTAATACCAAATCATAACCTCCTAATTCCAGGATCAGCATATTAGATGAAAACTCTACTCCTTGCATCTTCCAACTAAAACCCCCAGATACATGAGAACACCTGACCTTACTACTATTAGCTTCATCTACAGACACAGTAGGTATAACTTTTAAAAAACACCCCAGCCTTTTAGTTGTGTTCAAGTCTAGGAAGTTATGAGTACTCCCTGTGTCTACTAACATGTGTATCACCTTTCCCTTAAAAGAGCCTTTCAACCTCATGGTTCTATATTCATGTACTCCAGATAGAGCATGGACAGACACATGTGCTCCATTCAAAGTTCCATCACCTTCCTCTACCATTTCAGTTTGTACATCATGGTATTCCTTTTCTGGTTGCACATCTCTATCCTCCTCCTCCTCGACTTCAAATAGATATTAATTTTTCCCCTTCCTATAATTATTACCAGGGAAATATCTCTCTTCACACCAATAGCATAGCCCCTTGGACCTTCTCTCATTCATTTCAGCACTAGTCAACACTTTAGTTCTAGTAACTGCTTTAGGAGGGAAATTTCTGGTGGTATTTGGCTTGTATGTATTGCTATAACTGGATCTTGAAGTAGGATTAGGCAATATAGGATTGTTTTGGTATTCATATACATCTGATGCCACTGCAATGCCCTTCCTTCCAAGTAAATTGCAGCAATTTTGACCTTCAATTCCTCTAACGTTTCCTCGTATTCAAAGAACTGTTCACATCTATAAACCCATCCTCTCAGGTCATCGCCATTGAATCTGGGAAATTCAATGCGTGAGTACCTCGCATTGTTCTTGTAGTGTGATCTCCCCGATTCCCCTGAATCTGATGTACCTCCATCATCTCTAGTCGAATTCTTTCGACCCCCTTTCATGGTCGAAAATAATTGTCGGAATTCCTCCATTGATCACTCATGTTTCTCATTTAAGAGTTGGATTTGTTCTCCAAACATTTGGCGAAACTCTCCCATTGATTGATCAACCTCCCTTCTGACCTCACTCTGTCTGCCTGCCTCTCCCATGGCTATCAATTTTTCAAGGAATCGACTGCTATAATACCACCTTGTTACACCCTTTCTGTGTTTTCTTCACAAAACAGAGATTGGGAATGCAATCCTAAAGAACTTATGAGAGAAAAGCTCTTGAACAGATTTGCAACTGAAAGATAAATTTGAGAAAGTAGAAAGAAACCAGTGATTTGTATATTATCCGAATGAATGCCTTCCATTGGTACATGTTGCTTTTATAGCAATTAAAAGGAGAATAACTACCCTGCTAGCAGCTTTTCCCGCCAATCCTAACTAACAAATAGACATCACTAAGCCAACTGCTGCCTAGCTTTCTAACTAAATCCAGCTGATGTGGCATTTTATTATTTATTTAACTGGTATGTAACATAAGCAAAATGAATCCAAATTGAAAAGGTCAATATAGACTGGTTGGAATAGCCAAGAAAGGATAATATCAACCAATGGACATGGACAACAACCGGTTGTAGAGTAACTAGAATATCAGTCACCCAAAGAAATATTATTGTTGAATAATAATGTGCTGAAGCGATCAGATTCTAAATGATACACGCTACGCTCTTTTTCCCTTTGACTAGATTTTGTACCAATTGAATTTTTCTGGTAAGGGTTTTAATAAGGTAGCAATAAGCGTGTTGAGAATCCAATGTGTGTTCGTCATTAGTTTCAGGAGAAATAAAATCTAGTGACTAAGGGTGTGTTCAGTATGAAGGAAAATGTTTTCCTATTTTCTCATGTTCGTATGACCAAAAGATTTGAAAAATATTTTTCCTAGGAAAACAAGTTCCTTCAAACTAAGGAAAATGACTTACTTAATCAAAGTAGGGGAAACAAGTTGTTACCACTCTCAAAATCACTCACCCCCTCCCTACCACCCCCCTCCAAAAATTGCTTTAATTCTTTTTTTTTTGTTAGATTTCAAATAAATTTTTTTAACCCCCAACCCCTAATAGACCCCCTCCCCCACCCCCCCAGCCAAAAAATATGTTTTTTTTTTAAAAAAATTTAATTTTTTTTCTTACACCACTCCCACCCCCCCACCCCCTACCCCCACCCCGACCAGCCCCACCACCCCACCCCTACCCCGACACCCCACCCCTTGACAACCCCACCCCAAAAAAATAATAATTTTTTTTTTTTTCTTAAATTTTTTAAAAAAATTATTTTATAAAAAGTTTCAATTTTTTTCTTACCCTACCCCACCCCGTACCACTACCCCCTCCTCCCCCCCCCCCCAAAAAAAAAAGTTTCTTAAAAAAATTTAAAATTTATTTTTACAAAATTTTTTTCTTTACCCAACCCCTACCAGCCTCCCCCCCCCCCCAATTTTTTTTTTTAAAAAATAAATTCAAATTTTCTTCTTACCCCCCACCTACCCTGACCCCCCCCCTCCCCCCCCCCTAAAAAAATTTTAAATTTGTTTTTTAAAAAATTTCAATTCTATTTTGTTTACCCGACCCCACTCCTACCTCGACAAACCCTTCCCCCCACCCCCACCCCTCCCCCCAAAAAAAATTTCATAAATTTGTTTTTTAGAAAAATTTCAAACTTTTTTCTTACCCCACTCCCCTTAATTCTTTCTCATTGTTTTGTGTTAAATATAAATGTTTTTAGAAAATATTTTTCTCCTTGCGTAACGAATACAAGAAAATAAGTAAGAAACAACTTGTTTTCCTACAAAATGTTTTCCATGAAAAACATTTTCCTCCATACCAAACACACCCTAAGTCTTAATACCTCATACTCAAACACAAGAGGGGGAGAAGGATCTTATAAATAAAGGAAGCAAATGGGAGAAAATAAAGCTCCATAAACAAAATAATTAAACATTACCAAAGATGCAAAAGCTTTGGGATTGCTACTATAAGTAAACAAAATAGCCAAACGTACCCGAAGATGGAAGATCACCGGGGACTACCATAAAAATAAAGGAGCAAAAACTCTAAATCGCTCCAGACAAATAATTAGGTACTGCACAAGAAGTTTGAAGGTTGTAGCTATTGATTGACTGTGACACAATACAAGCAAAATCTTTGATATCATCGTTTCATTTTTACTTTTTAATATTGTGAAGGCTTCCACTTGACCACTCGAGACATCAATGGGCAAAACTATGAGAAATGTACTAAAATGAGAAATATCATGAAATTATTTACTATTCATGTCTCTTATGATTATGTCCTATGCTGAAGTTGATTTAACCAAACATCAGTGGATCTAATCTCCGGATGTATTGTGCCAAATATAAATAGGAGAATCCTAACTCATAAGCACCATTTTTTTATAAGAAGAACCGTGGCTTATAAAGTCATATAAAGGAGAAGAAACTAATAACCGGATCAAGTCAAAGCACCCCAAAAAATAACAAAAAATGAAATAATTACAAACAAAGTTGTCCTAGTTAAAGAAAATTGATTGACATCGATCATTACTTAAATCTGGATGAGCTAATTCCTGAATATTCATGATATTTTATTTTACCAAAAGATTCAGTGCCTAAGCCTTTCTAAGATTTGTTTCCAAGGCTAAGTCATAAACATCAGATTCGACAAAATACGCAAATAGTAAAATATGATAATAAAGCTTGTACAAAAAGAATAAAAATCTTAATTAAAGGAGAAATAAATGGGTACTAAAACTCTGAAAAAGCTATAAAAATTAAGTCAGCACTGTAAGAAGTCTCAGACTCCAGAGCCGTCAAATCCTTGAAAGTCAGAGGAGCTAAAGTTAAAGTAGATGGCTGATCCCCAGATGGTAGAACAGCCGGGGTATTGACATCATTGTCGCTGTCATCTTTATTTTCATCCTTTTCATTAGAATTTGAGAGATCCTCCTCCTTGGAGAGTCATCCTAGGCGTTCTCCTCTTGATTTGGTCAACTACAGGGTGAGTTGTAATGATATGTCTATCAATGCTTGAAGGTTCAGCCTTAATCTCTTCCAAGGCCCACAATCTCATGTCCCATATTTTGTGAATTTTCTAGAGACGAAAGTGATGCTTAAAATTTGAACTTTTGGCTCTCTTCGTCTCGAGATGTTGCATTGCATTGGGATAAGGTGTTTGCCTTCCTATTGACAACCCAAATTTTGGCCAATTCTTTTGACCTCGAGTCCTCAATTTTTTTGCTTCTCTAGATTTTGTATCTATAATATCCCTCAAGGCACGAAACTCATATTCAACCTCATACTCCTTTTGATCAAGGGCCTTAGGGGACTCTACCCCAGATTTCTTCTTGTCTCAAAGTATAGCCACTTCGTAGAGTAAATTTTCATTTTCTTGAAGGACATTATCCCTTTCCTGTTTGGTTCACTCAACTTTTACTACGACTTTGGCAAGCTCAACCTCCGTGGCCATAGTTTGCTCCCATCTATCAAACTATAATGACAATTGGAGCTTCGACTTGTCTTGATCTCGGACTAGCCCCTTTCTGTCCTCTTCTAGTCTTCATAGCCCCTCAGATATCAAGACGTGGCTTTGAAAATAATTTTATATGTTATAAATATTAAAGAATGATGGTAAATAAAAGTAAGAAAATAGTTAAGGAATGTACTTACCTAAGCATTTACATGGGCGACCTCATCAAAAAAATCTCAGTAGGAGCACCATCCATTTAATTGTGGTCTTTCTTACTGATAGGGTTTTAAGTACTTTGTTACTCCTATAGATGTGGAGAGCATGTGAACCTCTTCATAAATAATCAACTTAAAGGTGTGTGTCTTTTTGGTGTCCTGCACTAGAGTTGGATAAGTGTTGCTCAATCCAAATTTAGAATCGAAACCTTAAGCATCGCGAGTTAAGGAATTGTGAGTGTTTTATGATCGATAAGATGCGTGGACAGACTTTGAGGGGACACAACTTTTATTCTTTTTATCTTTTTGGCCTCAAACTCTTTGACCAAGTTAGAAAGTGTCTAAGAGCACCGAGGATGATCATTTTATGGATAGGTACTCTCTCTAAGATTGGTTTATTATTAACGTCGGTTTCATCATTCATCATACCCATTGGGACAATGACTATGTCTCCAGCTCTTGAGGCTGGAAGAACTAATCTCATACCCTCATCCAAAGGCCATGAGTGGTCGTTTTGTTTCTCTTCATCAGAGGAGTGGCCGAGGATCCACCAGTCTCCTTGGCCACAACTACTAGGGATAATGGTCTTTAATCAGCATAGAATTGAGAAATCTGTATCTGAACTCCTTCTAGGATCACCAGGCTCTTATATTTATAAACCTCGAAAGCACCCTGTAGAAGGCCTATGATCAAGAAAAAATGTCAAAACTGACACGATCATAAATGAACAAATAATATTAGAGAAGTTATTAAAAGTGGTGTTTCACTTTCCAACACTCTATAGAGGTAATATGCTTCTATGTCATCTCCTCGTACTTTGTGAAGTCCATTCTATACCAAATATTTAGTTAGAATGCCATCAGAGGAAAACAACTAAGGGGAGGCTAAAGGTTAAAAAAGAAAAAAACTTATGTCACTAATAGAATGAAAAATTGAAATGAGGATGATGTCATAAATAAGAAAGAATTAACTTACAAGTGACGTTCCATGGTTATGGGATGGCAACATTCGAAACAATGCTATTAGTAGGAACATACACATACCATTCTATCCAGCATCGGTCAGAAACATTGTTGGGGAAGGAGATGATGGTTTTTTCCCTCGATATTTAAGGGTAACTATCCCATCTCTAACAAAGCAAAGTGAATAGAAAAAATGATATGGTTTATGAAGAAGGTTTGGACAGTCTCGATAACCAATACTCTAAGAAAGACCATTGGCTCTCCAAATGGCCAGACCAACCTGTGCCAGACAAATTTAATAATTCTAGAAAAATTGGATGATGATTTCATCAATGAACGGATCCTCGAAACCAAGTGAGAATGAATATGTTTAAGCACACTAGAAGCCCGATCTCAGGGTAGTGATATTTTCTTTGAGGGAAGAAGAAAAGATTGGGAACTCCTCTTTTGAGCCATTTGTTGTCGTCCTGGATAGTTGGGAACTGCTTTTCGCAGATGAAGAGATGTACAGGGTAACTGCATATCTCTTTTCTTGGATTTTTCACCTATTGCCAGATGAACTTTACAATTGTCAGAGAAATTCACTTTGTCCTTTTTGGGAAAGATGGAATTGACAGTAGGTTTTTAAGATCTGACACCATCTTCTTTCTTTTTTGGTCCCCTACATAAAATAGAGTCTTTCTAGGGCATCGAGGCGAAGGAGTTGAAGGATTTTTGGAGGATGAAGGAGAAAACATCTTAGGATATGAAAATTATGAAGATTTAAAGATTCTAAGGTTTAGATATTTGAAGGCAAGAAGATTTGAAGGAAAAGAGAGAGTTGTTGGAGAGATAAAAGCCAAAATCTTGTATAAAAGAGGATATCTAGAAGAAAATGAGAAAAAAAGGTCATGATTGTCTCGGTCGATGCACCATTTTCATACTGATACTTGGTTAACACATGGCAAATGTATTCAATATGATGAAATATGACCTTTAATAAAACTTAAGATGGCTCGTCCTTTTTCTGCCAAAGCTTTTAAAAATATTCAGCTCCTCGATCATAATTGGCATCATGCCTGAAAAGCGGGGGACTATTTGTATTGGAGAAAGTAACTTGCATAAGTGGAAGAACTCAGAGTGAACACGTGACACATATATGGGATAGGCAAAGAGTATCTATGAAGATTCCTTCGATAGAGTGATCGATTCAAAGATATTTTCGGTGAGCACGGCCTTGGCTCATTACCAGGGATCACAAGATGATTGTTACAGGAAAAGTGGCGGGAACCCATGGCCAGATTTAGAGAAGGACTTGTGTCATGATGATAGAAGAAAATGACCAACACGTCAGATATATCCATACAAGACCTTGCCTTTCACGGAGGAATATTAGTTGACACACGTAACGGTATTCCCACATGGAATATTTTAATTAGACATAGTACTTTAGAGCTCTAGTTGAGTTTTTCTATTGGTTGATATATTTCCTTTGTAACCTATAAATAGTAGTCTTAACAAACTTGTTAAAGGTTGGATTCTAAGTAATACAAAGCAATATACTGATATTCTTGCACTCCAAGCTTTTCATTTTTTACTTAGTCTTAGCCCTCAAGCTTTTCTATACTAACATATCTATGAATGTGAGACTGATCACACTCTAAACGTCTCCAGATTTAGCTCAAATATCAAACATGAAAATCTATTGTCTTATTGACTCAATTACTTTTAGTCACTATCTTATGTAATCCATTTACAAATTGCTAATATACTAATTTATGAGTTAAATCGAGAAGCACGTCTTTGACCTCATAACAAATTTAACAGTACCGTTTTCCCGGTAAACACATAGGCATTAAGTTGTATACATAGCATATAAGTTGCCTTTCATAGTTTCGAGCCTTTCTTCGAATGGAAAACTTCAAATATTCCTAGTAATCTGTGTCTGAAAATTTTCAGTGAGTGTAATATATAGTTTGAATTTGTCATAAATCATAATCTTGAATTATTATTTGATCTAAAAAGCTCACGAAAAGTAAATTTTCAATGAGGTATGTTAGAGGGAACTGGCCATTATATTGTTTCATGGCGTGCATTAATATAAATTAATCTTACTACTACTGTATACTTTTTGGTTTATCATGAGATTGTATTGGTCATTTATCATTATAGTGATTTTTTTCCCCATGCTAGTAGACACATCTATATAACCTACTCCCCTAAATCTCTGTCCACGCCTTCTATGTTATGTATGCTAAATTATGTGCAACTTTTTTTGCACGTTGTCATGACATAATACATATAAGGGTCGTGAGGTTCACATATTAATTATGCAGAGATTGTAATGAAAAAAATATTTTTGTGATATTAATTAATGATATAATTAATAATGAAAATATTGTTATATGCGACTTATTTATTCTAAAAGCGTATTTTTATCTTTAAATAGTTTAATGCATAGCTAATATACATGTATTTTTTATTTTATATTCTATTCCACATAAAATAATACGTAGATTCTTGCTTAACTTGACGTACATATTATTCAATTCCACTAACCAAACGCCCCCCCTTGCTAAATCCGCACTCATCCACACAGCAGTATGTAGTGAATGTAATGATCAAAGGAAACAACTGATTGCATGTGAAACTCTTGATCCACCTCCAATTAGAATCATAACTTTTCAAATACTTTTATATTTACTTTGTGATAGTGCAGATTTGTATAATTTCAACATCTATGGACTCTGAGTGGGAGCTATTGATGAGCCAGTCTTCCTGATCGAGTCTTGATAATTGCGTCTGGAATGGGAAGCGGAGCTAGAATTTTGAGTTTATGAGTTCTTGATTTAAAAGAAGAAAGTTATTGGATTCTTGATAAGTTATTTATACTACTACCTACTAAGTGAAATTTTTTAACACAAATACAACATCTACAGTAAAACTACTCAATTTTGCCGAATCCATAATAATTGACATGCTAGCTCCCCTCCTGTCCGAAATCCTTGGTTGATTGTTGAAGGCTCTCAAGTTTAATGCATAATGTTCTCTAAAACCCCAAGTTGTCAAGTAGTATGATTGTCATTTTTTATATTAGAAATCATTTCTAGCCTCACTTTCAAGCCACAAATAACCACTCATTTTGTCACCCTCTTTCATTTTGAAGGAGAATCTTTTAGAGTAGTTAATTCCATCACTGTCTGCATTTTATGCTATAGCCTTTTATTGTGCAGAAATGGTGCTTGATAAAGGGGACGTGCCTAATTGAAATTGCAGTAATTTAGCAGAAAGTGCTCCATGCTGTGATTTGTCTATGACCTGACGTATCTGCCCCGATTTGTCTATTGTTAGTGATAGAAGAATATTTGACTAAAGAATATCTACAATCTATAATCTATATCTATAATCTATAATCTATAATATATTAAAAGTGTGAAGACCCTTAGAAAAGTGATTTAAACTTTTTACCATTCATTAAAACACTCCGCAATAGATAAAATCATCTTTTCACATTCTTTTTTCAAATAATTATCATTAAATTATTATTTAAATATTTAGGATACATGAAAAAAAAAATAAGGAAGAATCTCATACCTAAAAGGAATTAAACGTAATGTGAGGAATTTTTGGTTAAGCGTCCTAAGCAACTTTTTAGGGAAAAAGCTATTTTAGGGGGAAAAAATTAAGAACTAAAATTTATATATTTTTTAAAAACTCATGGAAAAGGAAGAGTGGAAAAAATTTTCGGAACCAAAATATATTTTTGAAAAACCTATGCATGGAAAGAAAAAAATTATATTTAATTCAGGTAAAAATATATTTAATTCAAGTAGGAAACATAATATTTAATACTTCTAAATCAATTAGAATTTTACCTTATATATAAAAAAAAAAGAATGTCTACAAATTTCTATTTAAGTAGTTATTTGATCAAATTTTACTAGAAAAATATGTGTGATTCTTCTAATTCTACATTTTCTAATTCTACATTTTCTTCTTATTTTGATTTGGATTTGGATTGATGATTAATTAAAGTTTTCTTCTTGCATTCATTAGGGTTTTCTAGCCTTCTTCGTTATATGAATTTTCTTTTAAATTTTTGATTATATGCAATTATTTTAATTGTGAATCAATCATGAGATCTAGAATATCATCATTATGTTTATTAATATAACATATCATCATTATGTTTATTAATAGGCTTTAATGGCTGTGTCTTTTTTTTTCTTTTCCTTTTTTTGGTACAGACTTTAATTATTATCGCACATATAAAATATGATCAAATAGTCTTTTCAGAGGTAATTTTACTTTCTTTTATCAATTTAAATAACTATCTTTCTCTAATAGATGATGCTTTGCAACTTGCAAACATGTTTTTCTTTAAATATATTATTTAATGTTATTTATATCTATATATATGGAGAATGAATTTCTATTTTTAATATATGCAACATTCTTTTTTAGTGTTAGATATTTTAAAAATTAAGGAATCCTAAAATATATGGTAAGAAGAAAAACATTTATTTTAAATATTAAGAAGTTTTAAAATATATGGTAACTACAAATTAATCCTAATAATATAGGATTCTTATGTTGACAAAATTGATATTTTAATGCAATTGGGACTTTCCCTAAGTTTAGGAATCATAAGTATGAGTTTTTTTAAAAAAAAAATAAAAATCCACGAACGCTATTTTACTTTTCTTATTTTGATTATGATTGAAGTAGTATTCTTTTATTCATTATCATCATTCTTTAGGCCTTTCTTTATTCTTTTTAGTTGATTAATTTAAAGATTGTATATGAATTATATGTAATCAACAATTGACAATGGCTTGTCCCTTTTTAACAATTTTTTGTGTCTCTCTTTCAGTTGAAAATTTCTGATCGAAAAATTGGACGACATAAGTGTGTTGCTGCCGAATGAAGTAGCCGAAAAAAATTAAATGTTTAAGGTATTCGATAGTTTTAATGCGATTTTTTAAGGTAATTGGATATATATTGGGTTAAAAAGAAAAGAGCACTTTGTGCTCCATTTTTGGAGTCTTTATTTATTTGTTTTTTTTACTTTCTATTTGAACTACACACAAATTTGTCCTGAATTCTTTTCTATTTTGAATTATGAATACAAAGACTTCTATGATAAAAGTTAGGGTGTTATCGGTTGGTTTAGTTCGATTTTATGCATTGTCAATTCAGTTTATTAGTTTTTAATTTCTAAATATGCTAAATCAATAACCAAATCAGTGAGATATTTATTATCGCTTTTTGATCCTTAACGGTTTGCTTATTAATTTAACTGATAAGAAAATGCTCATTCATATACACGATATGAAAATGTTCATATAGTTAAAGACTTTGTCTAAGACTGTGCTATTGATTTATATAAAAGTAGTTTGATATTATATTTATGCAGTATAATTTTGTACTATTTTAATTTCTATTTCATAGTTTTATTATTAATTAACGTGACATACGTGCAAAGCACGTACACTTGACTAGTATATTTAAAAATGTGAAGATCCTTAGAAAAGTGATTCGAACTTTTTGCCCTTTATTTAAAGTCTATGCTTTAGACAAAATCGTCTTTTTACTATTTTCCTTCAATTATTATATCATTATATTATAATATTTAAAATGAAAGAGTCCTATAATATATAGTAAAAAAATATATTTTAAAAAAATTTCCTTATAAAACACAAAAACCAACAACTTCCCTAAAGTTTCAAAAATATAAAACAAGTTATTTCAAATTTTTGAGGAAAGAAATCTAATTCCCTAAAGTTCCCACAAAAAAAAAATAATAATCTAAAACTGCCTTGAAGTAATTTTTTATAAATCCCCTAAACGTTCCTTTTTTTTTTTTTGGAAAATTTTCCTTATAAATCAAAAAGTCAGTTTTTTTTTATAAAATCTAGATGTCTATTATTTTTTTAATGGATTATGTTTAGCTTTGAATCACTTTAAAGCTAGGATTACTTTAACTAAGTATAAAATTTTCTTACCAATTGAAATCTTGATAGTATGTATGATTAAAGAGATAAATTTGCTTGTGATTTGAGGTAAAAAAAATATTTAAAATTTTAATATGTTCTTGAAATTTACAATAAATAAATTATTATGTATTCTTGGTAACAATTGCTAATTGAGAAGTTTTTTGTGAAACGTTGAGATATCTTATGATTGAAGAGAAAAATTTGCTTGTGATTTGAGGAATGTTTTCTAAAGTTTTAGGATGTTCTTGATGTTTACAATCTTGATCATATCTATGATTAAAGAGATAAATTTGCTTATGATTTGAGAGAAGTTTTCTGAAATTTTAGTATGTTCCTAAAGTTTACAATAATAAATTATTGTACACATATCTTACTATTACCTCATGGAAGTAGAGAGATTATTTTCTTTCTTACGATTTAATTCTTTAAATTCTATAAATAAAAAGTCATTGTGATATTCCACTTTTACATGTGTCTTCCATGAGGATTAAATCTAAGTTACATAAAAGATGTGGTGGTAAATCAATAGTAACACCAAGTAAACTTTTTAACGAGTATGTTTTATGCAATTCATCATTCCTAATGCTTGATATTGCATTCCAATATGTGCGAAGCTTCTTGTATTTTTCTGTGTTACTTAATCAACCGGTATGTTTTTATCACTTATTTGAGAGGCTCAAATTTTCTTCCTTAATATTTCTTATTACTCAGAGAGATACTACTTTATTATTTAGAACCTAGAACACACATTCATAGCCCTTTTTTGATATTAATTACATGAACTAAGAGAGCTTTAGATGTTGCAATCTAAATTTGATGGAACACATGAGACATGATCAACAAATTATTCTCCATGACCATAGACACATGTACAAAGAACGTACACTAAATTAGTATACATAATAGCCTCTGAGCACAAACTTTCTTTCTGTTTCTTAAACATGGGAGAAACGCCAAGGAAATAGGATAAAAGATGTCCCAAATGTATTGAGAAATAACTTTACAATTGTCTTATTTTCACCTGTTGGACAACAATTACATTTAAGCTTAAAAATGTCCTTCCTTTTATCAGATATTGATGTAAAATATATGGACTTTTAATTAAATATGTGAAATTGATTTATTGGTCCACATATAGTTAGATGTAAAAATTTCACTAATCACCCTATTTTTTTTTGGCAATTAACCACTTTTATTAACTACCAGGTTAAAGCATTACATAGCAGGTAAATCATACCCGACTGATCCCTTTTCTTTGACTTGCACCTCAACACCTAATCCTACACATGCCTGGTCACCCTATTTGATTGGCCTCATTTAATCCATATCCACATTTTTAAAGGGTGAAAACTATTTACAACCTAGAGTTTTACTTTAAAAATTAAATTTATCCTCAACTATGAATGATAGACCCCCTCGCCCCGCCCCCCTTTTATCCTATGCAATGTGTATGTTATCCTTGATATTTGTAATCCTTCTATATTATAGTATTTTTTATATTATATATTTTTTATATTATATATTGTTTATTTGTTATGCTCAAAGGTATTTATATTTTTTTTGTTTGAACTTATTAACCTTTTAAGTAGAATAATCTTTTTGTGAATTTCTCACAAAATTTTATGCTATTTCTTTTTATGATTATTATTTTACTACATGCATTAAGTATGTCTTTTATATTTAAGATTCATTTCTCTCTTATTTTCTATTGTTTACATAGATAAACAAGGTAATATTCTAAATTATAAAAATATATTTACAATACAAGTAAATTTTAAATCCATACCCGTAAAGGAGATGGGCCGGTGGCGGGCGTTTGGAAAAGTCGGGCTGATTAGGGGAATTAATTTCTTATAAAATATATCTAAAGACATCAAAATCACCTCGAACTATATACGAAATGTTGAATACACACTTAAACTACTTAAAAGTGAATTTATTTACACCCTAATACATACAACCAGTCACATGATGGGAAGTGTTTTACACTTGCGCCACATCATCGCCATATCACTGTCACATCAGATATGATGTCAATTGTTTTTAAAAAAGAAATCCATGTCACCCCAATAGCTTCTTCTTTACTAAACACCACCAAATCCACCATTAAACCACTACCATTGCCGCCATAGCACCAAGCCTACATCTCCACCACAATAATTATTAAAAATCCACCATAGAGTTTACCATCGGAATCACATCACAACCACTGTCATCACAAAAAAATTACAAACAATCATGATAAATTCAACAACCACAAGTAAAATCACCAATTAGAATCATAGTATTACCATTTCCATCATCCAAAATTACAAAGAACCATCACAAATTCACCATCAAAATAGCACCACCATCACTACCGAAATTCTACATCATGGACATCTTTATTATTATTGACCCTTAGAAAGTTACATAAATTGTAAATTCTCTCTTTCCTTTTCAATCTTATTCAATTTATGAAATTCTTCACATATAATTCCACTGTCAAACCAAACATTAGTGATGAAATTGGTGGTCACTGGTGATGAAATCGATGGTGATGGATTAGGTGTTGAAGGTATGAAGGAGATGGCAGAATCTAATGATAAAGCTGTGATTTTGGTGGCGATAATGAAATTAATAGGAATGTAATAGTTCTTCTTCATTGATGTTTTGATTGTTATGGAGAAATCAATGTTGGTGTGACTATCCACTGTTTTCTGATAGAGGTTCAGTGAAGAAAGATGTGGGGGTGTGAAGAAGAAATGGTGTGGGTGGGTGGGGTGGAGGGGCGAATTTGGCCTTTCTTTTTTGCTTTAACTTTTGATTGAAACGCGCTTATTTTATTTTTTTCTGTAGTTTTTTTTTGCCACGTCAATTTTAGGGGGCAAAGAAATTCACTTTTAAGTAGTACAAGTGTGTATTAGGTCGCTTAAATAGTTTAAGTGTGTATTCAACTTTTCGTGTATAGTTCAAGATGGTTTTGATTTTTTTTTCCTTTTTTTTATTTATTATTTATTATTTTTGTATTACCTGTATTGAAATATGTTTTTAAAGTTATTGTAACTTAGCATTTTCACTTATACAGATAAATATTAGACTTTTTATTATTATTAATAAAATTAATTTTATCATTCTGCTTATTTATTTCATTTAGAATGTCACTAACTTATATATTCAATTAATACTTCTCACTTTTCTATTTTTTTCAAGAAAGTAATATTTTTTTTTCTAAGAAATTTTACTATATAGGTTAAAAAATGAAAAAGTATCATGATATTAAATAAGTAAAGAAAAATAAATATTAATAATGTAAGGGTAAAATGAGCACACACACATAAGAGAATAGAAAAGTCAAATCCTTAGCTTGAGAAAACGCTCTCTCTATGCCTAGTCAAGCCGCCACCATCTAATCCCTAGCCACCACTGGAAATAGCCAATCAGACCACTAGCCAGCCTGATTTCACGGCTGGCCAGTCATCACTTATGATCAATCTTGAGAATTTCCCTTCATTACCTCTCTCTAAACCTACCGAGCCTGTTTCTTTGCATGTCGTCTCCTCTCCTACACATGCTTCAACCTCAACAAAGGACAATACATAGATTTGCTGAAACCTCTGAGTATTAATACTCCTAAATCTCAAACCAATCAGACAGTGCAACCTATACCGATCTAGAAACTCACTTATATTGGTGGAATTCCAAGAGTAATGTGGACTGAGGAAGAGGTAAATCGTATGAACACAATTAAGAACCTTTAATATGCGGTAATTGGTAAATTATCTTATGGATGGTCAGAGTTGGAAGAACTTAGAACCCTAATCCCTAAACTTATCATGTGAAAGGTGATTGTAAGATAGGTTTTTAAGGAATAGAAATATTCAAATAAGGTTCAATATAATTGAGGATTTTGTAAACATTATGTCAAAAAATGTTTATTATATCATTGTAAAAGATGGATACTCCTACCAGATGAGGCTCTTGATATATGATGTTAAATTCGATGTGAATAAAGAAATGACCCAAGTGATGGCTTGGATATTATTTCCAGATCTAAAACCAACTTTCTTCGTTAAAGAATCCTTGTTCACACTAACCTCAGCTGTGGGTAAGCCAATTCATTTGGATATGGCTATATTGAATAAAACAAGGCCAAGTTGCATGAAAGTGAAGGTGCAGGTGAACCTACTGGCTGAATTTCCTAAATTTATTGAAATGGAGATTGTCAATGGTAGCATAAAGGAATCTAGAGTGGAGAAGGTGATGATATAATATGATTTCTTCCCCAAGTATTATAAAGAATGTATGCTACAAGGACATAATGAGGTTGAATGCAGAGTGCTACATCCAGAATTGAAATAGGAGCATCAAGAGAAATCTGATAATGAGGGTCTTAATCAAAATGGAGGAGTGGAAACTACCATGCCAAGAGAATAAGTTCACAGAAGAGTACATCAAAAGCGACACTGGAACCCCACCCAAAGGAGATTCATCAACAAGGGCTATTTAAATTAAAAAGCTGTATCACCAGGAAAGGGCTTGTGTAATGACAACCCTTTTGGAGCATTAGCCGATGATGATGAAGAGAACAGAAATGTAGAAAATGAAATTATTACATCAATAGAAAATAATACAACTGAACAGAAAGGGAAAGGGCATGAGGTAATTCAGATGTCATCTAAGGATTGGATATCCAAGGCATTCCACAGTGATCAAGGGAAAGAGGCAGCCTCTCCAAAGAATAAAAACATCAGAAGTCCTGCAAAGCAAGTAGAAATAACCAATCAAAAATTTGAGGATCCCAAAGTTACAAAAGTAGTGTCAAGTGATGGAAATGGGGGGAAATGCAATACATTAAATGAGGAGCACAAGAATCAGGTGAAGCCTTCAGTTGTTGTAGACAACTCAAAACCTGCAGATGCACCAAACACAGAATTTGGTCAATAACTCACAACAGAGGCAAAAGATAATAAAAAAGAAAACAGTGACATACAGACAGGGTTAATAGAAGATATAAATCATCTGGAGTTAAATCAGTTAGTAGGGGAAAGTGCCTTGGTAATTGTAGATGTTCCAATAGCTATACAAAGTGATGATACACAATTATGGAGTGGTCAAGTTGAATCTCCACATGAGGTGCTGCATAATATTCCCACACATAATATACAGGAGGTAGTGCAGGAGTATGAAGGAATAGAAGGTGGGGAAGAGATTAGCCATATTGAAAATAATGAAGAGGAGGTCTATTGAGATGCTGATTTATCACCTAGATCTTTGAAAGCTTTGAAGTCTGCAAGGAAAGGGCAAAAACAGGGTAATGGAGAAGCTTCTTAACGTACAAGAGTGCAGCCAAAGAGAAAAATAGCGTTCCAACAAGTTAAATAATGATGAATGCTTTAATTTGGCATATAAGATCTGTTCAGTCTCAGAAGGCTTTTCAAAGGGTACATATGTTACATAATTTTCATAAATTTGCTTTCATAGCATTATTGGAACCATTTCAACATATGAGAACCATTGATAGATATAGGAGTAGATTAAAAATTCCTTTAGTGTTTCACAATCTAAATGGAAAAGTTTGTCTTTTTATTATTCAAGGTTGGTATGCCACAGTTGTCAGCGATTCAGAACAGGAATTAACTATGGTGCTAAAAAATCAGACTCTGGACTTTAGTTTTTTAACTACTATAGTCTATGCAAAGTGTGACAAGAGTCAAAGGGTTGAGCTATGGGATGATATATTTTCTTTATCCACTGGTAGTGCTAGACCATAAATTATAGGTGGTGACTTCAATATTTTGCTTAATGGTCCTGAAAAGATATGAGGAGTTCCTGTGACTACTTCAGATGTAGAAGATTTTCAATCTTGCATTGAAACGTGTGACTTAATGCAAATTCAACATAAATGTAGCCCTTTTACTTGGTGGAATGGTAGGGCAAGTAATGATTGTATTTTGAGAGATTGTATAGGGTGATGGCTAATAAGGATTTTAAGGGGCTTTTTTCTAATTCTGAAGTGGAGCATCTGCCAAGAGATGGGTCTGATTATGCTCCTTTGTTTCAGAGTAGTGGTAATAGTGTTAATAATGTTAAGAGGCCTTTTTAATTTTTGAAATTTTGGACAAAACATGAGAATTTCAAATAAGTGGTTATAAGTAATTGGGATTCAACTTTTTCAGATAATCCTTTCCTAGATTTCAAGAGGAAGATAAAGCAAGTCAAGAAAGCTCTTTCTTTGTAGAGCAGGGAGACTTATGGGGATATTTTTTAGCAGCTATTAATCAGAGAGGAGATAGCCAGGATTAAAGAGAAATTATTTGAAGATTTTCCTTCTTAGGAAAATAGTGCAGTGATGCAAAGGGCTAAAATTGAGTATATCAAATATCTTCACCTAGAAGAGAGCTATTGGCATCAAAAGGATGGTTATGATTGGTTTAAAAGTGGTGATAGGAATGCCAAATTCTTGTACAGTCTAGTCAAAGGAAGGAGGAATAGATTAAAGATAAGTAGAATTTTAGATGATCAGGGTTGCTGGCTGAAAGATGATAGACAGACTGTAGATGTAGTTATTGGGTTTAATCAGAAGCAATTCACACAAGAAAGGGAAGGTAATAATTTCTCTCTTCTAAATCACATCCCTAAGCTAATTACAGAGGAGGAAAACACAGCTTTAGAGGCTATACCTGATAAGGAAGAAGTGAAGAAGGCTATTTTTAGTATAAATAGTGATATTGCTTATGGTATAGATGGACACTCTATGGTTTTCTATCAATTATGCTGGGACATTGTAGGGTCTGACATATTTAGAATAGTAATGGATCTTTTTTGCTGGGAATACTCTTCTAAATTCAATCACTCATACTGATTTTTTCCTCATTCCTAAGAAAGATAATGTTCAATCCTTTTTAGATTTGAGGCCCATTATTTTAAGTAATTATGTGAGATTCTATCAAGAATTGTTCATGATAGGCTAGACAAAATTCTTCCTAGACTGATTTTCCCTAATCAATCAGGTTTTATAAAGGGAAGGAGCATCATTTAAAATGTGTTACTAACACAGGAATTGATTACAGATATTGGAAAAAGAGGGAATCCTGCTAATGTGGTGTTGAAGCTAGATATGGCTAAAACATATGATAGAGTTTCCTAGTTTTTCTTGATGAAGGTAATAAGAAAAATATGTTTTTCTTATAGGTTGGTGGATGTGATTTAGAGGTTGATATCTAATAATTACTACTCTATCTTATCGAATGGGCGGGCAGTTGGTGTTTTCCACTCTACTAGAAAGGTTAAACAGGGGGATCCTCTATCTCCAACACTCTATTTTATCTGCCGAGGTTTTGACAAGGGCTCTTAATCACTTATTTGAAGATCCTTGTTATGTTGGATATGGAATTCCTAAATAGAGCTCTAATCTTTATCATCTAGCATATGCTGATGACACTATAATTTTTGTTTCATCTAATAGTTAATCTATTGAGAAAATTATGCAGATTTTGTAGGAGTATGAGCAACAATCAGGGCAAAAGGCGAATAAGGATAAAAGCTTTTTCTACATACATAAAAATACTAATAGAAATGTGTTGCAGAAGGTGGAACAAAGTATAACGATGTCAAAGGGATCATTTTCTTTGAAATATCTTGGATGTCCTATTTCACACATAAAGAAAAGTAAAGAGCATTATGATGATTTGCTTGATAGAGTTAGAGGAAAATTACAAGCATGGATGGGTAGCATGCTCTCATATGGGGGGAAAGAAGTGCTATTGACAAGTGTTTTGCAAAGTATACCCATATATGTTCTATCTGTAATTGTTCCTCCAAAGTGTGTAATTAAAGAGTTGCATAGGATATTTGCAAAGTTTTTCTGGAGCAATAAAGAGAATGGCAGAAGCAAGCATTAGTCTACAAGGAACAAGGTGTGCTTGTCCAAGAAGTAAGGGGGCTAGGTTTTAGATCCCTAAATAATGTTTCTCAGGCCATGTATGCTAAGCTATGATGGAGGTTTAGGACACAAATTAATTTATGGACTAATTTATTATGGAATAAATACTGCAAGAAGCAAATCCCAATATTAGTTCAATGAAAAGGTGGATCACAAGTGTGGAAAGCTATAATGGAAAGCAGGGAGAAGATTGAAAACTTCTTATGGTGGGAGCTGAAAAATGGTACATTTTCAATCTGGTTTGATAACTGGACAAACACTAGCCCTTTGTTCATACAACCTTCTAATATGCAGACTTGTCATCCTTTGAGGGATGTTGGGGATTTCTTAAGTGATGAAAGATGGAACTTTGAGAAAATGCAAGATACTATCCTAGAAGAGGTGGTTGAACATGCCAGAACAGAGATGAATCTTGTGCAATTTGAGAACATTAGTGATAGACCTTGGAAACCCAAAACCAGTAGTGGGAAATTCACCATCAAGAGTGCTTGGGAGATGCTAATACAAAGATTTGATAATATTGAAGATATGCAAGAGATTTGGTGTCAAGGGTATTCCTTTTAAGTACTCTTTTTTTACTTGGAGGATTTGTGTCACGCCCCGAATCCAATCGAGACGTGATTGGCACCCGTAGCCGATAAGTCCCGAGAGAACCAACCTTTGCCTATGTTCAATGATATGCATGCCATAAGAAACCCATAAGCACATAACGGCTATAGAGACAAACAATGAAAGTCATGGAACATGATATATATACATACGCGAAACTAGGCCGTTGAGGCCACCGAGTCAAGTGCGACATATCCCTTTGACATTTATACACCCACACCTGTCCACAAAAGCCTCTAACAAAGCATTGACCAAAATGAACTAAAAGTCGGGACAAGTCCCCGCTTTATACAACATGTACAATACCAAGACATATATATACTCTGACTCAGAGAAGCCCCGGATTATCTGGAGCTCACCAATGATCTGCAACGACTGGAAACCTACTGTGGAGGCCTACTAGGACCTGTGCCTGCAGCAAGTAAAGTAAATTCCCCCGAGAGGGTCAGTACGAAAGAAGTACTGCGTATGCAAGGCTCAGATAAAACTGTACAACACGTGAATATCTCAATGAACTCAAATACAAATGACTGATCAATGTAAGTAAGTCACCATGTTGCATTTTGGAAACCATGTGGATTGCTTTCATTACTTTTGTTGCTTTCTTTACATTCAATGTTCACTTGTCATTACATATGTCAGAATGTACCCTGGCCCCTACTGATCAGTGGGTCTTTTCATATCATATCATCGTGTTGGGATCGAGTCGAGCTAGGCTTATGCCCCTAGATTTGCCACCCATACATCAATGCATCGGGATCGGGTCGAGCTAGGCTTATGCCCCTAGACCTGCCACCCATAATCCAATATCTCGGGATCGAGTCGAGCTGGGCTTATGCCCCTAGACTTGCCACCCATACTTGATCATTGACCACATATGCATTACTTTGTTCATTACTTTGAGATTGATACTTTGGTAGTCATAACATCACTTTGGAACTTTGGAACATAACATTGTTGAAAGCTTTGAAACATTAACCAATGAGTGAAGGACGTGTGAATCAACATCATGAGAACTATAACATTACTAGCACCATGATACCATTGGAACCATTGGACAATAATCCATGAACAAGAGACACAAGTATAGGCACTATTGGACTTTTGGAACATAACCTTATTTGAGCTGTCGGAACATTAACCATGAAATCACATATCGATAGCATTTCACACCATAAGTGCCCTTTACGCTTTTTCCTTTATCATTTCGTCGCCATTATGCCTTTATACCAACATATGAACACTCACCCATACTTAAAATAGTCCAACACACCTCCATACGACACTTTAAAGTCATTAAAATGACATTACAAGTTGATAATTACATCCCAAAAGGGTATCGGGGCTTTCGGGGATCAACTAGTGACGGAAACACACAAAAAGAATTCTGGAGGTGACATGCACTGCCACCTGCACACGCAGGTGGTGACATGCATGCGTATATGGCTCCTGGAAAATTCCAGGGCCTTCTGCGTTGGCATCTACGTGCGCAGATGCCTCGTCTGCGGGTGCGGATGCCCGTTTTGGTCCGAAATGACTTTTTTTGGGGGGTCTTTTAATGCCATGAATGATCCATGATCACAATCAAACATATTTGAACATATTCTTGATCATATTAAACATCAACAACCATCCATGGCCTCACACACACATAACGACACTCAAAACCAAAGTCCACGGCCAATACGACACCAAAACCACAACCGATTTCCCAATAACCATTACAAATGTTACGCACAAGAATCAAACAAGGTAAGACCATAATCACATAGCACATGTCAATATTCACTCCACCAAGTTCACTCTCCTCAACACCACAAGTCCAATGTCACGTTTACAAGACAAACCATCCTTCAATTTAGCAAACATGAACACTTCACTATTGTGAACTTCCCTATATTCCACCAACATAACCAACACAATATACACCATATAACATGCATAAAATATATTAATCCATCATAATAAACACTTACCAAGACTTACCAATTGATGATCTTGGCCAATAGAAGGCCTTGGGGTTCTTGAGAGCAAAAGGATTATTGTTGGACAATTCTAGAAATGTTATGAGGGTTAAAGTGAATAAAAGTCTAATTTTTATCTCTATATATAGTCCCTCATGGCTCCCTTATCTTTTAGTTAGCCTTTAATGCTATGTGGAATTGGTCAAATGGAGAAAAAATGAAAGAATGGGTCAAAAATAGCCATTTTGGGCCATGTCTTCCTCCATAAAATTGGGCCTCATTTATTTAGGGCTTAGGGCCCAATTGTACAATCCTTTAAATGCCCACAATTTAATACTAAATTCATCAATTCTCCCATGTCGTCATATTTCCATAAATGTTATGATTTGTTAACTAGACGTAGCAATGTACGGGGTGTTACATTCTTCCCCCCTTAGAAACATTCGTCCTCGAATGTTATCAATATCGTTCCAAGTATAACAATTACATCTACATCTCTATATATATAGAGGGACACATATACATAAACACATAAGGCTCCGGAATACTTACTTGTCATTGTTTTACTTTCGTAGTTTGAACTTTTCCACCCATTGGAAATAGATAGGGGTACTTGGATTTAATCCTGTCTTCAGCTTCCCATGTGATCTCTTCTCTTTGTTGATTTCTCCACAGTACCTTCACCAAAGCAATGTCTTTGTTCCTCAACCTCTTCACCTGTCTATCCAGAATGGCAATAGGTATTTCCTCATAGGTGAGATCCTTTGTAACCTGTACGTCATCGACAGGAGTAAAGCTAGATGGATCCCCTATGCACTTCCAAAGCATTGACACATGAAATACCGGATGAACTGTGGAGAGTTCCTGGGGTAGTGCCAATTAATACGCCACTTGCCCAAATCTTCTAATAATTTCATATGGGCCTATGTAACGTGGACTCAATTTCCCTTTCTTTCCGAACCGCATTACCCCTTTCATCGGTGACACCTTTAGGAATACCCAATCACCTATGGCAAATTAAAGTCCTCTTCTTCTTGTATCAGCATAGGACTTGTGTCGGCTCTGGGCCGTTTGCAATCGCTGTTGAATTACTTTAACTTTCTCCATAGCCTGATGCACCATATTCGGTCCAAGTAAGGCAGTTTCACCTGCTTCAAACCACCCAATCGGTGATCTACATTTTCTTTCGTACAACGCTTCATAAGGTGCCATTTGAATACTTGAATGATAACTATTGTTATAAGCAAATTCAATGAGAGGCAAATGGTCATCCCAACTGCCCTGAAAATCCAATGCACAAGCCCGTAGAATATCTTCAAGTGTCTGAATAGTACGTTCTGCTTGTCCATCAGTCTGTGGATGGAAAGCCGTACTCAAGTTCACCTGAGTACCCAAACTTCGCTGAAATGAGTTCCAAAAGTGTGCTGTGAACTGTGCTCCTCTGTCTGATATAATCGAAAGTGGAATACCATGCAATCGTACTATCTCTTTCACATACAACTTCGCATAATCCTCAGCTGTATAGGTCATCTTGACTGGTAGAAAATGCGCTGATTTCGTAAGTCGGTCCACTATGACCCATATATAATCAAATTTCCACAATGTACGAGGCAAACCTGTGATGAAGTCCATATTAATCATATCCCACTTCCACACTGGAAGATTGATACACTGCATATAACCGCCCGGTTTCTGATGTTCCACTTTCACTTGTTGACAATTTGGGCATTGAGTGACGAATTCTGCAATGTTCTTTTTCATGTTGCCCCACCAATACACTTCTTTTAATTTATGGTACATTTTAGTAGCACCCGGGAGAATGGAATAACGCGAATGATGCGCCTCTGTCATTATTCGTGTCCTCAGTTCATCTATGTCCGGTACACATAACCTCCCTTGACATTGAAGTACCCCGTCTGGTGTAACATCAAATGCCTTGGTCAGATTCTGCTGCACATTTTCCTTTAGCTGCAATAAAATAGAATCCGCAAATTGCTTCTCTTTCACTTCAGCTATCAGAGAGGATTCTGCTGCATTCTGCACGATAACTTTATCATCGGAGGATTCAATAAGGCGAACTCCCAATCTGGATAATTGATTTAAATCTTTGATTATCTCATGCTTTTCATTCAACTGACCACTAGTGCTCTCTACTGCCTTACGGCTCAATGCATCAGCTACTGCATTTGCTTTGCCTAGATGATAAAGAATATCAATGTCATAGTCTTTCAAAAGCTCTAACCACCTTCGTTGCCTCAAATTGAGTTCCTTCTGCTTAAACAGATATTGCAAGCTTTTGTGATCCGTATAGATGTCAACATGAACCCCATATAAATAATGACGCCATATCTTTAAAGCAAAAACTACCGCTGCCAATTCCAGATCATGTGTGGGATAGTTTTTCTCATGTGGTCGCAACTGTCGTGAGGCATATGCTATCACGCTACCATGCTGCATCAACACACATCCGAGACCAATCCCAGAAGCATCACAATACACTGCATAGCCCTCTGTGCCTTCAGGAAGTACTAACACTGGTGTGGAAGTCAACTTATCTTTCAGTTTTTGGAACCCCTGTTCACATGCATCATTTCATTGAAATTTAATTTCCTTGTGAGTTAACTTTGTTAATGGTGCTGCAATAGATGCAAACCCTTCTACAAATCTCCGATAATAACCTGCCAGACCCAGAAAACTGCGAATCTCTGTGGGTGTCGTAGGTCTTGGCCAGTTTTTCACTGCTTCGATCTTCTGTGTATCGACCTGGATCCCTTTATGTGACACAATGTGACCCAAGAATGCAACTGATTTTAACCAAAATTCACATTTGGAGAATTTTGCATACAACTTATGCTCACGGAGGATTTGCAACACTTGCCGTAAGTGAGTAGCGTGGTCTTCTGGTGATCTTGAATAGACAAGGATGTCATCTATAAATACCGTGACGAACACGTCCAAAAATGGCTTAAACACCCTAGTCATCAAATCCATAAACACAGCTGGTGCATTTGTTAGGCCAAATGACATAACCAAAAATTCATAATGACCATACCTTGTTCGAAAAGCTGTCTTGGGTACATCCTCCTCTCTAACTCTGACTTGATGGTAACCCGACCTCAAGTCAATTTTTGAAAAACACCTGGCACCCTGTAACTGATCAAACAGATCATCAATGCGAGGAAGGGGATATTTGTTCTTGATCGTTACCTTATTCAACTGTCGGTAGTCAATGCACATCCGCAATGTGCCATCTTTCTTGCGTACGAATAATACTGGTGCACCCCACGGGGACATACTAGGCCTAATGAAGCCCTTGTGCAGCAAATCTTTCAACTGCTCCTTCAATTCACGCAGTTCCGCTGGAGCCATTCTATATGGAGGAATAGAAATGGGCTGAGTGCTCGGAATCACATCAATGCCAAATTCTACTTCCCGTTCTGGGGGTAAACCTGGAAGATCCTCTGGGAATACATCTAGAAATTCATTGACTACCGGTACTGACTGTGGAGTTAATGGTTCCACATCATTATCTTTCACTCATACCAAATGACATATGTATCCCTTGACAATCATTTTTCTGGCTTTCAAATAGGAAATAAATCTCCCTCGTGGTGCCCCTACATTTCCCTGCCATTCAAGAAGATTTTCTTGCGGGAAATAAAATTGCACCTTCTTGGCCCGGCAATCTACCGTAGCATAACAAGAGGCCAACCAATCCATTCCCATAATTACATCAAAATCCACCATGTCCAATTCAATGAGATCGGCCAACGTATCATGACCACACACAGTTACCACACAGTTACGATATACCCTCTTTGCAATAATATATTCACCAACCGGTGTAGACACTTCAATTGATTTCATTAATAATTTCGGTGCCTTTGCAAATTTCGTAGCAACCAATGGAGTAACATAGGAAAATGTAGAACCTGGGTCAATTAGTGCATATACATTATGTGAGAATATGGATAATGTACCTGTGACAACATCAGGGGAAGCAGCATAAGTACGATTCTGGACCCCGCTAGTACTGGCTGCTCCTCTGGCACCTCTACCACGGCCAATAGGCTGCACCCCTCGGCCCAGTGAAGGAACCGATGCTGATGATGCAACAGCCGACCAAGCCGGTCGTGCTATACCACCCATGCTTCACTGTGGACAATCTCTCGCTATATGTCCCGGCATACCACACCAAAAGCAGACATTCGTCCCTGTTCGACATGTACCTGTATGCATACGTCCACAGTACTGACACTGCTGACGAGGGAAACCTGCTTCCTATGATCCATAAACCCCACTACTCTGCCCAGCCGAACCACCTCTAAACCCTCGAGACTGAGAATAAGCACTTCCTGTGGAATAAGAGAACGACGGTCTAGGTGGTCTAGGAAACATGCGGGGCCTAGATCCTCCTAGGGACATCATAGGTGGTCCCATAGGTCTAGCCCTTTTGGACTGTCCCCTATCAAATTCATGTACCCTTCGTCTCTGTCTTTGATCTTCCATTTTCTGGGCGAAGGCTTGTATTCGAGCAATGTCCATATCCCTATTCAAGGCCGCAATAGTGCAATCTCTGACCAAATACGGCTCTAGTCTGTCCACGTATCTATGGACCCTGTCTGTCATCGTAGCCACAACATTTGGCGCATATCGAGCCAAGGAATTAAATTGCAAGTTATATTCTCTGACACTCAAATTTCCTTGACGAAGATTTAGGAATTGATCCGCACGTGCTTCATGGACCTCATAGGGCAAGTAATGATCAAGGAAAGCCATCTTAAACTCTTCCCACGTAGGTGAGGTTGCATCAATATCACGGGATTTCTTCCAATCCTTGTACCACAATATTGCCTCTCCTTTCAACCTATATGCAGCAAGTTCAACTGTCTCTACCCCTGTCACATGCATAACTTCCAAATCCCTCTGAATTTGATCCATGAAGTCCTGTGGATCTGCTTTTGGATTTTCCCCTGTGAAAATAGGAGGGTCCAATTTGAGGAAATCCTGTGTTCTGCGACTTGCTACTCTAGCCGCATCATCATCATGTGTCATTGGACTAGCTCGTCCCTGGCTTTGTGCTGCCACTAACTGTGTCAACATCTGTACAGCATTCCTAAGATCCTGATCTGTGGCATTCGTCGGTGGTTCCACGGGCACTTCCCTTCTTCTCGGCTCTTCTGGAGCTGAAGAAGTAGAAGAAGCTCGCGTTGCATACTCAGTGTCAGCCCCACCTTGATCAACTTGTTCAGGTGGTGGTCTACTTGTTCCCTCTCCAGCAATTCTATCTATCATCTTACTTTTACCTTTTCTTCTTCCTCTTCTAGTGTTCGGCATTTTGACTATACCAAAGAAAAACAATTACCAAGATCAGATACAATGCAACTGACAACATTGGCTCTATTGCACGATCTAGAATGAAGAAAAGAAACGACATCCTAAATGTCCCGTAGCCTCCAACTTATAAATGTGGTGCACAACACATCGATAAGTAAGACGCTACTCAGACACGGCTTTGTAGACATCCTTAGACCGACCTGCTCTGATACCACTTTTGTCACGCCCCGAATCCAATCGAGACGTGATTGGCACCCGTAGCCGATAAGGCTCGAGAGAACCAACCTTTGCCTATGTTCAATGATATGCATGCCATAAGAAATCCATAAGCACATAACGGCTATAGAGACCAACAATCAAAGTCATGGAACATGATATATATACATACGCGAAACTAGGCCGTTGAGGCCACCGAGTCAAGTGCGACATATCCCTTTGACATTTATACACCCACACCTGTCCACAAAAGCCTCTAACAAAGCATTGCCCAAAATGAACTAAAAGTCGGGACAAGTCCCCGCTTTATACAACATGTACAATACCAAAACATATATATACTCTGACTCGGAGAAGCCCCGGATTAGCTGGAGCTCACCAATGATCTGCAACGACTGGAAACCTACTGTGGAGGCCTACTAGGACCTGCGCCTGCAGCAAGTAAAGTAAATTCCCCCGAGAGGGTCAGTACGAAAGAAGTACTGCGTATGTAAGGCTCAGATAAAACTGTACAACACATGAATATCTCAATGAACTCAAATACAAATGACTGATCAATGTAAGTAAGTCACCATGTTGCATTTTGGAAACCATGTGGATTGCTTTCATTACTTTTGTTGCTTTCTTTACATTCAATGTTCACTTGTCATTACATATGTCAGAATGTACCCGGGCCCCTACTGATCAGTGGGTCTTTTCATATCATATCATCGTGTTGGGATCGAGTCGAGCTAGGCTTATGCCCCTAGACTTGCCACCCATACATCAATGCATCGGGATCGGGTCGAGCTAGGCTTATGCCCCTAGACCTGCCACCCATAATCCAATATCTCGGGATCGAGTCGAGCTGGGCTTATGCCCCTAGACTTGCCACCCATACTTGATCATTGACCACATATGCATTACTTTGTTCATTACTTTGAGATTGATACTTTGGTAGTCATAACATCACTTTGGAACTTTGGAACATAACATTGTTGAAAGCTTTGAAACATTAACCAATGAGTGAAGGACTTGTGAATCAACATCATGAGAACTATAACATTACTAGCACCATGATACCATTGGAACCATTGGACAATAATCCATGAACAAAAGACACAAGTATAGGCACTATTGGACTTTTGGAACATAACCTTATTTAAGCTGTTGGAACATTAACCATGAAATCACATATCGATAGCATTTCACACCATACGTGCCCTTTACACTTTTTCCTTTATCATTTCGTCTCCATTATGCCTTTATACCAACATATGAACACTCTCCCATACTTAACATAGTCCAACACACCTCCATACAACACTTTAAAGTCATTAAAATGACATTACAAGTTGATAATTACATCCCAAAAGGGTATCGGGGCTTTCGGGGATCAACTAGTGACGGAAACACACAAAACAAATTCTGGAGGTGACATGCACTGCGTGAAATGAGTGTGTAGATGGCTCCTATAAAATTCCAAGGCCTTCTGCACTGCGCAGATGCCTCATCTGCGGGTGCGGATGCCCGTTTTGGTCCGAAATGACTTTTTGTTTTTGGGTATTTTAATGACATGAATGATCCATGATCACAATCAAACATATTTGAACATATTATTGATCATATTAAACATCAACAACCATCCATGGCCTCACACACACATAACGACACTCAAAACCAAAGTCCACGGCCAATACGACACCGAAACCACAACCGATTTCCCAATAACCATTACAAATGTTACGCACAAGAATCAAACAAGGTAAGACCATAATCACATAGCACATGTCAATATTCACTCCACCAAGTTCACTCTCCTCAACACCATAAGTCCAATGTCACGTTTACAAGACAAACCATTCTTCAATTTAGCAAACATGAACACTTCACTTATTGTGAACTTCCCAATATTCCACCAACATAACCAACACAATATACACCATATAACATGCATAAAATATATTAATCCATCATAATAAACACTTACCAAGACTTACCAATTGATGATCTTGGCCAATAGAAGGCCTTGGGGTTCTTGAGAGCAAAGGGATTATTGTTGGACAATTCTAGAAATGTTATGAGGGTTAAAGTGAATAAAAGTCTGATTTTTATCTCTATATATAGTCCCTCATAGCTCCCTTATCTTTTAGTTAGCCTTTAATGCTATGTGGAATTGGTCAAATGGAGCAAAAATGAAAGAATGGGTCAAAAATAGCCATTTTGGGCCATGTCTTCCTCCATAAAATTGGGTCTCATTTATTTAGGGCTTAGGGCCCAATTGTACAATCCTTTAAATGCCCACAATTTAATACTAAATTCATCAATTCTCCCATGTCGTCATATTTCCATAAGTGTTATGATTTGTTAACTAGACGTAGAAATGTACGGGGTGTTACAATCTGGTTAGGAAAGATTCTAGTTTTAGCTATTTTGCATCAGTGGGGTGTAATGACCCTCCAGGTCATTTTCTGTATTTTCACACTATTTTGCCATTTAGAGCTTTCTCATAGCTACCCTATGTCATTTATGACTTGCAGAAGTTGATATTTAGGACTTGCTGGAGTTGACAGTTCGATTACCGGGCAGTTCGTTTGGTTTTTAGAGATAATTTCCTGTTTTAAAGTTTTTGCTGTTAAGAATTGGGTATCAGGCTTAAACTTCAGGTTAACAGCCTCATATACAGATTATAATAGTTCCAACAGCTTTGGAACATTGATTTTAGACTAGGGGGACCCTTGGTTTGGGTCCCGAGGTTTCTGGACTTGTTTTGGGCTATTGAGTGGATTTTTGGTTAAAATGGCCCTTGGGTGTGAAACCCACATTTTATCAAAAAGATGTCGGTTGGGAATTTTTATGGCGTCGTTGAGTCCAAAATGTCAAATTTGATAGGGTAGCATAGTTCGTTTGTGTTCATGGGATTCCGAACAAATCCCAAGAGTCCGATTGAAAAATGCCAAAATTTGCTAAGTGCTGGTGCAGGTATCAGCTGGTGAGACCGTTAAAGTGGCCATTTGGTCCCTAAAGAGTAAGCCTCTAAAGTGTCCAATGTACCACTTTAGCATGATCCTGCTTGTTCCTTTCTGTCTCTAAAGCGACCAAACTACCGCTTTTGCGGTTGTCACTTAAGTGATGTTCGACCGCTTTAGCGGTAGTCTAGGTAGGCTAGGCTTACTTTTCTTATATATTGAGCTTTATTATTGTATTAGTATAGTAATATGCTATATTTGGGTTGAGATTTATGACATGGTTGCATGATTAGTGAATCTTGGATTATTTAGCCAGTTAGAGAGCCGTTTTAGGTAGAATTAACCCATTCCTCTTCTCTTTGAGTTAAATTGTTGTCTTAGGACTAGTTTGGACTTATTTAACACCTTATAATGTAACTTTGAAGCCTTAGGCTAGTTCTAGGTAGAAATTACCTTAGTATGGACTTTTGGGGTTAGTGGCGGGCCCCACTAGCCCTTTTTAGGTCAAATATCCCAATTAACTCCTTGTAGACCTAGGAGACCTTCTTTCATCATATTTTATACAATTTTGAACCTTAGGATGATTTATATACCTTTTTATCCCTTGGATAGACTTGTTATCTAGTATTTACTTTAAAGTTCTGGTTCAAGTCTGGCATTTACTATTCATATATGATATTAAAGTTTTGGTTCGAGTCCGCCATTTACTGTTCACTTATGGTGCTAAAGTTCCGATTAGAGTCCAGCGTTTATGGTATGAAGGTATTCTCATATATGATTTTGGTTGTCGCTTACTTTATGTTTACTACTATCGGTGACTCTTCCTTGATTGTACCCATTGAGCTTATAGGGGCTTGATTGGCTTAATCCTTTTGTTTTTGTGCCTTTTAGGCTTATGAGGTCTCAACTAGGCTATATTTAGCTTTTATTCTTTTTGAGTTTTTTATCTTGTTTACTTATCATTTGTTAGTCGGAGCATTATTTCAGGTTTGACCCTTTACCCCTGACTCTAGTTACATTCTCGCATCTTATCATGCTTTTATTATGATTTAGCTCAGTCGGCCAATGATGTATACTGAGTACCCATTACTTTGGTACTCATACTACACTTCTCCATCCTTTTTTGATGCAGATCAAGTACGAGTCACCGCCACCAATGTTCTATTCCAGTTTGCTTTTGGGATTTGGTGATAGGGTGAGCTTTCAGAGTCAGAGCTGATCTTCTCTCCTTCTACTACTTTTGGATAGTCTTTACTTTTCGATACTACCTATATATTGGATATTGTTTAGTACTCTTATTCTTTTGGATTTAGTGGCTCTTGTATCGGCCGTACTAGGCGTGAGATATTGTTTTGTGCACTTTCTCTCTATCTCTCCTTGATATTTATTCTGTTGATCTTATATTTATATCGCCTATAATTCTATTGTATGTTTACTTTTGGTATTTATTATACCTTCCACCGACTAGCCCATTACTTATCATTTCGGGCCATGATTTGGCTTACTTACTGGTGGGTTAAAGTAGGTGCCATCATGACTCGCGAAATCAGGCCATGAAAAATTTGTATCAGAGCCTAGGTTGATTGGTATTGTTGGTACAAGAGCAGGTGTCTAGTAGAGTTCCGCAGATCATAACGATGACGTCTGTATTCTATCTTTGGGAGGCTATAGGACATTCTTAAGGAAAATCTCACTTTATTTTTTCATTTCATGTGTTGGGTCTGAGTTGGTTTTTAATTTCTCATTATTCCACTCTTTCGCAAATGGTTAGGATACGAGCTACAACGACTAAAGATGAGGACCCCGAGTCTACAGCCAGAGCGCCCGATAGAGGCCTTGGTCAACCCAGAGGTCGAGGCCAGGCTAGAGCTGTAGCCCCAGCTAGGGGTCAGGGTAGGGAGACTTCACCAGATCCTGTTAATGCTCCCGAGCCAGAGATTCTGCCACCCCAACTATTGGTGGGCCAGGGGGCAGCCCATGCCCTACTGAGGTTTATTTCTTCTTCAGTGCTCAGAGATGCCTTGCTTCAATTGTTAGGATTAGTAGGTGGTGCACCATCTGATGGTGATCAGTTAGCAGACCAGAGTGGTGTTGATTTAGGGGCGCAACCTGCAGTTGTGGACCCCAGAGTTGAGATTTCTCCAACACCGGTAGCTCTACAGCCGACAGTTGCTCAATCTGTTATGTTTGTTGATGAGCAGACGATGTTGGACCAATTGCTGATATTACTCCACCTAGGTTTGCAGGGCCCCCAGGAGAGGATGCTTATGAGTTTTTGACTAGTTGTGAGGAGAGGCTCCATTATTTGGGGCTGGTTCAGTCGCCCAGAGTGGACTATATGTCTTATCAACTTGACATGGCAGCGCGATAGTGGTGGAGGGGTTATCTTGATTCCAGACCAGCTGGATCTTTGCCTATGACTTGGACTTAGTTCTCCGAGGCTTTCTTGGAGAAGTACATGCCTCGCACTATGTGTGAGCGCCTGAGGGATGATTTTTCTGCTTTGAGATAGGGTTCTATGATTGTGGCTGAGTATGAGGCAAGATTTCATGAGTTATCTAAACACGCCACCATAATCCTGCCTACTGAGTACGAGAGGATTCTGTGCTTTGTCAGGGTTGAGTTTACCACTCTGCAGGGCTACTCAGAATTTGGTGACTTCAGAGAAGTCTTTTTATGATATTGCCACTCATGTCTATGAAAAGATGGATCGCGAGGCCCAAGGAGGCAGTGATAAGGGGCCGCATTAGTAGGGTAGTTTTAGTGGGAGCCTGGGCGGCTCGCAGCTTAGGGGCATAGGTTTTTAGGGTAGGTACCCTCAACGTTAGTCTTTTTAGTACCAGCGCTAGTATAGTAGACCTATTCAGGCATCACTTTAGATTACTAATGAGGGTCATCCCAATTATAACAACTACAATGGTCAAAACAGGGGTCAGCCTTCTACGGGGGCACATTCTGGGTCTTCTAGCTGACATGGATATTTTGAGTTAGTCGAATCATCTGGATAGAGTGGATTACTCGGGGCATGCTATGATTGTGGGTTCGTCGGTCATTACTCTATTGAGTGGCCCCGGTATAGAACCGTTCTACCTACATCATAAATTATTCAACTGATAAGAGCAATATTGCCCCCAGCTAGAGGTGGTGCACAGGGTAGCAGGGTGGTCCCTAGGGTTATTGAGGAGGTCCTCAGGTAGATAGGACAGGTGGTCGATTAGGTGGCCAGGTCGTAGGCAGATGGGGTCAGTTGTATGCAGTACCTAGTAGGCTAAAGGTGGAGTCTTCAAATGCTGTTATTACAGGTATAATTTTGGTATGTCGTCAGCCACCTATTGCTTTATTTGATCCAGGATCCACTAATTCATATGTTTCTGCTTATTATGCACCGCAGTTAGAGTTTTCTTGGTAGCCTTTATCTGTACCATTACGTGTATCTACTTTTATGGGTGATTCTTTAGTAGTGGATTGAGTTTATAGGTCATATGTTGTGACCATTCGAGAGTTTGGTACTTAGGCTGACCTTATTGTGCTAGATATGATAGATTTTGATGTGATTTTGGGCATGGACTGGTTATCCCCCTATCATGCAGTTTTGGATTAATTTGCCAAGACTGTTACAGTAGCCATGCCTGACATACCCTCGGTTATGTGGTAAGGTTCTTTTAACCATACACCAACGGGGATTATCTCTTATGTTTGGGCTAGGAGATTGGTATCAAGGGGTTGCGAGTCTTATCTTGCTTATGTTCGTGATATTTGTGCCGAGAGTCCTTTTCTTAATTTTGTTCCTATTATTTTTTAGTTTCCTGATGTTTTCCCTACCGATCTACCTAGCCTTCCTCCTAAGCATGATATTGAGTTGCTATTGATCTTGAACCGGGCACCCAACCTATTTTTATGGCACCTTACCACATGGCTCCTGCCGAGCTTAAGAAGCTAAATTCTCAACTTCAGGATCTTTTGGGTAAGGGTTTCATTAGACCGAGTGCATCACCTTTAGGTTCTCCTATATTGTTTGTGAAGAAGAAGGATGGTTCTATACGAATGTATACGACTACAGGTAGTTGAATAATGTTACAGTGAAGAATAAGTATCCTATACAATGCATTGATGATTTATTTGACCAGCTTCAGGGTGTGGCAGTGTTTTCTAAGATAGACTTGAGGTCAGGTTACCACTAATTGAGGATTTAGGTGGAGAATATCCCTAAGATGGCCTTCACGATTTGCTATGGCCATTATAAGTTCTTAGTGATGTCTTTTGGATTGACCAATGCACCAACAACATTCATAGATTTGAAGAACAGTGTTATCAAGCCCTATTTGGACTCTTTCGTGATAGTTTCATTGATGATATCCTTGTTTATTTGAGGAGTAGAGAGGAGCATGAGCAGCATTTGAGGATTGTGCTTCACACTTTGAGAGATCATAGGCTTTTTGCCAAATTCTCAAAGTACAAGTTCTAGCTCAAGTTGGTGACATTCCTAGGACACGTGGTGTCTAAGGATGGGATTATGGTGAATCCAGTGAAGATTGAGGCTATTTGTGATTGGGCCAGACCTACATCTTCGATCGAGGTTTGCAGCTTTATTGGTTTGGCAGGTTACTATAGACAGTTCTTCGAGAGGTTTGCTTCTATTCTGGCACCTATGACTAGATTGACGAGGAAGGAGGTTCCTTTTCAGTGGTCCAATGAGTGTGAGTTGAGCTTTCTAAAGCTCAAGGACTTTCTTACTTCAACTCCTATTTTGACGCTTCCAGTTGAGAGCGAGGGTTTTATTGTATATTGTGAAGCTTCTAGTGTTGGTTTGGGTTGTGTTCTAATGAAGTAGAGTTGAGTTATTGCTTATGCATCGAGGTAGTTGAAGGTGTTCGAGCGCAGCTATCCCACTCATGATTTGGATTTAGTGGTAGTAGTCTTTGTGCTTAAGATTTGGAGATACTACTTGTATGGTGTTCATTATTATGACTCAGAGAGAGCTTAATTCGAGGTAGCACATATGGATTGAGTTGTTGAAGGACTATGATATCTCTATTCTATACCATATGGGCAAAGCGAATGTGGTAGCGAACGCATTGAGCCGGAAGTAGGTGAGGATGGGTAGCTTGGCTTCCATTTCAGTTACAGAGAGGCCGTTGGCATTCCACATTCAGACCTTGGCCAACTTAATGGTTCAACTTGACATTTTAGACCCTAGGAGAATTCTTTCTAGTGTTGAGGCTAGGTCTACCTTATTAGAGCAGATTTAGAGTCGCCAGTTTGAGGATAATAGATTTTGTAACATTCATGATCAGGTGCTGTGAGGTGAGTCTAGTTGGGCTACCTTGGATTCTAAGGGCATTCTAAGGTTTGATGATTGTATTTGTGTCCCTAGGGTTGGGGATTTGATTCAGTTGATATTGCGGGAGGCTCGTAGCTCCAAATATTCCATTCTTCCTGGGATAACTAAGATTTATAGAGATTTGAGGCAGCACTACTGGTGGAGTGGTATGAAGAAGGATGTAGCAAACTTTGTAGCTTGGTGTTTGTGTTGTCAGTAGGTAAAGGCCAAGCATCAGAAATTTGGTGGATTGCTTTAGAGACTACCTATTCCTGAGTAGAAGAGGGAGCAGATTACTATGGAATTTATGAGTGGTTTGACTCGTACTTCTTACGGTTCCTATAGTATTTGGGTCAATGCTGATCGGTTGACCAAATCAGCCCACTTTCTCCCTAACTAGATGTCTTTTAGTGCTGAGAGTTTAGCCCATATCCATGTTCGTGAAGTAGTTCGCCTTCATGGAGAACCCATGTCTATTATTTCAGATAGGGGCTCAGTGTTCACTTTTAGCTTCTGGCGGACATTTCAGGAGGAGCTGGGTACTCAGGTTGATCTTAGAACCACATTCCACCCTTAGACCGATAGTCAATCGGAGTGGACTATTCAGGTTTTGGAGGATATGCTCCGAGCATGTGTTATGGACTTTGGCGGTCAGTGGGAGCAACATTTGGCCTTAGCAATGTTCGCTTATAGTAATAGCTACTATTCGATTATTGAGATGGCACCATTTAAGGCATTGTATGGTAGGCATTGTCGATCTTCGATTGGTTGGTGTGAAACTTCTAAGGTTAGTCCCCGTGGTACTGATCTGCTTCATGAGTCTTTGGATAGGGTTTGGATGATTTAGGATAGGCTACGGGCAGCTCAGAGTAGGCAAAAGAGTTATGCCGATCGTAGGCTTCGGGCATTGAGGTTTAGAGTTAGTGATCAGGTTTCTCTTTGAGTATCGCCCATGAAGGGAGTGTTGAGGTTCCGGAAGAGGGGAAAGCTCAGTCCTAGGTATATTGGGCCATTTGAGATACTTCAGACCATTGTTGAGGTGGCTTATGAGTTAGCCTTGCCCCAAGATTTTTCAGCTATTCATCCAGTGTTTCATGTCTCCATGTTGTGGTGATATATTTTGGATGAGTCTCACATGCTTTGTTGGGACTTAGTTCAGTTGGATGAGAGGTTGACTTTCATGGATGAGCCAGTTTCTATACTGGCTAGGAATGTAAGACGATTGCACTCTAGTGAGATCCCAGTGGTTAAAGTCCAGTGGAGACACCATCCAGTCGAGGAGACTACCTTGGAGATTGATAGCGAGATTTGAGCCTAGTATCCCCACCTGTTCGAGCCTTCGGGGACATCTTTATTCTTTATTTTTGCGGACGAAAGTCCTTTTAGTAGTGGATTTTGTAATGACCCTCCAGGTCATTTTCTGCATTTCCATACTATTTTTCCATTTAGAGCTTTCCTATAGCTATCCTAAGTTATTTATGACTTGCTGGAGCTGACAGTTTAGTTACCGGGCTTTTCATTTAGTTTTAAAAGCCAGTTCCCTATTTTGAAGTTTTCATTGTTAAAAATTAGGAATCGGCCTTAAACTTTAAGTTAACGGCCTCGTATGCCAATTCTAATAGTTCCATCAGCACCGAAACATCGATTTTAGGCTATGGGGACCCTTGGTTTGGGTCCCGAGGCTTCTAGAATCATTTTGGGCTATTGAGTGGATTTTTGGTTAAAACTACCCTTGGGTGTGGGACCCACATTTTATCGAAACAACCTCGGTTGGGAATTTTAATAGTGCCGTTGAGTCCAAAATGTTGAATTTGATAGGGTAGTATAGTTCGTTTGCATTCACGGGATTCCAAACTAATCCAAAAGGTACGATCGAAACTTGGCAAATTTTGCTAAGTGCTGGTGCAGACATGAGCTGGTACGACCGCTTAAGCCGCCATTTGGTTTTAAAGCGGCCAATGTACCGCTTTAGTAGAAGCCTGCGTGTTTCCCTCTATTTCTAAAGATACCAAACTACCGTTGTAGTGGTATTTGCTTAAGCAATGTTCGACTGCTTTAGCGGTAGTCCCCCGGTGTGACTGGACCGCTTAAGCGGTGCCTTACCGCTTTAGCGGACATTTGGCCTCTAAATCAGCTACCTTTGTTATTTAATGAGGGAGACCTGAGTTTTAGCTTATTTATTTTAAGTTCCAAGTCCATAAAACCCTAGAGAGCTTAGAGAGAGTAGATATCGATCATTGGGTGTTCGGGGTGAGTTGGAGAGTTCGTTAGGGTCATTTTCTCATCAAGATTTCTGTAAGTTTTTGTCTAATTTATTGATTTATTCTTTGACTTGAATTTAAATCCCTAGTTACTTGATGGGATAATTTAGGGTTCGTTTGTGCTCAAATCTCACCCATTTTTTAGGGTAAATGATCCTTGAACTTAGGGGTGTGTGTTGACGGTTTCAAATTTGTGGTTCCTCAAGTAAGCCCCACATGGGATTTTTTGCTCGATTTTGGATCTGGAGCATTTATTTGCAATATAGGTATTACTACTCTTGTGTTAATGCATAGATTATTATTTTAATAGCGTGACATCGTGTGGAGGCTTCTTGTAAAGGAAAAGCTCCGGTTTAGTGGACTTTCTCTAGCTTCTATGGCGTCCAGGTAGGCTAGGCTTACTTTCCTCATAGATTGAGCTTTATTATGGAATTAGTATAGTAATATGCTAGATTTGGATTGGGATTTACATCATGGTTGCATGTTTAGTGAATATTGGATTATTTAGCCAATTAAAGAGCCATTTTAGGTAGAATTGATCCATTCCTCTTCTCTTTGAGTTAAATTGTTGTCTTAGGACTAGTTTGGATCTATTTAACACCTTATAATGGAGCTTTGAAGCCTTAGGCTAAATCTAGTTAGAAATTACCTTAGTATGGACTTTTGGGGTTAGTGGCTGATCCCGCTGGACCTCTTGTAGGTCAAATATCCGAATTAACTCCTTGTGGACCTAGAAGACCCTTTTTATTCATCTTTTATACAATCTTGAATCTTAGGATGACTTAGATACCTTTTTATCCCTTGGCTAGACTTGTTATCTAGTATTTACTTTTAAAGTTCCGGTTTGGGTCCGGCATTTACCGTTCACTTATGATGCTAAAGTTTCGATTCGAGTCTGACGGTTATGGTACAAAGGGATTCTCAGATATGATTTTGGTTGTCTCTTACTTTATGTTTACTACTGTCGGTGACTCTTCCTTGATTGTACTCATCGGGTTTATGGGGGCTCGATTGGGTTAATCCTCTATTATTTGTGCCTTCTTGGCTTATGGGGGACCAGCTAGGCTGTAGTTAGCTTGTATTCTTTTCAAATTGTTTATCTTGTTTACTTATCATTTGTCAGTTGGAGCATTATTCTAGGTTTGTCCCTTTACCCCTGACTCTTGTTTACTTTTTTTTTTTAATAATCAAATGGGTGAGATAACCCATTTATAAAATTAAAATGGTATTTGTACATGAAATGGGCTAGGCCCAAAAGTGACCCATCCCAATAGAGAAAACTAATCAGATAAAGCCTAATAATAAAATAAGAACAAAAGAGTGGAAAATGAAGAGGCTCCCTTTAGGAAACCTTCTCGAAGCCTCTCTGTAAATCGATGACAACAAATCTCAACTTCTCGATCTTGCTTCTACTAAGTTGTTAGCTTGAACTATTGTACTCAACTCCATGTCAATTTTCCTGTCAATTCCAGCTGAGATCAAGTAGCTTTTGATGTTGTTCAATAGCATTTGATTTTCACGATTTTATTACCCCTGATCGTGTTAGCTGTGATGAAGGTCGACAACCTCTGAGCTATTGTCTTCCTTACCCTTACAACCACCATTTTAACAATTTCAAAAAATCTTAAAAGAAAATAGTAACCAGAAGCTAAGTAGATTATCATTTCTGTTTATCCCCTCTTTTTCTCTTTCCTTAGATCGATGGGTTGAACTTAACAAGAAGTTAATACCACCATCTAATTATAAAAAAAATTGAAATTTAAAGGCAACAAACAAATCTGATTTAATCTTTGTGCCTTGTATCAGGTGTTTTCACAGCAAGCTAGAAGGAATAAATAAACAAACTTCATACCCATGTGTGGATTGTCATATCAGTCTATACCCCAAGCTCTCACCAGGTTATGATACTCCCACCCAGTGAATTTTCTTCGCAACATTGATATTATTAGCTTTTATTATGCACTTCTATTTACTGTGAATGAGTGACCTGCACAAGTTGTGATTAAAACCCTCAAATCAGACAACTAATTGTGTTAAATACTTCTTCGAATGTGTGGTGTTCCTAATTTATCTAGCTCTAGTATGCTTCCTCCTCTTGATGGTAGATCTGCAACATAGTTAAAATGGTATTCACCTGCAAAATCAAAAACTAGGTTAGTTAAAAAATCAGTAAGAGTATTACCTTCCCTCAGGGAATGTAATACTCTTAATGTTATGTGATCCATCAAATCCTGAATGGAGTTGACTACCATTGTCACACTCCAAGGTATTTCCTAATCTCCTTGTATGATCTGATATAGGGTCCAAGAATTAGTCTCTACTATAATTTTTTGTATATCATTATTCCTGCAGTATTGCAGACATTCCTTCATTGCAATAGCCTCAGCCACCGAGCATGTGTTAGCTGGGATTCTTGCTCCTCTATCCACTATAAGGTTTCCTGTGCCATCCATTATAAAAAAGGCAAAAGAAATCGGGCCAGGGTTTCCCTTAGATGCCCCATCAATATTTGACTTCAACCAGCCATTAGGGGGTGGAATCCATCTCACTACTCTTGTCATGTACTGAGTTCTAAAAGCCTGAAGATCATTCATTATGTTAGGCCAATTTTTCCCACCCACCTCCATTTTGAAACTAATTTTAAGAAACTTAGAAATAGCATCATTTATGTCCTAGAAAATCTTTGTCCACTGAAGAATAGCATTCCTTCTCTTCCAAAGAAACCATAGAATGAAAATAGGAATCACCTTGAAAACAAATTTCATTCTTGAATTGCCACTTCGTTCCCATCATAATCTCATACTTTGTTTAAGGTTAAATCTCTGCGCTATTATTCCTACTGCACCATAATAGTGTTGCAACACTTTCTCTGCTATTTCTCCCTTTAGGAACAAATGAGAAATTGTTTCTCTTTCTGGCACTGTACAACACCCACAATCTTGTAAAATAAAAGAATTCCATTGATGTAAAATAGTTAAAACTGGAATTTTAGCCAACCAGACCCTCCAAGCAAGAAAAGAATATTTAAAAGGAATGCCTTTGCCCCAACAGCCTGCAAATCTTCAGTAATTTCTGATCTTTGTCTCAACATCTCCCAGGGACTCTTGATAGTAAACTTCCCATTACTTGTCTTGATCCACCATGGCTTATCTCCCTTATTTTTAAAATGAACCAATTCCATACTTGCTTTAACATGATCCACCATCTCTTCTGGAATAACTTCTTGTATTTTTTCAAAGTTCCATTCTTCATCATCTAAGAAGTCCCCTATAACTCTCAATGGATGACAAGTCTGTACATTAGATGGATTCAGAAATAAAGGACCATTTATTTTTCGATTGTCAAACCAGATTGTAGAAGTTCTTCCTTTAGGCTCCTACCATAAACCTTTTTCAATCTTTTCCCTATTTTCCAGCATAGCCATCCACACTTGAGAGCCACTTTTTTATTGACCACAAATTTCTCTGAGTTCTAAACCTCCACCACAGTTTTGCATACATAACTTTTGAGACGTCCTTTAGAGATCTAAAACCTAGTCCCCCTTCTTGTTTAGGCAAACACACTTTATCCTAGGCTGACCAATGTTTACACCTGCCAAATTCCTTATTACTCCAGAAGAACTTAGCAAAGATTCTATGCAATTCTTTCATGACACACTTTGGAGAAAGAATTGCAGATAAATCATAAACTGGGATACTCTGTAGAACACTTGACAATAGCACTTCTTTACCCCCCATAAGAGAGCATCCTTCCTTTCCATGCTTGCAATTTTCCTCTAACTCTGTCATGTAGATCAACATAATGTTCCTTACTCTTCTTTGTATGAGATATTAGACAACCAAGATACTTAAGAGGAAAAGACCCCTTAGTAATTCCTGTGATAAGTTCCACCTGCTGTATCACCTCCCTTGCAGTATTCTGATAAACATAGAAAAAACTGTTTTCCTTATTCAGCTTTAACCCTGACTGTTGTTCATACAACTGTAATACCTGTATAATTTTTTCAATAGAATAATCATTAGAAGATGCAAATATAATAGTGTCATCAGCATAGGCTAAGTGATTTAGATTAGCACTCCATTTAGGCATTCCATATCCAACATAAGATGGATCATCAAAAAGATGATTAAGAGCCCTTGATAGCACCTCAACAGTAAGAATAAAAAGAGCTGGAGATAAAGGTCCCCTTGTTTCACCCCCTAGTAGAGTGAAAGAAATCCAACAACCTGACCATTTAGCAAGATTGAATAATAATTTCTAGAAATCAACCTCCAGACCACATCTACAACCTTATCAGAGAATCCCATCTTCTTCCTCACTTTCATCAAAAATAAACAAGACATTCTATCATATACTTTAGCCATGTCTAATTTCAAAACCACATTTGCAGGTTTTCCTCTTTTCCTAATGTCAGTTATGAATTTCTATGTTAGTAACACATTTTCTATGATGCTCCTTCGTTTCACAAAACCTGACTGATTAGGGGAAATAAATCTAGGCAGAATACGCTCCAGCCTGTCATGAGTAATTCTAGACAAAATCTTGTTCACAAAATTGCTCAAACTTATGGGCCTCTAATCTGAAAAAGATTGTACATTATCTTTCTTAGGATTGAGGACTAAGTTTTTATGTGTAATCAATTTTGGAAGAGTGTTACCTGCAGAGAAATCTTTCAGCATCCTGATAATATCAACACCTATGATGTCCCAACATGACTGATAAAAAATTCTAGATAAACCATCAAGACTAGCGGCACTATCACCACTTAAACTAAAAACAGCCTTCTTGATTTTTGCCTCTTCTGGAATAACCTCTAAAGAAACATTATCTTCTCCAATTATCAGTTCAAGGACATGATCTAGTGAAGAGAAATCATTCCATTCCTTCTCTTATGTAAATTACTTTTGCAAAAAATTAATAGCCTCATTTACTATTAGATTTTCATCTTCCAACCAACATCCCTGCTCATTCATAATCCTGTAAAATTTTAATTTATTTCTTCTCCCTTTTAATAGACTATGAAAAAATCTAATATTTTTGTCAACACTTTTAAACCATTCATAACCAGCCTTTTGTTGCCAATAGATTTCTTCCAAGTGTAGATGTTTAATATACTCTGCCTTGGCCTTTTAAATCACCACCCTATTCTCCTTAGATGAGAACTCTTCAAACAATTTTTCTTTTATCTTGGTAATCTCTTCTATGATTTATAATTTTTGAAAACTGTATCTATATGTCTCCCTACTCCACACAGTTAGTGCCTTCTTAACCTACTTAATCTTCCTTTTAAAATCATGGAAAGGATTCTCAGAGAATTTTGCATCCCAATTCATTCTGACCAGTTCCTTGAACTTTCATGCTCTGTCCAGAATTTGAGAAATTTAAAAGGCTTTTTGATACTAGGAACACTATTTTGACATCTCAATAAAAGAGGGGCATGATCTGACCCATCTCTAGGAAGATGTTCCACTTTTAATTTGAGAAAAAGCATACAAAAAACTCCCCATTATCTAGACATCTATCCAATTTCTCAAAAATGCAATCATTACCAGCTCTCCCATTCCACCATGTAAAAGGACTACTCTAATGAGGGATTTGTAGCAACTCACAGGATTCAATACAATTCTTGAAATCTTCTACATCTGCAGCCACAACAGGAATTCCCCCAATCTTCTCTGAACTATTAAGAGCAACATCAAAATCACCACATACTAACCATAGTCTATTCACCCCACTGTAAGTAGTATACATGTCTTCCCATAGGTCCAGGCTTTGATTCCTATCACATTTAGCATAAACAACAGTGGCCAAAAAGCAAAAGTTTAAATTTTGATTATTCATCAACATAGTTAACTGTTGCTCTGTATTACTGATGATTGAGGCATCAAATCCATTATTAGCAAAGAACCATATTTTCCCAATTACAGGCATTTTCAGTCTCCTTTTGTATTTTTCTATAGTCCTAACATATTAAAAAGGCTCCACAGGGGCTATGAAAGAAAACTTGTGGAAATTAAGAAGCATCCGTACTCTCTAAAAAGCCTTTTGAGACTTTACAAATCTATTGTTCCACATTAGTGCTTTTAACATTATTTAAACTGTTGAATCACCCCTTTTCTCTTTGACTGTACTCTAGTAGGTTGAGAAACCTCTCCATGTCCTTGCTTTTTTCCTTTTCTTGCAGATTGAATTGATGTCAAGGTTCTAGGTGATAGATCTGCCTCTTTACATGTGTCATCTTTTTTATTTTCCTTGAGGCTAATTTCATTTCCATTTTCCAACTGATCATACTGTTGCTCATCCTCATGCATATTATGAGTAAGTATATCATGTAGAACTGCATTGGGACTTTCACATTAGTCACTCCATAGCTGAGCTTCATCTGAAATAATAGCTATTGGAACATCTATAATTGCCAATACATTTGCCCCATCTAGATTATTTGTAATTGCCTTGCTGGTATCTTCCTTTACTTCTGATGCTGCTTGGTTTATTTCAGTCCTTATTTTTTATGATGTGCCTTGTTGCTGATCATTATCACTATCTTTCGATTCCCTGATGGTTGGTTTGCTCAGTAGCATCTCCTTATCCTCATTAATGCATTTTTTATTCGCATCTTCATTCACCATACGTGCTTTTTTAGAATGATTCACCTCAACTGGATCTGAAATTGGGTCATTAATTGGGTGTTGAACATTTTGGTGCAAACCTATAGGTTCCTTATTGCTGACTTGAAAATTGTTGCCCATAGGTATTTTTTTTGTTGCCATCTGATTCACTGTTATCTCTCCATCCCCTTCTTTATGCACATCAATCTCATTCATCTTGTTATCTCCTTTTTTTGTAGGATTTTTCTTTAATTGATCACTGTGAAATGCTCTTGAAATCCATTCTTTAGTAGAGATTAGAGTTGCCTGGTTCCCTTTCCCTTGCCCTTCAGCTATGTTTTTTCCACTGTTCAGTGTTATATTAGCATCTTCAGTTGCTGCATTTTCTTCTTCCTCATTTGCCAAGGCCTTAAATGAGTTATCAAAACTCTTTTGAGTTGCTGTTACTTTCTCACTATTATACCCCTTATTGATGAACCTCCCATGAGTTGGATTCCCCTGTCTTCTATACCTGACTTTCTTGTAAGCATCCACCCTTGACTTCGTATTTTTCACCTCTTCCTTTTGATGTTCATTCTCCTTATCAGATTCTTCCACTATTTCTTGTTAAGCTCTAGATGTAAGAAATCAGCTAACAGGTTCACTTGAACCTTCACCCTTGCACAACTAGGTCTTGTTTTGTTAACTATGGCCACATCTAAATGGATTGTCTTACCAACTGCTGAAACTAATGTGAATAAAGACTCTTTCACAAAGAAGGTCGGATTTAAGTCTAGAAAAGAGATCCAAGCCATTGCTTGGTTCATTTTTTCATTCACATTAAATCTTGCATCATAAATTAGAGGCCTCATTTGATAGGAATATCCATTTTTAGCAGTGAGATAGTAAACAGGTTTTACCGTCAAATTAACAAAGTCTTCAATTAGATTGAATCTTATCAGAATGGGTCGATTCCTTAAGAAGCCTATTTTACAATCACCTTTCAAGCTAATGAGTTTAGGGATTAAAATTCTCAACTCCTCTAATTTTGGCCAACTATATGAGAATTTTCCTATCACCATATATTGTAGGTTCTCAATCATATTCTATTGTATGCTTACTTTAGGTATTTATTATACCTTTCATTGACTAGCCCATTACTTATCATTTCGGGCTATGGTTTGACTTACCTACTAGTGGGTTAAAGTAGGTGCCATCATGACTCGCGAAATCGGGTCGTGACAGTGGGACCCTAACATTTCATAGAAAGGTGGATGTTGCAATGCTCCAGAAAGGGAAACTATTGATCATTTATTCTTAAAAGGGGAGGTAGCAGAGAAAGTGTGGCATCATTACTATGGAGCAACATGTATAATTGACCAGAGATTAAATTTAAAACAAAGTGTAAGACTGTGGAGGGATAAAAGTGGTAATTCTAGAGTAAACGTTATGTATCAGGTGATTCTTATACTTATCTTACGATTTCTTTGGAAGAGAAGGAATAATAAGCTTCATGGTGGATCTTATAACAGGAGGAAAATCTTTTGGGAAATCAATGATTCAATTGGTAAGTTTGTGAAACTTAGGTTTAAAATAGAGGTTACTGGGAAAGATTGGACTTACATCATGTATGCTTTACATAGTTATAGAGCTACTTATTTGACAAGAGTGGTGAGGTGGTGTCCACTACCTAATAACTAGTTTAAGGCTAACACTGATGGGGCTTTAAGGGGAAACCTAGGCCCTAAATCAGTTGTCTTTTATGTTATGGACGCAGAAGGGAATTTAGTGGTTGCTAAAGGTCTAAAGATCCCAGATACCACAAGATTGGTAGCTGAAGCAACAGTAATAAGTGAATGTTTGACACATTGTAGAAACAACTCCATTCAGTAACTTATAGTGGAAACTAACTCTTGAAGTATATGTCAAATCATTCAAGAAAATTAGGAGATACCATGGTGTGTGACAATGGTGGTCAACATCATCAAGGAATTGATGAGACATATGTCAGTAAGAATAATACATTCCCTCCGGGAAGGTAATACTTTTGCTAATTTTTTAACTAACCTAGTTTCTGATTTTATAGGTGAATATCAGTTTAATAATGTTGTAGAGGTTCCAGCTAAAAGGAGGAGCATAATTGAATTGGATAAACAAAGTACACCACATATTATGAGAAGCATATAACACACCTGATTCCAGATTTAAGGGGATTTAAAATTTTTGTATAGGTTGAGTTAAAATTTACACATTAGAGAGAAGCAGATAAACTAACTAAACTAAAATTACCAATGTAAGATCAATGTTCTTTGGATAGGAGTATCTTCACCTAGTGAGAGCTCGGGGTGGAAATTGATACAAATATTCACATGCTAGTATGATGTTTGTTGAGCTTGTATACCCTTCATTTGATGTGGAAACAACCTATTACAAGTTTCAAGAGTTAAGTCCAAAAATTAGTGTTTTTGACTTCTAATTATTTAAATTTGATGGTGGTATCTACTTGTTTTGAAGTTCATTCCATCGATGTGATAAAATAGAACAAGATAGCATAAGAAAAGGGATTGAATCAACTTAGCTTGAAGGACACAGATATCCACAGTTTAGCTGAATCGTCTTAAAGCTGCACATATGGAGGTTGAAGCAACACCATGGGAACAAGAGCAACGAAGCATTGATCGAGTAGGAGAAGTTGAGAGACAACTAGCGAAGATGAAGCTTCCACTGATTTAGCCTTTTAACTTTCCTAATTTGATCTTTTATTTTTGTTGTAAATATCTAAGACCCGGTATTTGTTTGGCCAGGCCACTTTTATGCCTGGTTGTACATTGATGAATTTTTTCTAATAAAACGTCCTTTTGCCCGCTTTTAACTAAAAAAAAAAAAGGTAAAATAAGAATTTTAAAAAGACAAATAGGATAGGGGGAGGGGGAGGGGAGAATGTCCATTATTTATAGTTGAGGGAGAAGTTTGATTTTTAAAATAAAGTTGGGGGGTGTAAATGATTTTCATCCCATTTTTAAAAGTATTTAATTGATACCCAGTATTAAATAACTTCATCCTCTCCTTTTCTTCTTCTTGTGTTCTTCCTAGTCGTTGTATGATAATATTTTTTGAATTTATATCAATTGAATTATAATTCTTTGAACAAGTTTTAAATATAAAAAGTAAGTTTAGACATCAAAATTTTGTGGGACTCTACAAGACGAGCCCATTCCTGATCGGGTTCTTGGAGGTTACTTTATGCTAAACTATTGCGTCCAAATACACACGCAAGTGTACGCGGCCATGCAAGTAATAAAGTTGCTCTTGCGAGATGAATATCGATCCCACAGGGACTTGTGATTCAGCAAAAAATCCAATTCTCGCAATACTACAAAATTAAACAAGTGTGATTCGTAACCAAAGAAAGTTAGAGTTTTGTTATTCTAAAAGTAACAATGTCAATAGATTGTAATTAAACGTGTTGTAAACAATATTTAGGAGGATTCCAGGGTCAAGACATCTTGAACAATCATCCAAAGCTATACAATCTCATTGGTTAAGTTATTTATCTTTGTTGTTGATTCATGTGGTTAATATCATGATTATGGTCTTTCAAGCCTCTAATTGTCTATTTAAACTATCCTCACAACTACATCTTTGAGAGAGGATGTGGGCACTAATTCAAACACATTTATATTTCTTCCCATATTTGAACCAAATAGGGAAAGTTAGGTATATTCCTATCCTAACTGCAAATCTTATCTTTACTTCTGAAAGATGAGAACCCATTCCTTATATTCTTAATTCTAATCTAACGTTACTCCTTCCGGTCTCACAAGATATATATATATATATATATATATATATTTATTCATTTTAAAGGTCGCGAATCTTTAAAATAGTAAGCGCAAGAATGAAAGAACAACCAACAACAACAAAGAACATTAACCAACTTGAATCTAAGCTAAACAATCATGTTCATAGCGCCAACCCTAGAATTAGGGTTTTTAGCCCCTCATGCTAGTGATAAAAGCACAATAGTTTGATGTTTTCATCAAGAGAAGCTACTAAGAAATTAAAGAGAAAAAAGAACCTAATGTTCAACTCTCGTATGCATTTTTAGCCTCCAAAAATAATGAACAACCCATACAAAAATGTGGGGAAGGACTATATATAGTAGTGGGAAAAGTACCCCAAATCCCATTAGGTTTTAGACTTGTTTTAAGTGAAATTTGGATCTGGGAACCGCCTTGGTGCCATACGCCTCCTGTAGTGCCTCTGAAGGCTGCCTGGAGTTTGGCCATAGGTTCCAATACTCCAATTATCTCATGTTTAAATAATTCCATCAATGTCACAACAATATTCAACTCATGAGATTCATATTCGTGGCCTCAATCTCAAAAATAAGAAATTCTAGCCACTCATGGCTTAGTTAAACATAATTTGATAAAACACTTGTGAAGAAGAATTAATCCCAACTCGGATGCCAAACATGCTCAAGAGTAGTCCTACTGTGACGGAATAATGATACCATAACCCAAGGTTCCTCTTGATAGACTAATAATCATAGAAGAAATTGGGCAAAAAGCACCCCGGCACACTCCCGGGCGCCCCTAAGACTTAGAAAAATTTCAGATCTGGAAAAGTGTCCAGGAGAAGCCTGGCACGCCCCTGAGCATTCCCCCTTCCTTCCTGTTCCAAACAAAATTCATCCAGAAGCGGCCTGGCACGCCACCTGCAGTGCCCCATACTAAATTTTTGATTTTGACTTTTCTTTACGGATTTGGTTGGATCTTTCAAGTCCCAACCTTTTGCTTACCTCCTATAATTAAGATCCTTTGCTTGTATGTCCCTTAAACCTCACTTTTCAACCCACAAATGCTCCACAAAATCACAAACACCACCTACTATAAAGGTCTAATCACATTTACTAGCACAATATCAAATGTTCCATCAATAAAAATGCAAAATACTTACTTATTGCTCTCGAACCTAAGGTAAACATGGTTCAAGGTTGTCAAGTAGGGTAGGGAAGGTACGTGGTGTTACACCAAACATTTCCGACCCTACTTGATTTGGGTGCATTTATATGCCTTATTTCCAACTTTGAACCATGTTTACCTTAGTTTTGAGAGCAATAAGTACGTATTTTGTATTGTTTTTGATGGAATATTTGATATTGTGCAAATAAATGTGATTAGACCCTTGTAGGAGGAGTTTGCAACTTTTTGGAGCATTTTGGAGTAAAAAGTGAGGCTTGAAGGACTTCCAAGCAAAGGATCCTAAAGATAAGAGGCAAGCTAAAGATGTGAACTTGAAGAATCCAACCAAATCCGCAAGAAAAAGTCTAAGAAAGGAAGAAAATCGAAGTTTAGGTGTCAGGAGTGCTAGGCAGCGTGCCGGGCCGCTTTTGACAGAAATTTTTATGGCATGGACAGCAGAGGGGCGCGCCAGGCAGCATGCCAGGCCGCTTTTTGCCAAATTTCTTCTCCGACCACCAGTCTATAAATAGGGCTCTTGGGTTATTGTATCATTATTCCATCTTGGTAGGACTACTCTTGGTTGATTTTGGCATGCAAATTAGGGTTAATTCTTCTTCCTTTTTATTTTATTTCTTTTTATAATTTTTATCAATTTATGTTAAATTAAGCCATGAGTGGCTAAAATCGCTTATTCTTGGGGTTGAGGCTACGAACATGAATCTCGTGAGTTGAATATTGTCTCAACATTTTTGGAATTCTTTAAGTATGATATAGTTGGTGGATCATGCATTACATTTGTTGGGCTAAATTAATCTTGTTCTATTAGGCTCAATTGAGGCCCAAAAATCAAACAAAAGACACGGCCTAAGTGGGGCAAATGACCCATTCTTGTGTTGACCAAGTAAACATGACATTTAATGACCAAGAATTGGCTAAGGATGACTTGAGGGACTATATAAAGGCACAAAATCAGATTTTTATTCATTACAGCACACATGCCATTTCTAGACATTTCCAAGATATTTCTTTTATCTCTCAAACCCTAAGCCATCACTCCCTTGGACAAGATCATCACTTTGCAAGCTTGGGTAAGTGTTTATTCTTGTGATTTAATATATTATATTCATGAGAGATTGTGTAGATCATGATGGTTATGTATAAAAGTGTTGAGTAGTGCACTTTTGCTTTTTGCTAAAAGATATGTCATCTATGTGACTTGAACTTGAAAGGAAACTTGAGGTTTTGATGGAAGTGAATGGTGTGGATTAAATATAAACCCGTAAGATGTGGTTATGTCCTAAACTTGTTTTTTTATATGTGTATAACTTGTGGGATTGTTGTGATGCAACGTATTGAGGTGACTTGATGAAGTAATTGTGGCGAAGTGTTAATGAGGAAGCATAAAGGATAAACTTGGTGTGAAATGCTATTGGTTTATGATGTCTTGGTCAATGTGTGGAATGTTGTGGTATTGTTGGTATGACAATGCCATGAATTGTATTATAAAGTATGAAATGACGTTATAGGTCAATCATGTAACTCATTGTCGTTTTATGCACTTGTAAGGTAGTTAGTTGTTAACGTGAGCTCCGTTATGTACTTGTGTTGTAGAGTAAAACGTAAGAAAGGAGCTGAATTATTGTATTCACCTATAGGACTGTGTATTCATATTGGGAAGATAAGGTATGTAAGGTTACTCTTTCCATATCCTTCTGCAACACATATTGTTCGCATTGACATTGTACTTGTTCCATTCCGAAATGTCCAAAGGTATCTCATTTCAGGTTGTCATATAGTATTACCCACAGTACCAATTGTGATTCACATGTCTCATGTTCATTGACTAATGTTTCAAAATTCCAATAATGTACAATCGCCAATGTATCACTCTTAAATGAAAGAAAGAAGTAATGTATAATTGTTTGTATATTCTTGAGTAACATTCCAACGGCGATAGAAAAGCCTAGCATGGGTTATCATAGTAACATCCCAGGGGCGACAGAAAAGCCTAGCATGGGTTATCACAGTAACATCCTAGGGGCGACAGAAAAGCCTAGCATGGGTTAATCTCATCCCAGGGGTTAAAAATACCTAGCATGGGTTAATCTCATCCTAGGGGTTAAAATACCTAGCATGGGTAATCCTCTTTTACCACTGATCAGTTGGTCATTACAATTTCTTAATGAAAAGAAGGATAAAGTTAAGTAATGAACGAGAATGATGAATGAACGTAAAGGCAAAGAAAGTAATGAATATAACGTACATGGTTCCTCACATACAGAATGATGGTTTATCCATATTGACTATTTTCGTATATTTGATTCCATTGATGTTCTTATGTATGATGCAGTTTCTTATAGCCTTACATACTCTGTACATTCTTCGTACTAACGTCCCTTGGGGTACTTACCATACTTGTTGCAGGCACAGGTGCTAGTAGACCTCCACAGTAGGTTGCGGATCATTTACCGATCATTGGTGAGCTCCAGTTGGTTTGGGGCTTTTCGAGTTACATGTGTACATCTGTTTTGGTATTGTAAATTATAAAGCGGGTACTTGTCCCGACTTTAGGTTGGTTATGTCCATGTATCTGTAGAGGCTTTGTAGATGTTGTGGGATAAATGAAGGCAATGTAAGGAACGTATGCTTTTGACTTGATGGCCCTAACGACCAAGTTTCATATCTGTCATATATTTTCCATGACTTCCGCCATTGGCATCTTATATCTATATGTGATGGTGATATTTATTGAGTGACATGCATATGAGTGTATATTAATGAAGATTGGTTCTCTAGGGCTTTAACGATTTTGGGTTCCAGTCCGCCCTGTTGGAATTCGAGGCGTGACAAAAGTGGTATCAGAGCAGGTCATCCTAAGGGTGTCTACAAAGCTGTTTCTGAGTTGAGTCTTGCTTATAGATGTGTTTTCACCACATTTATAAGTAGGAGGCTATGGGAAATTTAGGAGTTGTTTCTTTTCTTCATTTCTAGATCGTGTACTAGAGCCAAAATTGTAAGTGGAATTATGTCTGACAATTGGAATTGGTTTTATTTGTTATAGTAAAATGCCGATGACAAGGCGAGGTAGGGGCAAAGGTAAGCAGGTAGATATGCTTGCCGGAGAAGGAATGAGTAAATCACCATCTGACCAAGCTAGTCAAGGTAGGGCTGACGCTGAGTTTTTATCCCGGGCTTCTTCTACTTTTCCAGCTCCAGAAGAGCCAAGAGGTAGAAAAGTACCTACATAATCGCCTATGAATGCCATTGAACAAGATTTAAGAAATGTCGTGCATATGTTGACTTAGATAGTCGCTGGACAAACTCGGGGACGAACTGGTCCAACGACAAGTGAGGATGACGCGGCTAGAGTAGCTAGTCGGCGAACACAGGATTTTCTAAAATTAGACCCTCCCATATTCACTGGGTCAGATCCGAAGGGCGACCCACAGGACTTCGTGGACCAAATTCAAAGGGCTCTAGATGTTATGCACGTGACTGGTATAGAAACAGTTGAGCTTGCAGCTTATTGATTGAAAGGAGAAGCTATATGTGGTATAAAGATTGGAAACGATCGAGGGGTATTGGTGCAATTCCAGCTTGTTGGGAAGAATTTAAAATGACATTCCTTGATCATTATCTTCCATATGAGATCTAGGACGCACATGCAGACCAGTTTCTAAATCTTCGACAAGGGAATATGAGTGTTAGGGAGTATAGTTTTCAATTTAACTTTTTGGCTCGATATGCTCCGAATGTAGTTGCCACAATGACAGACAAAGTCCATCGATATGTGGACAGATTGGAGCCATATTTGATAAGGGACTGCACCATTGCTGCTTTGAACAGAGATATGGATATATCCAGAATACAGGCTTTTGCACAGAAGATGGAGGATCAGAGGCAAAGAAGAAGGGTACACGAATTTGAAACTCCATTTGTGCTCAACTTTCAAGCATGTATTCCTTATCCTTTAAGGGACCTTGTGACTAATTTAATTTTGGAATTCCATTACGGGCCCCACGGGCCTACTTTTTACCCAACTTTAAGCCCAGTATTATAATATGGGTCTCGTTTTACTCGTGTTAGCATCTAGATTTAGCATATAGATTGTGAATTTGATAGCGCGACATCATTCAAAGATGGTGGAAGAAAGACGACCAGTTCGTGGACGGTTCAAGACTGCAGTTCGACATTGAGGTAGTCTTTGGTCTACTCTTCTCTATAACACTATGTATTGTATTGATTGCATGTTTTGTGGGGGTTATAAGATAGGGTTAGGGCTAGTAGTATTAGTGTTTAGCCTATTTAGGGGATTTGGTATAGAACTGTAAATTGAGCCTTAGCTTAGAATACCCGCCATAGCTTTCACATACTGTTAAGCTTGATTATTTATGTATACGACCTTAGGTTGGCACTGATAATCTATAGTGTAGGAGATGGAGTAGTACTTATCTATTTTAATAATATTCCTCAATTAAATTCACATGGTAGAATAATATATCTCATTGATCCCGCTTCTGACTTTCTACATATACTAATATACTCTTATAGTTCTATATATTACATTATTGGGCCTGAGTCCTTGGTTTTGAGACCATAGACACCAGGATAGTTCTCTATGCATTAAAGGAGTTGTGTCTTAGTTTATAGAAATTTTGGTGCTTACGTTTACTTTTTTTGGTTACTAATGGTGGCATGCATGCATTATCCATATTTTCATGCTTATTTTATCCGGTTAACGCTCCTTTTGTGCCAGAATTTGGGCCTGTTTTCCCTTAGGTTATTTTATGGTCTGACTTTAGAACTAGGTTATTTTATGGTCCACCTTTAGAACTACACTTATCTCTTTTAGTTCCTTGGGATGGGATTAAGAAAATTTTGCCTAGGCTCGAGTAGGTGTTTGCCTTAGGTTAGTTTATAAAGGTCCGATAGTGGGTCCTACTGTCCTTTTTCCATATAATGCTTTGAATGACTCTCCTTTAAGCTTAGATGGGCTTATGAATACTTTATTAGGCTATTACCTTAGGTGTGGGTTGACTTAGACTTAATTGTACGCCTACTAAGCTTCATTACTCTTGGGAATGGAAGTAACTTATCTTTGACCACACCTCCATAACTTAGTGATTGGAACCCACCTGGCCTTAGAAGTTTTGACCGCACGAGACTGAATTTTATGAATAAATAGGTTTGTGATGGGTTTAGGACCCCTGCATTACCGCTAGTTATGTCATGCTTACGAGTTTCGATATGAGTTTGGCATCAGTTTATGGTTGAGGTTGGCTTCTTATAAGATCACCTGTTCTGGTTATAGTCAGTTACTTTAAGTTCCAGTTCAACTCCGGCATCTATCTATGATTACGATTTGGGTGTTCTTGTGTATAATTATAGATTATCTGGCCTCTTGTTATTATCCACTAGTTCTGGTTTGATTCCAATTATTGTTATGGCTACTATTATGGATATGGATTATGGAAGTCCTAGTTCAGGACCAGGTAGTGTATACATATATCCCGATTCCTCTATGGGCTACTCTGTCCATGAGCCACAGTGCCGAAAGAGGATGGTCGATGTAGGTCCTACCTTTACGAGTTGTTGAGCTGGAGGAGGTGTATGCACTTGTGTTGGATATGTCCCTTGGTTTACCTTACATCATCTGGTTCTTTCCATGACCTTTATTCTTTTGTATGCATTACCTATCACTAGTATAATTGTTTGGCACTTGTGTCTATCAGTCTTTTGAGGGGTTGCATAGGTATAGGTCATGTTTGTTGTTTGTTGAGTGATTGATTGTACCTTTTAGGCTTATGAAGGCCCAGTTAGGTTATTGTTTTTCTGGGCTAGCCGATTATATTATTGCTTGGATATTATCATATGGTTTGTGGCAGGTCGATTATGGATTGGTACCTGAGGTTGTAGGTACTCTTCCGAGTTTATTTCCTCTATATTATGTTTAGCTTTATTATTAGTGGACTACCTTATGATTATTAGCTTTTCGATTAGAGACCATGTTTATGCTAGAGTTAGCTTCCTTATTGCTTATGATCCTTGTGATGTTAGACTAGCTCCCTTAGAGTAGTACCTTCATGTTTGGTTACCTGTATAGTGCTATTGTATATCCATTCTTCTCTGGATATTCTTTGTATATCACTTTTTTCCTTCCTGCTACTATTGTATATTGTATATCTCTTTCTTCACTGTACTATCTTATGTTGACTAGCTACTTATGACATTGTGCTTTCGTTCCTGATTATTATTAGTATATGATAGCTTATCCTTATTACTGGCATAGCTTCTTCCCAAATTACTTGTAGGGTATGCTAGTTTATCCTTACTTTTTCTTTAGTATTATTATGTGTCATTTCTTAAATAGCTGCCTGTAGTTTATATTCCTGGTTTACATGTTATTTATACTACCATTGTCTTTGGAGCTCATTCGGTCGATGCCTACTTAGTACCTCGTGTTGGTACTCATACTACACTTTTATGTCCTATAGATCATAGTATGAGTTCTCGCTACTGACGTATGCATCGTGTGGAGTAGCTAGGGATTGAAGATTTGGGGTGAGCTCCTGACGTTCAAAGTTGTTCTTGCTCTCCCTCTTATTGTTAGATCAATCTCTATTTTGTATTTCAGATACGGCTTTGTATATATATATATATATTTACTATGTATTCTTACATTGTACTTTGTTGTGTTAGAAGCTCTTGTACTGACTTCACCAGGTCTTGAGGATATAATTACTTCTTTTTTGTCATTTTTCTCTTTTTCATTTAGTATTGCTTCCACCTTTTTTATTAGTCCGTTACTAGTTATTCCAGTCTATGCTTCGCTACTGGTGGGTTATGGTAGGTGCCATCACGACCTGAGAAATTGGGTCATGATAGTTTGGTATCAGAGCTTAGGTTCACTAGTGTAGTTGGTACAAAAGCAATATGCCTAGTAGAGTCGTATGGATCGGTACGATGACGTTCGTATCTTATTTTTGGGATGCTATAAGGCATTCCTAGGAAATTCCAATTCTTGATTCTTTATCTTATGTCTTGACTTTTATGAACTTCTAAGTACCTCCTTTGACTCCACTCCTTCTCAGATAGATAACATGAGGTTGTTGATAGATGCCGATAAGACTTTTACACGTGACTCCAGAGTTTTAGTTTGGAGTCAAACCAGGGATTTGAAGTTTAGTATTAAGGTTATTGAGCGTCAGCCAGAGAGTCTAGGGTCAGCCCACGCTCTAGCAGAATTGTGACCGCCTCAGCTTTTTAGGATACTGTGTTAGAGATTCTGAGTCTTTTTTTGGATACTTCATAGTCAATGATGGTGCCCGTTACATCAAGTGGTTCTCAGGCCAAAGTTGGGTTTGTTGGTGTTCAACAGGATCCCCTATCAGTTTCAGAGTATAAGATTAGGTTTCTCTAGTAGGCCAGACATACTTCTGTGTTATATTCTACAGAGCATGAGATGATATGCGGATTTAGTAGAGAATTAGCTTTACAACTTTGCTTGGCATTGAAGCATTTAATAGTAGCTGGGTATAGTTTCCCTCAGGTTGTTGATCATGTAAGGACTACAGAGAGGGCATGTCTTGAGACATATGAAGGTGGTGGTAAGAAGTCATGTCAGCAGTATAGTGTTTGTGGTATTTCGTCTGGAGGTAGGGATCCTTCCAGCAAAGGTCATCATCACTTGCATCCTATCAAGTCTGTTCAGGTAGAGCCTCAGATGATAGGTGGCTCTCAGATAGGTCATGGTGGAAACAATGGGAGGAGTTCTAGTCAGATATTACGGGGTGTTTGATCTAGGTATTTAGGCCGTGGTGGCCATTCTGGGTCAGCATGTACAGTGTATCAGAGAGTCCAGAGGCATGTTTTGATTGTGGTGAGATTGGTTATTGGTCTAAAGAGTGCCCCAGGCGTGAGTTGGTCAGCTATTTGGGGTCAGCTCACATTTTTCGTAAGGTTAGAGCTTTAGGGGTTAGTTATGACTGCAGAGAGATAGTTCATTATTCCATAAAGTGTCCCCAACGTGGGATTACTTGTAACACCCCGTCCATTCCCGAACCTATTTTAGTACCATAACATTTATGGAATTATTTAAACATGAGATTGTAGGGGTATTATACATGTAATTAGTTGGGCTAAATTAATTTTATGCCATTGGGCTCAAATGAGGCCCAAATATTAGCTTGAATACATGGCCCAACAAGAAGGAAAAAGATCCATTCTTCCATATTTGACCCATTCAACATAATATTTAATATTTATAATTGGATAAGAAGAGATTTTAGGGCCTATAAAGCATGGAAAAATCAGATTTTATTCATGCTTCCACACATGTCCCATTCTAGACTTTTCTACAACATTATTTCTTCAACCAAACCCTAAGCTTTCATCTTTTGGTCCAAGATCACTCTTTGCAAGTTTGGTAAGCATTTATTATTATTATGTAATATATTTATTGCATGAGAGATGGTGTAAAACATGTTGGTTATGTTGGTGATGTATTGAGAATTCTCACTATGTGTGAAATACTACATGTTGGCTCAAATCGGCAAGGAGTTTTGTCTTATAAAATTGGGAATAGACTTGTGGTATTGAAGGAGGTGGATTTGGTGGATTGAATATGAATATGTGTGGTTTGGTTATGTCTTTAATTTGTTCTCCTTTATGTGTAACAATTGGAATTGTTGTAGCAGTTGTAGCAAATTTGTTCATGGAATTGATGGCGTAATGTAAGGAAAATGTCATTTTGGTGATGTTATGTGTGATGTGAGACCATGGATGATTGTTGGCATGTTATATGGTCAAAAATATGTTCAAATGAGTTTGGTTATGATCATGGACCATTTATGGCATTAAAAGACCCAAAAAGAAGCCATTTCGGACCAAACGGGCATCCGCCCCCGCAGACGGAGGCATCTGCGGGCGCATATGCCAATGCAGATGCCACTGGCTGCTGCCAGAGGGCACCTGCGTGCGCATCTCAGCCACCTGCGTGCGCAGGTGGCAGCGCAGGTCAGCCCAGATTTTGGTTTTGTGTGTTTTCGTCTCTAGTTGATCCCCCGAAGCCCCGATACCTTTTTTGGATGTAATTAACAACTTGTGATGTCGTTGTAATGACTTTAAAGTATCGTATGAAGGAATGTTGGACTGTATTAAATGTGGATAGTTGTTTATATGTTGTTATGAGGCAAATTGATAGAGTAAGTATGACAGAAGGATAATGGGAAGGCATAAAGGGTAAGTGAGATGCGAAATGCTATTGTTGAACGAAATCTTGGTCAATGTGTGTAATGTGAAGGTGTTGTTGGTATGATAATGCAGTGAGTTGTATTGTAAGGAGTGAAATGGAGTTATATGGCGGTCATATAGTTCATTGTCGTTTTGTACACTTATACGAAAAATGATCGTTAACAATAGTTTCATTGTGGACTTGTATTGTAGAGTGAAACATAAGGAAGAAGCTGGACTATTGTATCTTCATATAAGCTTGTGTATGCATAGTAAGATGCAAAGGTATGTAAGGTTACTCTTCTATAAAGTCTTGCGGATCTTCATTAAGATCTAATCCGATAAATGTGGGAGGATCCAATTTTAGGAAATCCTGTGTTCTTCGACTAGCTATCCTAGTCGCACCATCATCACTTGTCACTGGACCAACTCGTCCCTGAGTTTGTACAACCACTATATGAGTCAACAGATGCACTACATTTTTCAAATCCTGTAACTCTTGCTTCATAACATTAACAGGTGATTCCGGGAACTCAGTTTCAGCCCCATATTGTCTAGCTGGGTCGGGTGGTGATTTACCACTTCCTTCCCCTGCCAACATGTCTACTCACTTATCTTTGCCCCTATCTTGTCTTGTAATCGGCATTGTACTATATCAAAGAAAACCAATTTCAATGGTCAGATGTAATTCCACCTATGACAATGGCTCTATTGCACGATATAGGAATAAAGAAAAGAAACAACTCCTAAATGTCCCGTAGCCTCCTACTTATAAATGTGGCGCGCAACACATCCATAAGCAAGACTCTACTCAGACACGGCTTTGTAGACACCCCTTAGAACGAACTGCTCTGATACCACTTTTGTCACGCCCCGAATCCCATTCGGGCCGGACTGGCACCCGAAGCCGATGAGGCTCGAGAGAACCAATCTTTGCTCAAGTACTCTTATATGCACGATCGCGTATGCATCTCATTTTATATCATGTAATTAAATATCAAAGGCGGAACTCGTGATAACATATGCAATATATAAAACTTTGGCCGTTAGGGCCATTGCGTCAAAATGAACATACATCCTTTACTTTCATCTCCCCACATACGTCTACAAAGCCTCTAGTAGATACATGACCATGTCTATACAATATTTACAAAATACCAAAATTTAATGTATACATGTGACTTGGGAAGCCCCGAAGCAACTGGAGCTCACCCATACTCTGCAAATGGTCCGCAACCTACCGTGGAGGTCTACTAATTTCTGCACCTGCAACACTTAAGGTAAGTCCCCAAAAGGGGTCAGTACGAAGAATGTACTGAGTATGTAAGGCCATATGAAAACTGTACAAAAATACATAAGTACCTTCAAGAAAATTAAGCGTAAGAGAATAATCAGTGTGGATATACCTCTGCCTGCGGAATATGTGGAACTAAGTTCATTACCTCTATTATTTCCATCACTTGGTCATTTACTCTTATCATAACTCTGTTAATAATCCCCATATTGTATGCATGCACGGAATATACAACTTCTATTATTTCTTTTACGGTCTCAACATAATACCGATCATCACTGTATAGGTGGATAATAATAATATACCACTCATCACCTTATAGGTGGATAATCATATATATATATACCGTTCATCACCTTATAGGTGGATAATAATAATATACCGCTCATCACCTTATAGGTGGATAATCATATATATACCGTTCATCACCTTATAGGTGGATAATCATATATATATAACTTTGTTTACAGCTTTGGATCAATAATCAACGAGTAAGTAACATGTGAATAACCATTATTGGAAAGATTACCTTGTTGGAGGCAAGGAAAGAAGTAGTGTGCAAGTTAATATAATTAATCCTCACAAGTGAAGATGTCGCTCTCATGAAGTAAAGGAGTGAAGTGAAATGTATATATAAGGGTGTGCCTAAGTAATGTCATGATCTCTAATGTGTCACTCTCTTAGCTATGTTAAGGAAATAAGATTGTAATGAAGTAATGGGCATATGATTACGTATGTTACATTGAGTATGGATCACAACCTAAAGGGTATAAGTTAAAGAGGGAATAAATCCCAATATTATGCTACGGTATATATATGATTATCCACCTATAAGGTGATGAGCGGTATATTATTATTATCCACCTATAACATTTTGGTGATGTTATGTGTGATGTGAGACCATGGATGATTGTTGGCATGTTATATGGTCAAAAATATGTTCAAATGAGTTTGGTTATGATCATGGACCATTTATGGCATTAAAAGACCCAAAAAGAAGCCATTTCGGACCAAATGGGCATCCGCCCCCGCAGACGGAGGCATCTGCGGGCGCATATGCCAACGCAGATGCCACTGGTTGCTGCCAGAGGGCACCTGCGTGCGCATCTCAGCCACCTGCGTGCGCAGGTGGCAGCGCAGGTCAGCCCAGATTTTGGTTTTGTGTGTTTTCGTCTCTAGTTGATCCCCCGAAGCCCCGATACCCTTTTTGGATGTAATTAACAACTTGTGATGTCGTTGTAATGACTTTAAAGTATCGTATGAAGGAATGTTGGACTGTATTAAATGTGGATAGTTGTTTATATGTTGTTATGAGGCAAATTGATAGAGTAAGTATGACAGAAGGATAATGGGAAGGCATAAAGGGTAAGTGAGATGCGAAATGCTATTGTTGAACGAAATCTTGGTCAATGTGTGTAATGTGAAGGTGTTGTTGGTATGATAATGCAGTGAGTTGTATTGTAAGGAGTGAAATGGAGTTATATGGCGGTCATATAGTTCATTGTCGTTTTGTACACTTATACGGAAAATGATCGTTAACAATAGTTTCATTGTGGACTTGTATTGTAGAGTGAAACATAAGGAAGAAGCTGGACTATTGTATCTTCATATAAGCTTGTGTATGCATAGTAAGATGCAAAGGTATGTAAGGTTACTCTTCTATATCTTTCTGCAACATATGGTGTTCACATTGTCATAGTACTCATTTGATTCCGAAATACCCTAAGGTATTTCGTATCCGAGAATTGACTAGAGTTCCTCATATGTTCCTTATTCATTGGTCAATGGTGAATCATATGACTCAGGACCATTGGTTGAATTGTGTTCACTGGCTAACATGTCAAAAGTTCCAAATGTTCTAAGATATCCTATTTTCGGTTACCAAGGGTAATGGTCTCATATTTCTTCCACATTGCTCACTTGTGAATCACATGTCTCATATGCATTGATAAGGTTCCAAATTAAAGACATAACCAAACCACACATATTCATATTCAATCCACCAAATCCACCTCCTTCAATACCACAAGTCTATTCCCAATTTTATAAGACAAAACTCCTTGCCGATTTGAGCCAACATGTAGTATTTCACACATAGTGAGAATTCTCAATACATCACCAACATAACCAACATGTTGTACACCATCTCTCATGCAATAAATATATTACATAATAATAATAAATGCTTACCAAACTTGCAAAGAGTGATCTTGGACCAAAAGATGAAAGCTTAGGGTTTGGTTGAAGAAATAATGTTGTAGAAAAGTCTAGAATGGGACATGTGTGGAAGCATGAATAAAATCTGATTTTTCCATGCTTTATAGGCCCTAAAATCTCTTCTTATCCAATTATAAATATTAAATATTATGTTGAATGGGTCAAATATGGAAGAATGGATCTTTTTCCTTCTTGTTGGGCCATGTATTCAAGCTAATATTTGGGCCTCATTTGAGCCCAATGGCATAAAATTAATTTAGCCCAACTAATTACATGTATAATACCCCCACAATCTCATGTTTAAATAATTCCATAAATGTTATGGTACTAAAATAGGTTCGGGAATGGACGGGGTGTTACATTCTTCCCCCCTTAGGAACATTCGTCCTCGAATGTTAACAATGTTGTCTCATGTGTAACAAATGCATCCCTATACATGTCCTCATATAGATACTTGCTTAGGTAGTTTTTTTTTTCCACTTCTGTTTGCTTGTTCCTCCTCTTATGTGAAAATGAAAAAAGCCATGCTTACATTCACTTGGGTCCCCAACTTCTTCTTGAAAAGATTTCCACAAATGTGTTAACTTAGTCAACCTATCAATCATTACTCTTCTTCCAAATCATGGTACATATTGATTCCTACCTACTAAATGGCATATCATGAATGATGTGCTTCACCACAATGCAGTTCTTTAGCTCGTATATATATATCCGATACATAAAATCTTCCTGACACTTCAATCCGTTGCCTATAATGAATGCACATTCTCGCTGTGTCATCCCTCGTCGATACAATTTACACTGGTACACCCTATGGGGGTAAACTAGTATCTTTCACATTAGTAACTTTAACTTTGGTATTCTGCAACATATGGTGTTCACATTGTCATAGTACTCATTTGATTCCGAAATACCCTAAGGTATTTCGTATCCGAGAATTGACTAGAGTTACTCATATGTTCCTTATTCATTGTTCAATGGTGAATCATATGACTCAGGACCATTGGTTGAATTGTGTTCACTGGCTAACATGTCAAAAGTTCCAAATGTTCTAAGATATCCTATTTTCGGTTACCAAGGGTAATGGTCTCATATTTCTTCCACATTGCTCACTTGTGAATCACTTGTCTCATATGCATTGATAAGGTTCCAAAAGCTCAATAGTGGTTATGTTCATGTGTCTTAATTAGTGCTCATTGTCCTAAGGTCCCAAAAGTGTTGTTCTATAGTAGTCCAACTAAGGTTGATAGAATGTTTTACTCCTAGACGAATCATGACCCACTTAGTTCTTATTTACGACGGAAGTTCTTAAGTTGTCATATGTTGTAGATCCTAAGAGAATTATCCCAACAAGAGCAATGAAGTAAATAGAGCTTGTTTAGTGGAATAGCATTGTTCCAATCATGTTATGAGTCCAAATTCCAATAGAGTTATATAAATGTCTCATATTCAGTAGAAATATTCCAAAAGTCCGATGAGGTTATGTTCCAAGGTTACAATAGTGGCTATACTCATGTATCTTATCCATTGATTATTGTCCAATAGTTCCAATAATGTTATGTCTCCAACAAGGTAATCTTTCCAATAATGGTTATTCACATGTTACTTACTCGTTGATTATTGATCCAAAGCTGTAAACAAAGTTGTGACTAGCATAATGTCTCATATTCAGTAGAAATATTCCAAAAGTCCGATGAGGTTATGTTCCAAGGTTACAATAGTGGCTATACTCATGTATCTTATCCATTGATTATTGTCCAATAGTTCCAATAATGTTATGTCTCCACATAACATCACCAAAATGACATTTTCCTTACATTACGCCATCAATTCCATGAACAAATTTGCTACAACAATTCCAATTGTTACACATAAAGGAGAACAAATTAAAGACATAACCAAACCACACATATTCATATTCAATCCACCAAATCCACCTCCTTATTATGTTGAGACCGTAAAAGAAATAATAGAAGTTGTATATTCCGTGCATGCATACAATATGGGGATTATTAACAGAGTTATGATAAGAGTAAATGACCAAGTGATGAAAATAATAGAGGTAATGAACTTAGTTCCACATATTCCGCAGGCAGAGGTATATCCACACTGATTATTCTCTTACGCTTAATTTTCTTGAAGGTACTTATGTATTTTTGTACAGTTTTCATATGGCCTTACATACTCAGTACATTCTTCGTACTGACCCCTTTTGGGGACTTACCTTACATGTTGCAGGTGCAGAAATTAGTAGACCTCCACGGTAGGTTGCGGACCATTTGCAGAGTATGGGTGAGCTCCAGTTGCTTCGGGGCTTCCCAAGTCACATGTATACATTAAATTTTGGTATTTTGTAAATATTGTATAGACATGGTCATGTATCTACTAGAGGCTTTGTAGACGTATGTGGGGAGATGAAAGTAAAGGATGTATGTTCATTTTGACGCAATGGCCCTAACGGCCAAAGTTTTATATATTGCATATGTTATCACGAGTTCTGCCTTTGATATTTAATTACATGATATAAAATGAGATGCATACGCGATCGTGCATATAAGAGTACTTGAGCAAAGATTGGTTCTCTCGAGCCTCATCGGCTTCGGGTGCCAGTCCGGCCTGAATGGGATTCGGGGCGTGACATTACTGAGCAGTCAGTGTATTCAAATCAGTCTCTTAGAGTTGTGGGACCTTCGGGAAGAGGCAGTGTACTTAGTGTTTCAGTTTGTCATTCAGATGCTCAGTCTAGTTATGGACGTGTTCAAATTTATACTTCTTTGGTCAGTTCAGGGACTATGACTTTGGTTTCCATCATTAGATGTGCACTCTTAATTTATTATCTTATGGTTTTGATTTGAATTGAATTGGGGTTTCCATACCCAGCGATGTTTATATGCCTTGATATTACTATATTGATTATATTAAGCCTTTGTGTAGACCTATGCATTTGTGGTTACCCTCGTAGATATTTTCTTTTAGTAGTGGATTGAGTGAATCGATATTGTGATTTCCTTGGGGTGTAGCACTTGGGTTAAAGTCTCTTTTCTTTGGCACAGTGGCCTTGATGTGATATTTGAGTGGTACTGGTTGTCTTTCATTTTGCACCACATGTATTTTATATTGGTGTTACGATTGTTGTTATTTTGACTTTAATTGATTCTTACTTGATGGATGGCTAGACTAGCGTTATCTAGTTAGTATCCCTTCCTGTGATTCTTATCCGTTTGTCTTAGACGACTACCTTGGTTGGTTGGTTTTCTTTCTTTGTTACCAAGGCTAGATCGATTGTTGAGAGGTTTGTGGGAAAGTTTGGCCTCTCATGGGTTATGGTGATTTTTGCATTGGCAACCCTTTTCTATGGTTAGTCCCTAAGGTTGATAAATTAAGGGTTGTTATTTTGGTTTGTCTAGTTTGGCACCTGGTAGTAGTCTCAATCTTGGTATTGGTGTTGAGTTGGATACTCCGTTCTTTCTACGATGTGGTTAATGGTGTAGTTGAGTTAAGGTTGGTTTGAATGGGTGAATTCAAAATTTTCTTTTTTCGGTATTTGTTCGGCCTAATATGACTTCGTGGGATGCTTCTTCATGGCGGTATGTTCTTAGATATCAGTTGTTGGTAACCAAAATGGGTTTCTTTTGGGGGTGAGTATTCGTTACCATAGATTGAGTATTGGTTTGACTAGATTGAAGCTTCAATTGTATTTTCTAAGTTGCTCGAGATTTGGCTATCATCAAGACTTTTTATAGTCCCAGTAAGGTCTTAGTTATGCCTTGGTGTTTTGCCCCTCAGCGGACATGGATTTGATTGCTCATATCTTCAACCTATGGTTTTACTCTATTGTGATTGTGTCCTTTGTCAACATTTTAGTTTCAGCCCTTGTGGGAACATTTGATATATGCTTAGTCTCTAAAAGTGAGATTGGTTTGGGGTGTGCTTAATTTCTGATAGTGAGGTTGATTTGGATATTTGACCTTAGTGAAGGTTTGTTGTCTCCAGTTATGATTTTTAACTCTTTTCAATTACGGCTTGAAAGTTGTGATAGATTTTTAGAGTATGGATGCCTACACGTCAACATGATCTATTTGGATAGTTGGGATTGAGTAGTTCAGCTTAGGTGTTGAGATTATAGCTATGGAATGCGTAATATTGGTTACAGCTCTATTTAAAATTTTTGATTAAGTTGAGCATTTGCTGACAGGCTGACTGGGCCTACTCATTACCTTCTGGCTTAGTTTTTCTCAGTCCAAAAAGATAGTGTTGGATGGATGCTCGAAGGATGGTTTGTTGGTATATGATAATGGTTTCTACTACTTTTGACCTTAGTTCTCTGTTGTCGTCATAATTTTTATTGTCTACTTAGTGGAAAAAAGATACTCGAGTTGGACTTAGCATGGTTTTACCCATAGTTGGTGGGGCATTTCGAAGCGGAATGTTAATTTTGAGAGAATATGCTTTGGACTCATGACTATTGGTTTCGAGGGTCATCCGAACATATTAGTGGCTCTGGAAGAGATCGCAGCCATTGATCACCACTATTTGTGAATTCAGGTAGAACCTTATGGGGCCTTGTTCATATGCTAGTACGTGTGGATTTTTGATGGGTCAACATCAGTCTTTCGAGGTTAATATGGTGTGATTATGTGGGTAGGACTCAAATGACACTGGAGAGATTCTATGCAGTTTAGAGTAGACAACAGGTTTTGAAAGGCAAAAAAATGTTAGAATTGTAGTTTAGAGTTGGCTCTATGATTCATGACTTGGGTTATCTTTAGCCTGATTGAGTATCAGCTCGGTTGTACTTGTATCGGTGTGGTGTTAGTATATGGTGGTTTTGGGCTTACGTGCTTCGGTTAAGCTCGATTCAGTTGGAGGCCAGTTGGTTGTTGAGGATGAATTTTTTTTTGTTACTTGGAAAGTGAAGTAAGGTTGTGATTGAAAAAGGGATACCTTTAGCGAAATCCCTTGGAAGCATTGCTTAGCCTTAGAGTTTATTTGGGAGGCTTGCACAGGGCATACCGTCCCAATACGTCGTCCTTTTGAGCTCTTTGGCTCTTTCTATCCATTGACTTTCGAGGATGAATGTCCTTTTAGTAGTGGATATTATAATGACCCTCTAGGTCAATTTCCCCGTTTCCATGCATTTTTGATATTTCGTGTCTTCCCATAGAGACTACATGTCATTTATGACTTTCCAAAATCGTCGGTTTGGTTTTTGGTTAGTTTATTTGGGTTTTAAGCCCATATCCCTATTTTGGAGCTTTTAAAGTTGAGAAATAGGTCTTGGACCAAAATTCCTAGTAAACAGCCTCGGATGAGAATTCTGACTGTGTCGTTAGCTTTGGAATGTGAATTTTAGGCTAGAGGGACCCTTGATTCAATCTCTAGGCTTCTGGACACATTTTGGGATATTGGGTAGATTTGGTGAAAAATAGAACTATTGGTGTAGGGACCACTTTTTATCAAAGCAACCTCAGATGGAAATTTTGATGGTTCTGTTGAGTCCGGAATGTCAAATTTTTTATGGTAGCATAGTTTTTTTGTGTGTACGAGGTTCCAAACGAATCCCGAGCCCCCTGTCGGAGTCCGTAAGGACTTGGTATTTTTTTGCTGGTTTCAGGTATCTGGTACAATCTCTTTAGCAGTCATAGAGCCACTTTAGCGGTATTTGATTTAGAGACCTTGTGCCTCTTTAGCGACCTTGTGCCACTTTAGCGGCCTTGGCTACCAGGTTGAGGGTCGCTTTAGTGTTCCATGCCCGCTTTAGCAATAAGAGTACCGCTTTAGCAGCCCCTCGCCCCTGCTTACCCGCCGCTTTAGAGGTCAGTTTCCACTTTAGTGGTAGCCGCTTTAGCAGCTAAGTGGTCACTTTAACATTCACTATTGGGTCTATATATTCTATTTTCACGCAAATTTCAGCCATTTTCTAAATCTTTTTCCTCCATTTATGATCTTATGAGCTCAGGAATAGAGGGCAACTGTAAATTAGAGATGGGATCACGTGGGTGGTGCTAGTGTGATCTAATCCCCATCAATATCTCATAAGTTTTTTTGTCAAATTCTTCATATGACTCTTATTTTCCCTTTCATTTTTCTTGGCTCTTGGGGCTATTTTGAACCCCAATTAAGACTGCATTCATGCTCAACTTCCAAGCATGCATTCCTTGTCCTTCAAGGAAATTCGTGATGAATTAAATTTTGAATTCCATTTACGAGCTCCAAGGGTTTATTTTTGACCCAAACTTTTATATTGCAATATGGGTATCATTTTACTAGTGTTAATATGTAGATTGTGATTTTGATAGCGTGACATCATTTTGAGATTGTGGAGCAAAGACGAGCATTTTATGGATGGATCAAGATTACGATTCGACATCTAGGTTGGCTTTGGTCTACTCTTCTCTATGGGACTATGTATTGTATTGATTGCATGCTAGATGGAGGTTATAAGCTAGGGTTAGGGCTAGTTGTATTAGTATTTGGCCTGTTTAGGGGATTTAGTATAGAATTGTAAATTGAGCCTTAACCTAGAATACCCACCATAGCTTTATCATGCTGTTAAGCCTGATTATTTATGTTTATGAACTTAGGTTGGCACTGATAATCCTTAGTGTAGGAGTTGGAGTAGTACTTATCCATTTCAATGGTATTCCTCGATTAAATTCACCTGTTAGAATGATGTCTCTTGTTGATCCCGCTTCTACTTTCTATATACACTTATGTACTCTTATTGTTCTATTTATTACATTATTGAACCCGAGGCCTTGGTTATGAGAACACGGACACCAGATTAGTTCTTTATGCTTTAAAGGAGTTATGTCTTAGTTTATAGACGTTCCGGCACTTACATTTGCTTTGTTTGGATACTGGTGGTGGCATGCATGCATTATCCACATTCTCATGATTATTTTAGAAGGTTAAGGCCCCTTTTTTCCAGAATTTGGGCATGTTTTCCCTTAGGTTAGTATATGGTTCACCTTTAGAACTAGACTTAGCTCTTTTACTGCCTTGGGATGGGATTGAGAATCCTTTGCCTTGGTTTGGGTAGGTGTTTGCCTTAGGTTGGGTTATTAGGGTCTGGTAGTGGGTCCTACTATCCTTTCTAGATAGAATACTTTGAATGACTCTCCTTTAGGCTTAGATGAACTTCTGACTACTTCCTTAGGCTATTAACTAGGGTGTGGGTTGACTTAAACTTGATTTCAGACCCACTTAGCTTAATTATGCTTGGGAAGGGCAGTAACTGATCTTTGACTGCACCTCCCTAACTTCGTGATTGGAACCCTCATGGCCTTAGAAGTTTTTACCACCTGAGTTTGAATTTTATGAATAAATGGGTTTGTGATTGGCTTAGGACCCTTGGATTACCGCTAATTATGTCATGCTTTTAAGTTTCGGTATGAGTTTTGCATCAGTTTATGGTTGAGGTTGGCTTCTTGTGGGATCACCTGTGCTGGTTACGGTCAATTACTTTGAGTTTCGGTTTGAATCTGGCATCCATCTATGATTATGATTTGGGTGTTCTGGTGTACAATTATGGATTTTGGCCTCTTACGATTATCCACCGGTTCCGGTTGAATTTTGATTCTCGTTATTGCTACTGTTATGGATATTGATTTTGGAAGTCTTGGTTTAGGACCAGGCAGTATATATGGATATCCCGAGTCCCCTATAGGCCTTCTGTCTTCGAGCCATATTGCCGGAGAAGGATGGCCATTGTAGGTCCTACCTTTGTGAGCTGTTGAGCTGGAGGAGGTCTATATATTTGTGTTGGATGTGGCATTTGGTTTACCTTGCATTATCTGGTTCTTTCTATGACCTTCATTCTTTTGCATACATCGCCTATCACAAGTATAACTGTTTGGCACTTGTATTTATCAGTCTTATGGTGGGCTGCAAGGTATATGCTATGTTTGTTATTTGCTGAGTGATTGATTGTACCTTTCGGGCTTATGAGGGACCTATCAGGTTATTATTTGTCCGGGATAGTCGGTTATATTATTGGTTGGATATTATCATATGGTTCATGGTAGGTCGGTTATGGATTGGTACCCAAGGTTGTAGGTACTCTTCCGAGTTCCTTTCCTTTGCATTATGTTGAGCCTTATTATTAGTGGACTACCTTATGATTATTCAAATTTCGGTTAGAGACCCTGTTTATGCCAGAGTTAGCTTCCTTATTGCTTATGATCCTTGTGATGTTAGACTAGCTCCCTCAGAGTAGTACCTTCATGTTTGGTTACCTGTATAGTGCCATTGTATATCCATTCTTCTCTAGATATTCTTTGTATATCACTTCCTTCCTTCCTACTACTATTGTATATTGTATATCTCTTTTTTCACCATACTATCTTATGTTGACTAGCTACTTATAACATTACAATTAGTTCCTGATTATTGGTAGTAGATGATAGCTTATCCTTATTACTGGCATAGCTCTTACCAAATTACTTGTAGGGTATGCTAGTTTATCCTTACTTTTTCTTTAGTATTATTATGTGTCATTTCTTAAATAGCTGCCTGTAGTTTATATTCCTGGTTTACATGTTATTTATACTACCATTGTCTTTGGAGCTCATTCGGCTGATGCCTACTTAGTACCTCGTGTTGGTACTCATACTATACTTTTATATCCTATAGATCATAGTATGAGTTCTCACTACTGACGTGTGCATCGTGTGGAGTAGCCAGGGATTGAAGATTTGGGGTGAACTCCTGGTGTTCGGAGTTGTTCTTGCTCTCCCTCTTATTGTTAGATTGATCTCTATTTTTGTATTTCAGAGACAGCTTTGTATATATATATTTACTATGTATTTTTACCTTGTACTCTTATTGTATTAGAAGCTCTTGTACTGATTTGACCAGGTCTTGGGGATATAATTACTTCCTTCTTGTCATTTTTTTTTCTTTTTCAGTTAGTATTGCTTCTGCCTTTCTTATTAGTCTGTTACTAACTGTTCCGAACAATGGGTTAGCTTTTCTACCAGTGGGTTATGGTAGGTGTCATCATGACCTGAGAAATCGGGTCGTGACACATCAACACCATAATTTGACAACACAAAAAATAGCCTTCATAAAATATATTGTTGAGATATCTCTTGTATCAAAGAGAAGAATATATCTCATCTCCGTATTAATATTAATTAATTGCAATAGCAAGGCGACTGATACTAAAGCAACCCGTATGATGGCACGATGTCGTTCAACTGGCATCGTTGCTTTGCACGACTCCAAATTGAAGGCATTTCTTCTTTCCTTAATTTCTGATTACATACCTGACTCAATAATATTTAAGATTTGTCTGAATAGGGTTAATGGATTTCATACCTCAACTAATTTGGAATTACACACATTCTTCATTGGTTTTGCATAGGGAAGGTATGAAGCATGTCCATCCTTGGGATTCCAGCCTACCATAGAAATCTGGGAGCTTTTCGGCCAACCGATCCCCTTATCCCCCTTTCTGGCTTCAACTTACTATCTAACAGTTTATTTTAGTACCACGTCTGACAGTCATGGGACATGAACCAGTATGTATCAAACTACTGATCCTCAACCTCTCCTACATTCTCATCAACTAATCCCAAATTGTCATCAAGGTTTTGAGACATTTTGATCCTTTAAAGTACCTGAAAATGCAAAACCAAGTTAGGAGGAGGATGAATACATGTTAAGCAAGTAAAAACACTCCTTGTAATAAAAAAAAATCAAGCCAAAAAGGCTCGGGAAGCATAAAATGCAATCACACTATTTTGCAAAAATTTTGCCAGTGGTCGCCTAGGCCAAATCGCCTTAGCAGACATAGGCTCGCCTTAGAGATGAGGCGCATTAACAAAAACATCGTCTGAACGGAAAAAACATCACTCAGGTAGCATTTCTTTAGCAATAATAGTATCGCTTTAGCAGATGGTCAGTAGGGTCAAAACTTTGCTTAGGAAAAAGAAACATCGCCTAAGCGATGTCGCTAAGGCAGACAGATCGTCGCCTAGGCGACATCATCTTCCTCAAAGGCACCCCAAAAATTCAATTTTAAACAAGCATGTAAACATGGATTTTGACAAAATTCATACTCAAGACATCTTAATTTACTATCACATAACAGGTACGCAAGTTCACATGTCTTCAAATTATAAATCTATCAAATGTAAGTTTCAATTTCAACCAAATTTAACACAAAAGGACCACCCCATCATGAATTTTTTACACTATTTTAAGTGAACAAAAGACTTTTGAGATGTAGCAACATTTTTACCTTGAATTTCTAAGCAAAGAGGAGAGAATTAAAGATAACATACCTCAAATTGGAGAAAATTGAAATGGTGATTCCGCCTTCTACTCTTGTTTGACAGATTTGTTTAAGTTCTTGAGGGGAAATAGAGAATTTATAGAATATGTGCAGAGTGTGAGAAGTGTAAAGGGTGGAGTATTAATGGAGGAAGTTTAAAGGAAAGTGGGGAATTGGAAGGTCGGGTGTTTGGATGATGGAAATGGGGAAATACATTGTAAGTAAACCCTTTTGGATTTTGAAAATATGACCATCAATCGCCTAGGAGGGAAAACCATCGCCTAGGCGACTTGGCCTGAGCATGAGCAAGTCCGCTTTAGCGGCTCTCTATTTCTTAGTACCTGTCACCTTAGCAGATAAAAAGACCATGTTGGCAGTCCTGCCTTAGCAACCAGAGTGTCGCCTAGGTGACACTACTGCATATTTTTCCCAAACATACTGTTAAAATTGGTGATGCTAATGCCATTTTAGCAATCCGCCGAATTATGATTCAGTCCTGGGCAGTTTCTGTACATTTTGGCGATGCCTAGGTCAGTTTTGGCAATATACCATCAACTTTGGTGATTCGAACACTCCGAAAAAGTGTCCCAAGTCTCATTTTCAATGTAGTGTAGCCTCGAACTTCATTCCACATAACTTTTTGCATCTAAACCTGTCCAAATCACTTCCAACAAATTCCAAAAATTATGGATTAGTCAACGATAAATTCCTAAGCTATTCTAAAAATTAAATTTCAAAAGCAAATGCAAAATTTTTGGGAATGATGGGATGCCTCCCATCAAGCGCTTGATTTAACGTCATGGCACGACGTATGCAACCTTACCATTTATGTCTCCACTTTGAGAATTTGAATCTTTTGCCCAATTTCAAATCAACATCTCATTGTGGCTCGTGGGACAATGGTAAGGAAGAAACGAGATCAACTCTATCTCACCACTTTGAAGACTTGAATCTTTTACCCAACTTCTTATCAAAATTTCATTTAGGCTTGTTTGGAATTAGTGAGAAAATTAATATGCCACTTATCAAACACCGAATTTTGCACTTCTTGGCCTTCAAGTGAGGGACTTCATTTTTCCCTCTTGGGATGAAAAAATACAAAATATAAGGACTTTGTCCCTCATCTCCAAAATTCTCTATTTGCCCGGTTATTTCAATTTCCATCACATCCACCAAGCACAATGTTGAGAAATAGTTGGAATGAGGTTTAAGCCTCTTTATTTTTCACAAGGCACCCATATGAGAAATGGGATGTTTGTTACTTGAAAAAAGTTCTCTTCTCTCTCCTTAAAAATTAACCTTTAACCTAGATAATGTCTACTCTGGTCGGTGTCCATCTATCTCAGGTTGATGGTCTCCAGTTATCCACCAAAAATTTTCCATTTTTACCCTCATCATCTAATAATGGCATTCCTTGTTTGCCTAGATCAAACCCTAATACGACTACGTTGAACCCTACTTTGCCTAACGCCAATAATTGTGCCAATTTATTGACGATTACAATACAACAGACACATGATGACTTGTGAAAGGAGATAACAATTATAGAAGGTGTCCCACATCTCAAATGGATGGAGACTGAAGTTGAATGAATGAACCAGTTGGAAGAGCTTCAATTCACCATTATTGGTAAATTTACTTAAGACTGGTCAGATTTAGAGGACTAAGAAGGATTATTCCTATTTAATGCGATATGAAAAGAGGTTGTAGAATTGGACTATTCAGAAGCAAGCACATTCTTATTCACTTATCATGGAAAGAAGATTTCATAAACCTTATTTTGAAGGATGTATTTTATATCACTTGCAAAGATGGGTATTCTTATCTAATGTGTACATTGATATATGATGCAAAATTCAAGGTAAATGAAGAAACATCAAAGGTCATGGCTTGGATATCATTCCCAAACTGTCACGCCCCGACTTCCAACGAGGCGTGATTGGCACCCGAAGTCGATATGGCTTGAGAGAACCAATCTTTGCTCATGTACGTTCGTATGCATGTCCTCGTGTGAACCTTATTAAACCTTATGCAACTATGCAAAAAACATGAATCATGGAAACATGTGCTATATACATATTTAGAAACTTGGCCGTTGGAGCCATCAAGTCAAAACAGACATTTATCTTTCACATTCATAACCCACACATGTCTACAAAAGCCTCTAACAGATGCATTTACCAGACAAACTAACAGTCGGGACAAGTCCCCGCTTTATACAATATTTACAACATCAATACAACTGTACAACTATGACTCGGAAAGTCCCGAAGCAACTGGGGCTCACCAAAGATCCGCAATCAACTATCAACCTACAATGGAGGTCTACTCGTGCCTGCACCTGCGACATGTAAGGTAATTCCCCCGAGGGGGTCAGTACGAAGAATGTACTGAATATGTAAGGCTCATAAGAAATTCATCAAACATAATAACAAAAATAATGGAATCAATATAAGGAAACAAAAATGTGAATAAACTCTCTTTCTGTATGTGGGGAGCCATGTATTTTACGTTCCTTACTCCTCTTGTCTTCATATTTTATTCATCTTTATTGTTCTACCCATGCTAGGCTATTCTGTTGCCCCTGGGATGAGATTAACCCATGCTAGGTACTTTGACCCCTGGGATGTTATGTGAACCTATGCTAGGCTTTCGTGTCGCCCCTGGGATGTCGTGAGGTAACCCATGCTAGGCTTATCGCCTCTGGGATGTATCAGGATCGACCCATACTAGGCTATTCTGTCGCCCCTGGGATACCACCCTTGTTATTGGGATCGACCCATGCTAGGTATTTTAACCCCTGGGATACCACCCATGATTACTTATTAATTATACAACTCTTATGTTCTTATACATCTCTTATATTGTCATTTCCATTTTAAGAGTGATTGAGACATTGAGGATCATGACATGATTTGAAGCACACACATATATATATTACCTCACTCCTTTACTTCATGAGATTGACATCTTCACTTATGAGAAATAGATATATTAACTTGCACATCTCTTCCTATTACTCTTATGAGATCTTATGAGATTGGTACTTTTCCTTGTGAAAGATTGATACAAAGATAATCATCATATTATTGGACTTTGGAACATGACATGATTGGGAACATGTTATTCAAGCTTAAATAGATCCTCTTGCATCTTACTCTCTTGGGATAGTTCTTTTAAGAAAATATCACGTTATGATGTCTTAGGAATTTAAATCAATGACCAAGGTATAAGTGAATCATAATTTATCTAAGAATAGGGTACATATGAATAACACAATATACGTCACCCTGAATTGATGTACTTCAAGCCTCTCGGAATTGAAACAAGCCCAATGTCAATAGGAACAATATCTTGTAGAAGGATACGGAAAGAGTAACCTTACATACCTTGTATTCTCAATACGATTCTACAATATTAGACGTGCATACAATCTTCCCGCTCCTTCCTTATGTTTCACTCTACAACACAAATACATAGCGGAACCAACATTAACCACCAATTACCTTACAATGGCATACAAGAACAATAAGTCACATGTTTGGCTTTAACATGTTATTTCCCCCTTGACTATACCATTTATGAAATCATCATACCAATAATCCCACAATATTCCCAACATTCACCAATACATGATAACCAATAGCATGTCACACCAAGTTCATACTTTACATTTCTCCATCACCACCACATCACAATTATTCCATCAAATTACTTCAATACACCTCACAACAACAAATCGGCCAAAATCCCATAATTTAGACTTATAGAAAAATAACATGTTTAATAACAAAATAACTCCATACACGTTCATATTTTATCCATACCATGATCTTTCATCAAAGGCACAAGTCATAATTCAAGCTTGAATCTCATGGATCACAAATCTCATACAAAACACCAAGTACCATGTCCAACATTTCCAAGCACAAACAACATGATATACATATTCTTTCATGAATATAATATATTAATCCATGAGAATAAATACTTACCAAGGCTTGGAAAATGATGATCTTGCTCCAAGAGAAAGCTTAGGGTTTTGGGAGCCAAAGAGGCTTTGTTGAGAATTTTCTAGAAAAAGATAGAAAAAGCATGTGTATTTCTCTTGAATAAAATAAGCCCTTTGCCCCTTTATATAGGCCCTTAATTTCATCCTTATCCACTCTTGGCATTTAATGCAATATGTTGCATTAGTCAATGGAAGAATGGGTTGTCATATGCCTTGTTTTACAATTTGGGCCCTTTTTGAGCCCAATTCACTTAACCCAATAAAATCAATAATTCCTCGTGTGTAAATCATATCATACGTGTTACAACAATATCCCCACTCATGAAATTCATACTCGTAGCCTCGATTTCGAAAGCAAGCAATTCTAGCCACGTATGGCTTATTTTGGCTACAAGGGTAAAATCGTCATTTTGGCTCCAAATTCGTTCTCGAGTAATTTTATCATACCAATATAATATTTCACTCATTTCATGTATATTCTCATGGTTTTAGAAGAAACGTAGAAAAAATCGGCTCAATACGTCCCCGGGTACCCTTGGGACTTAAGAAAATTTCCAACTTTGAAAAAGTGGCAAAACCAGCGTGGCATGACCTTGGGCGCGCCAACTTTCTGCCTATGGACTAAAAATTTTAGCCCAGAGCGGCGTGGCACGGTCCCAAATGCGCCCCACACTTAGTTTTTTTGAAAAATTCATTTTTTGACTTTTCTTCGCGGGTTTAGTTAGATACTTCAAGTCCTATTCTTTAACTTACTTCTTAACCTTAATATACTTTGTTTAGGGGTCCTCTTAGCCTCATTTTGTACCCCACAAATGCTCCATGAAAATTTCAAAACACCTTCTACACAAGTTTAATCACATGTACAAGGCCCAATTTCAATTTCCTCATCATTAACATTACCAAATGCATACTCATGGCACCTCGACACCTAAATAACCATTAGTCAACGTCATCACATAAGGTTAGGAAGGTACGGGGTGTTACACAAACCTTCTACTAACCTTCTTTGTTAAGAAATGCTTGTCCTTATTAGCATCGGTAGTAGGTGAGACAGTTCAGCTAGAGCAAGCCACAGTAAACAAAACTCACCCAAGTTGTGCACGAGCGAAGGTGTTAGTTTACTTGAGAGGCAATTTCCACAATACAGTGAAGATGAAAATAGAAAATGACCCGATGGGAGAAATGAGAACAAGTATGGCTACAATACAATGTGATTGTGTTCCTAAATAATGTTCAAATTACAAGCTAGGTCATAACATGGAGGAATGTCAGTACAAAGAAATACCTGAAAAATATAAAGTCCATTATGAGCAAGTACATGATAAAAGGGAGCAAGGGAAAGGAAGAGAACATCATCAGCATTAGACTCCACATGTTCACAAATTTCAAAAAAAGAAAGCTAGAATTCTTTCTAGTGGAAAGGTAGTAGGGGACCCTGGGGATGGTCTGTAGTAAAAGATTTACGCACCAAATGGGGAAAATTACCTATTCAGTTGAGAACAAATATGAATCCCTTGTACTAGAAAATGAGCTGAAGAAGGTAACATATAGTCCAAATGATACAGTGATGAAAAATCAAGACAAGAATGAAGAAACAACAACAAATATTGAAGGGGTAGAAAGGAGAGAAGCCTATTTCTACCAAAGAGTAGGTGACTAATTTTTTGGGAAGTTGAACAATGGTGATTAGATAGTTTATTTCTTGACACCTACCCAGAACAATAACAAACAGATCAAAGAAAATACTAGTAATATGGGGAAATTAAAGAAGGCAAATCACAACAAAGAGAAGTAGGAATTTAACATGGACGTAGTAAAATCAGCAAGTAACCTAGATAGATAAGAAATAGTAGAAGAATCCAACATCCCCTCTTCCAGCTCAGTTTTAGAAAAGACCTACATTGCAGATTCTCAGAAAACTTAAGAGGTGAAGAAGCAAGATAGAACAAGAGATGAATTAACAATTCAGAATATACAATTGATATCTGGTAGAAATAGTTACAATAGTGAAATAGATAACAACAATAAGGCTAAGCAGCACCTTACCATTATTAAGGTTCAAAGTATGCAAGAAGGTCTGAATAATGAGAAAGCAATTGCAGTCCTATCTAACAACTTAGAGTTAGCAATGCCCAGCAGTCCTATGTTTCAACAAATCTTGGAGTTAGATGACCATCATGAGGCACTAGAAGACTTAATAAAGCATGATGCAGGTGAGAAAAAAGTATTGGGAGTAGATGTAATCTACAATAACAACAATTCTGATACTAATTTGCAGACTATGGAGGTCCCAAAGGAGAATAAGTTTCCATTGATGCAAGTTCCTATTATAGTTCAAACTGATGAAAGTCAAGTTGTATTAAATCAGTTAGAATCTCCTAACATAGTTCTTCATAATATCATTTCACATAGAGTTTTAGAGACTGTGTTAGTTAAAGAACTAAATGGGGTGGATTAGATTCAAATGTTACCATCTACAGAAGACTTGAAGGGTAAAATATATAATGAGGCAGATCTATCTCCAAGGTTCAATAATGTTCTAAAATCAACAAGGAAATGGAAGAAGTAAAAGAATTTGGAAGTATCAGAGGCCATTAGAGTTCAGCCAAAGAGGAAGGTGAATTCTTAATAAATTAAACAATAATGAAAGCTTTAATTAGGAATATAAGGTCAGTCACGACACAACAAGAATTCTAAAGGGTACAGATGTTGCATAACAAGTTTGACTTTGTTTCTTTATTGGAACCTTTTCAATCAGTTGGAAGCATAAACAGATATAGAAGAAGGTTGAAAATACCTTTAGCTTATCACAATTGCAATGGTAAAATTTGGTTATTCACTAACCACGGAGTTGATATCACTCCAGAGCTGAATGTAAACTATTATACATCCTTAGTTTAGGCAAAGTGTGATGTTACTTAAAGATTGTCCTTGTGGGAGGAACTAAGCTTAATTTCTTATGAGATTGAGGGGACTTTAAAATTATTCTCAATAGGTAGGAGAAATTGGAGGTTTAGCAGTAGTAAATGCATATTTGAAAACTTTAGGACTCTGATAGAGGAATCTTGTGATCTCTATCAAGTGCAATATAAGGTGAAGCCCCTTCACATGGTGGAATGGTAGAACTGATAGGGATTGTATATTTGAATGATTGTATAGGATCTTGGTAAATGCTGATTAGCAAGGAAAATATAATCATTTGGAGGTGGAACACTTACCTAGAACTGGTTTGATCATGTCCCTTTATTACTGACAAGTAATGAAAGAATGACCAGCCCTAAGAAACCTTTTAGGTTTCTAAATTTATGGACAATTTATGAGTCTTTTTTGGATGTTATCAGGCAAAATTGGGATCCTCAAGTTTCCCACAATCCTTTTTTGGACTTCAAAAGAAAGATGAAGAAGATTAAATTAGCTTAACTAGCTGGATTAAAGCTACTTATGGAGATATCTTCCAGTAATTGATTATTAGGAAGGAGATTACTAAAATATAGGAGAAACTATTTAAAGATTTCCCCACTGGTGATAAAAAAAGCATCATGAAAAGGGCTAAAGCTGAATATTACAAATACTTTCATTTTGAGAAGGTGTACTGGCATTAAAAAGTAGGATATGACTGGTTCAAAAATAGGGATAGAAATACAAGATTTTTTAGCAGTATTGTTAAGGGAAGGAGGTAGAAATGGAAGGTAGGAAGAATTCAAGATTCCAATGGTAGTTGGATTGAATAAGATACTCAGATTACTAGTGAAGCAGTGAATCACTTTCAGAGTCAGTTTTCTCAAGAAAGAGAAGCATCAAATTTCTCTTTACTGTCCCATATTCCTGAGTTGATTAACTCTGATGATAATGAATTTTTAGAGGCCAATCTAGACTTAGAAGAGGTAAAATTAGCAGTTTTTAAGCTTAATAGGGTTAGTTCTAGTGGGATAGATGCCTTACTAGAAAAATTTTCCACGTTTGATGGGATATTATTGGCCCAGATATTTATAGATTGGTGTTGGATTTTTTTGTTGGTAATACTCTGCCCAAATCCATTACCTATAGTGCTCATACCTAAGAAGTGTAATATTGATACCTTCTCAGATATGAGACCTATTAGTTTGAGTAATTTCATTAACAAGATGATCTATAAAATTATTCATGATAGACTGGAATCATTTCTGCATAAATTGATTTCATCTAATTAGTCTAGATTTGTTAAAGGAAGGAGCATTATTGAGAGTGTTTTTCTTACTCAGGAGTTAGTGATAGATTTGACAAAAAGGGGTAATCCTACTAATGTAGTGTTAAAACTGAACATGGCTAAAACTTATGATAGGGTCTCTTGGTTTTTCTTAATGAAAGTGTTAAGAAGGCTGGGGTTTTCTTATAACTTACTGGATATTATCCGAAGGCTCATATCAAACTACTGGTACTCAGTATTGATTAATGGTTAATCATATGGATTATTCCACTCTACAAGAGGGGTAAAGCAAGGAGACCCTCTATCCCCTACTCTATTTATTCTATCTTCTGGAGTTATGACTAGAGCACTTAACTCTTTGTTTGAAGATCCTCACTATGTAGGGTATGGTTTACGTAAGTAAAGTGCAAATATAAATTATTAGGCATATGAAGATGATACCATTATATTTACTTCTACTAACAACTATTCCTTTTAGAGAATTATGGATACTTTGCAGGAGTATGAAGAGCAATTTGGTGAAAAGGTGAATAAGGATAAAAGTTTCTTTTATCTTCATCAGAATCCAGCTTCTGGGTTAGTACAAGAGATGGAATCGATTACAGGGATGTCAAAAGGTTCTTTTTCTATGAAATATTTGGGATGTCCTATCTCATATTCTAGGAAAATAAAGAGTCACTATGTTGATCTGCTGGAGAAAGTTAGAGGGAAATTGCAGGCTTGGAAAGGAAAAATACTTTCATATGTACGAAAGGAGACACTGATCTCCAGTGTAATGCAAAGTGATCCAATATATATCTTATCTGCTATTGTTCCACCTATGTATGTAATCAAGGAACACTACAAAATCTTTGTAAAATTCTTTTTGAGTAATAAGGAAGCTGAGAGATGCATACATTGGGCTGCTTGGGCAAAGGTTTGTATTCCAAAGAGGAAGCGATTTTGGGTTTTAGATCCATGTTTGATGTTTCTAAAGCAATGCTTGCTAAACTTTGGTGGAGATTTAGAACTCAAAATAACTTATGGGCTAACTTATGTGGAATAAATATTGCAAAAACCAAATCCCTAGTCTTGTGCATTGAAAATGAGGATCTTAGACTTGGAAGCATATATTAGAGAGAAGAGATATGGTAGAGCAGAATATATGGTGGGAACCAAGAGGTGGTACTTCTTCTATTTGGTATGATAACTAGACTAATCTTGGCCTATTTTTTTAGTATCATATTTAGTTCCGTACTTGTCACTCTATGAATGATATTGACATGTTTTTGAATCAATAAGGTTGGGACTTTAAAGCAATGAATGGAGTAATACTAGAAGATGTGATAGAACAAATACATTCTAGCATGAGACATATCAAGCAGACTAACTATACAGATAAGCCTTGGTGAACTAAGACTAGCTTTGATCTTTTTAGTGTAAAAAGTGTATGGGAATCACTTAGAGGTTAGGGGATATTGTGGAAGATATGAAATACATTAGGTTGAAAGGATTACCATTCAAGTTTTCTTTTTTGACTTGGAGGATTTGGAATGGTAAAATTTCAGTGGCTACTTTTTTGAACACTAGAATCCTAATATTGCTCCTACTTGTAGATATTGTGTTAATCCTAGATTTGAAACTTTGAACCATTTGTTTCTCAAAGAGGAGGAGGCTGCTAGAGTATGGAAGTATTATTCTAGAGCTGCAGGCATTACAGGATCACTAGTTCAACTTAAGCAAATAGTGAAGAAGTGGTGAACTATAAAAGCAAATGCTAAGTTGAAACTTATGCTATAAGCTACTCCCATTATCATTCTGTGGTGTATATTGAAAATAAGAAATACCATTCTTCATAAAGGATCCTATTCTTATGGGAAGCTAATTTAGGACATTAATGACTCTATTGTGAAGTTTTACAAAATGAGACTAAATTGGTGTTTTCAGAGTAATAATTGGAAAAGGATGATTGCTTCCTTAGAAGGTTTCAGAACTATATGTCATACTAAGGTTGTGAGATGGAAGCCACCTCCTTGGGATTGGTTGAAATCTAATAGAGATGGTGCATGCAAAGGAAACCCTAGACCTAGTTCTGCCTCTTTTTGTGTAAGGGATCATGAAGGGAGATTTGTGGTGGCTAAAGGTGTAAGTATTCTAGACTCTACTAATCTAGTAGTTGAGGCAGTAGCTATTAGAGAAGATCTTGCTCATTATAAGGAGAAAATGTTTACTAACATCATTATAGAGTTGGATTCCTTGGAAATGGTTAATATATTGGAAGAAAGGTGGGAGGTTCCATGGAGTGTGGCAATGGAGGTCAGCTCCATAGAGAGGTTAATGGATTCCATTTCAACAACAGTACAGCATTCCCTCAAGGAAGGAAATACTCTTGCTGGTTTTTTTGCTAACCTAGTGTTTGATTTTGTAGGTGACTTTTAGTTTAATCATTTCTAAGAAATTCCAACAGAAGGTAAGAAGATACTAAATCTAGACAGAATGGGAACAACAAAATTATGAATCAGAGTAATTGATTAAGGTTTTTATACTCCGTTTACAATTCAGATTTTGGTATAGAATATACAATATACATGTGTCTGAAATGGTGTAACTTATGGAGCTATGCTTGGTTACGATTAAATTTGAGGAAATCTAATTTAGATATTGGTTCATGCACCTGGTGAGGGCTTGGGGTGTTCAAGTGAAGCATATCTAGGATTTACTTATACAAGCAAGATTTTATATAATGATAACCATACATAGACTTAGTATTTTTACTATGTATCAAACACAAAATAGTATCAGGCTATCATTTTGTTCATAAAGTACAGATCTTTTTCAGATATTTGACTGTGAGATAGTAGTATTAATTTCCTAGTGAGATTAAACCCATATACAATCAAATATAAGGAATTGATTTCTATTTTTTAGGCAAAAAGACCAAGAACAAGTTACTCAAGGGAAGTACGCAGTAGAGTTGTAAGAAAAAGCTGGTCACAGAAATGGCAAGGACGATACTGCTATGCTTTGAGGTTAAGAGTTGAAGCTTGCATCAAATGAAAGAAGTTAAAACCAAAATTTATGTCTTTCTAACTCCATTCTCAGATCTAGTAAAGGTATAAACAACTGATGTGAAGATTTAAAGAGAAAGGGGAAAAAAATCAAGAGATGCAAGGTATGGAGGAGCTTAGCTTTCTCTGCGAAAGTGGGGCTATTCTACTGTTAAAGATCAGTTGCAGCTATAATGGATTTTTAGACAGCTCAAATCTAAGGAACAAGCATAATAAGCACAACAACACTGAGATCGAGCATGAGGTAATTGGGATGGAAGATGAAGAGCCTCGAAGCTTCTTCACTACTTTCCTAATTTCCACCTTTTATCCTTTATGTTGTTTTTAATTTTTTATGTCTGATCTTTTTTGTTTCTTTGATGGGCTGGGTCACTTTTGGGATTACCATGTAAATTTTGGACTCCTTTAAATCTTTTCTAATAAATGGGAATGATGCCCTACTTTAGTTTAAAAAAAAAATTTGTCCAATCAAAAAAAAAGCCTCTTCATTTTTGAATTTGCATCTTTCTTGACAATCTCACCCCGAAATGAACTCAAGTCCTCACAAAGTATTTTTTTGGCTTTTTCTTGCAACTCTAGTATCACTTTTTCAATTTCGACATCTTACATTATTTTTGGCCCGGTTAGTTGGAAAATCACCATGAAGTCTTTAACATCAATCTCTCCCACATCTTCATTGGAAACAATCTCATCACAATTATTCATGATCATTTGGCATTCAGCTTCACATGCCTCAAATTTTGTATTCAACTCGGTTTCTAATTTTTTTGGTAGCCTTTTCAATCTGAATCCACACTTGACATCGCTAAACATGCAATTTTAGAGATTCATCCATCATTAGAAAAATTCTATCAAGGTGACTCTCATGGAATTCAAGTTATTGAGCTTGATTCATGTAACACCCCGTACATTTCAGCATGTATACGACTAAGTTAAAATCAATGAATGTATTTAAACTCGAGAAGTAAGGTGGTTATTGAGCTTAAAGTTTAGAGGTTTAGTGTTAGTAAAGGGGTTAAGATTTGGAAAATGGGATTAGAATAAGTGAGGTGCTTGTTTGACTAAATTAATCTAGTAGGTGACAAGTAGATGTATCACCTACTTAGACTATTTGACCAACTTAAGAGACCAAGAAGCTGCATCACCTACTTAAGGTATCTGGACAAAATAAAAAGGGCCAAGTAGGTACTTTGACTAATGGATCAATTGAGGCCCATATTAAGTAAAAGAGAAGGAAAGGGAAATTGAGAAGAATCGATAGTCCAAGGCCCAAATCTGTCGAAGCCCAACGAAATGATTAAAATGGCCAAGTAGGTTCATCATCTACTTTAGCTTTTGACCAGCTTAAAATGGCCAAGTAGGTATATCATCTACTTGACCAAAATTTGGATGAAAATGACCAAAGAGAGGAGGAAAAAGAGGCACCTTATAAGATCAAGATTAGCTGATTATTTTTCTTCTTTTTTACCTTACAAATAGTTAGGTCCTACCAAGTCTTTCTCAATTCTCTCTTGGCTTCAAACAACCACCCTAATTTTCTCCTAGGGTACTTGGAGAAAACCTCCTCTTTTCCAGACAAGGGAAGTGAAAATACTTATGAGTTTAGCTTAATTCTTCCATGGGAGATTAGGATTTCATGTTATTCATGCTTAAGATATAGGGCAGGCCCTTCCCCAAGCTGACTGCTCAACTTTTCTTAGTTATTAAGATATTTTTCTCTTCTTCTTTGGTTTAAGTGTGAAGGGAAGTCAACCTCTTTAGGGAGTATAAGTTAAGAGAATATATTTCCAAAATGTGAGGTAAGTTACTGCCTATTTTCCCCCTTCTTTATATACAAATTTGGTGGAGAATTTTGTATGTGTTTTTGTCAAGAATTATAGGGTAGTGATTGGAATCATTGAGTTCAATATTTCCTTATTATGTTGAAGGTCGTTTGGGGCTATTTTAAATGTGTATATTGGGGGACAATTTGGTTGACTTTGGAAAGGGATATGGGTAGTTTTAGGGAAGTATGGAAGAAGTTTGTGGTGATACACCACTTAATTGGGGGTTTTGGAAGCTTACTGTCTTCCACACTTTGTTGTACTATTTGTATATATCTTGAAGCTCGAGAAGTATCGAGGGATATCTTAAGAAGATCATATAGTATATAGATATGAATAGAGTAGAAGGCAATGAAATGAACATACTTGATTTGAAGACTTAGGGGCTACTGCCCGGTTAGTATTTTGGTGAGATCAAGTAGCTTGAATTGAGTTATTATCTACTAATACTAGTTTTACCACTAATTTTATTGTAGATTAATAAAATGAAGGGGAGAAGGTTAAGATATCCGCATTGTACATCAAGGTATGTAAGGCTATTCAATTTAATACTCTTTGGCATGAAGTGTACATTTTCTATGTACCAACAAAGTAAGCTTTCTAAGTGATCCTCATGGTAAAGGATACATAGTGATGGTGTACAATCTCCAATGTAGTTAATTTTTTTCCCAACCATCCATTGTTTCACAAATATGTCAAACTACTTCTATATGTGTTTATTTTCCTAAATCCTATACTGGTGTGTTTATACTTCCAAGTACTAGTAGGGCAAAGGTACTCTAAACAGTAAGTTTCATGGGTCATACTCTAAGTCAAATGAGGTTTATTGATTCAATAAGATCCTATATTACACACGTTACGAATGTTCATGTATCGGATACATATTCTATCAAGTGTATATTTTATATGCCCTTACTTCTAATGTACACTTTACCTAATTTGGGTCTGCCCATGGTCTCTAAAGTTTGTTAAAGTAAGTCCATATGTGTTAATTAAACTATATCTATCTATTTATTTTTCCAAGTACTAATATGACAAAGTTATTCTAATCAATAAGTTCTATGAGCTATTCCCTAGGTCAAATGAGGATCAGTGTGTCATATGAGTTCTTAATTATTGCATTGATGATGCATTTTTTTCCTATGTCATTGTTAATGCCCCAAGTCTTTTTTTTTACATGTATATAGTTCCAAAATCTCAAAATAGTTACGACCAGCAAAAGAACAATCTCAAAGATTAAAAGAACATGGTAAAGTGAATCTACATAATTATAGGTGGCAGCTCAATGGCAAAAGCCTAGCATGGGCCGATCCCAATTTATGTATTTTTGGGTGCCATCTCAGGGGTTACAATACCTAGCATGGGCCGATCCCAATATATGTATTTATGGGTGGCAGCTCAGGAGTTATAATAGCTAGAATGGGCTAATCCCTATCTATGTATTTATGAGGACCATATACTAGGGGTTAAAATACCTAGCATAGGTCATCCTCTTCTACCACTGACCAGCTGGTCATTGTATCACATGCTACAAAGTTATAAAGCAAGAAGAGCAAAGTAAAGAAAAGAACTTAATGTACATGATTCCACAAGTATAAGCAAAAGTGGTCTTTTACCCTTATCTATACTTTTGTACCTGATTTCCTTTGAGCTTTTATTTTACATATGGTTACTTTATGCCTTACATATTCAGTACATTCTTTTGCACTGACGTCCCTTAGAGAGGAAATTGTGTTTCATGTCATAGGTATATGTACTCCAGCTAGTAGATCTCTCTAATAGAGGCACACGATGCTCAACGGCTTTTGGTGAGCTCCAAGTTGATTTGGGGATTTTCCAAGTCTTTAGCATGTATTTGATATTATATTAAAGTTAAGGGTATGGGCGTCCTGTCTGACCTAAGATAAGTTGTCTATCTTTTAGAGGCTTTGTAGACTAATCTTAAAGTAAAGAGCATTTGTGTCTTGTTTCCTAGTAAATAATGTATCAACGTCTAAGTATGTACATCTATTTTGGGCCTATCTATATTGGTCCTTTTATCAGGGCATCATACCTATACTTATCAATATTTATAATTATCCTAGTTACATGTACGGTAAACCTTATGAGTTTGTTCTCTTGGGTTCCTTTGGGCATCGAGTGCATGTCCGTCTTAATGGGATTTGAGGCGTGACAAAAGTGGTATCAGAGCAGGTCATCCTAGGGAGTCTACAAAGTCGTGTCTAGTAGAGCATTACTTATGAATATGTTGCACGCCATATTTATAATTTAGGGGTTGCTTGGATATTCAGGAAATTTGATCTTTTTATAAAATTTAGATCGTTTGATAGAGTTAAGTTAAGAAATGTATTCCCAGTACTATGATCTATTTTATCTAGATTATGCCTACTACGATTAAGGTCAAAGGTAGTAAATGGACAATACTCCTTAAGAGGCAATCTTCAAAGGAAGGTTTTATGTTATAAAAAATTAAAAGAAAGGCTTGTAGAGGTTTCTATGTTTCTTGCATATACAGTTGCATTTGTACCACTTGAATCATTTTTGTTCATTGAAGTGTGATATAATAGGGTATTCATGTGCTAGACAATAAATGGTTACTTAGTTGCAAAATGTGACCAATTCATAAGTTTTAGATTTACTACAACATGACTCCTCCAATGGTCATAGGAACTGATCCTTTGGAGGATATTCAACACTTGTTGGTGGTATATATAGAATATTTAGGGTTATGCATTTATTGGAAATAGATGTTGTTGAAATAGATTTTTATTGGATAAAGGACATGGAAGCAACATAGTCCAGTAGGTGAATATCCATAATGGTATTGGCTAGCGATACTCCTGGTTGACCGATAGAGCCCAAATGCTTACTCATCACTCGGGTACGTTAGTAGTTGGAAATTATAAGATATATACATATGACTACCCTAAATAAGTTAAAATATGTGCAATGTGATTCTTTTTGTGGTTAGTAAACTCAGAGGATAAGTGTTTCAATTGTTTCATATAAAGAAAATATGTACAATATCCCCTGTTTTGATCTATATCTTGGTTATAGACTAGAATGCAACTAAATATTAAGGTTGAAAAGGTTGAGGGGTTAGACATCAGTTGACATCTGTTAGAACACTAAGTATAGGGGAAGGCATAGCATTAACTAATCACTAGTAGGAGTGTATTGGGTTATATGTGAAATAAAGGTGAATGACATTAAATATCATAGAATGGAGAGATGAGTTGCGTAAAGTTCCCTGATAATGTAAGAAGGTGACATATATGAGTATTAGAAGATAATATGACATAGGTTGTGTCCTTACTCTAGAGAGTGCTTTGTAAGCATGCGATAAAAATAAAGAGAGAGAGATATTAACTCTTCAATCCTAACCAATTGTAAAGGCACCACCAGAAGCACTCCCTAGACAAATTTTTGAACTTTTGTTATATAGATAAATTATTTTAGCATTGATGTGAATTCTTGTTCCCAATTTTAATAGCTACTACAACAAATAGGGCAATCAAAAAATCACCTTAATAGAAGATATATTGACCAATTTGGTGCCCTAGGGTGCACATACATCATTTGTATGAAATAAAAATGGCTTATTATGCATATGTATGATGGAGTTGTGTAATTGAAGCTACTACAAGGTTTATTTGACGTATGCCCACAGTAGAGCAATCATAGTTCAACTAAGGGAGAGGACAATTGACTATATACTAGTTGTTCTTATTAGTTCCTTATTACACCGTTATGGAAAATATGTTAGCATGGACAGATCTAACTAATTGAGCGAAAGTGTCTCACCCTCATATGCTACAAAAACACGAGATGAGTTCATATATACTTGATATTGTGCTTAATTGGCAACATGTGAAAGGTCATTGGTTATGATGCCCTTAAGATTCATTTCTTCATCTGTTTATTTGAACCTTAATAAGGTATCTGACATCAAGTGTAATTATTTACCACTGACTAGTAACAAAGATATAGTTAGCCTTGATCCCGCATTACTACAAGAAGATTTATAGGAAACTTCTTCAAACCTTGTCCCAATGTTTCGATATACTCAAAAAGCTTTCGGGATCTAATGGTTGGAACACTTGTGAGAAGAATTCATAGGAATTAAAAGACAAGAAGGGAAATCAACTGCATATGTTTTGAGGTGAGTACGAAACACGAGCATAACTATACCACCCGTGATTTGGAACTAGTGGCAGTATGCTTGAGCTTAAGATATGATAGTGTTTCTATAGGATGTTTTCTAGTTTTTAAAGGCTTTGGTTGCTTGTATATTTATACATTCTACATGTCATATACTTATCTATTAGTAGGTCATATTCCTATTATGGGTTATTTTCTCACATATTACATATGTCATGGAGCACTTGTATGTAGGTGTTATCTGCTTCATAAAAATCTTTTTTATTGCTATATGTTTCATAGGACCTTGTCTATTTCACCAATTATTTGCCACAGATCAATTGTACATATTTTATAAGCATCATATATTAATGGATCATATTTTATAGGCATTATCAATTACTAGCTCATGGGTTATATGAACCACAAGTCAATTGTTAGATATTATATTCTTTATAGACCATCTGTCCATCTGTCACATGGCTCATAGCCTACTTGTTTACATTATAGGCCCCATAGTTTATTTGTCCATGTGTTATATGCTCACTTGCTGATATTTCATAAAGTATACTTATTCATGTGTTAGTCCACTTATACATGTATAATCCACCTTCCCACCTGATTCATATTTTACTTTATTACAATACTTTATGTGCAACCCACTGGATAATATCTTATATACTTTTGTAGAATTAGTACTCACATGTTGTGTGCTCATCTAGTCCATTTGCTCAACATGTTTTATAGTCCACCTACTCATGTACTAAGGTTTTGTAATTAATTTTCCCACGTCACATGTCTTAATTCATTTTATCACATGCTCATATTTTACAAGCTTTCATGACTTACTTGTGTATAGATCATATGTTCCTATATCATAAATACCGATGTGTCGTATGCCTCTTATGTGCACTGTACATATGCTAAATTCTCTTTATTCTGGCTTATTCTTTATATATTAATTAATCTTTTGTGTCGCTTTTCTAGGCGTCATTGACTCTATGTGACTTATTTATTCATATGCTATATGTCACCTCTATGTTTATTTACTCAAAGTATTTATATAGTGGTGTAAATTCTTCCTATTTCATAGTGAAGGATATTGCCAGGAAAGATTGGACACATATGTGAATTTTAGGACAAAGCATATCTGTAGGTGGAGGGCTAAGCATAATGCCCTATTAAAGTATGTGGAATGAAAGTTAGAGTTTCGCATTGATAATTATGTGTTTTTACAAAATCCACCTATTAAAGGCCTCGTGATATTTAGAAAGAAAAAAAAAGTTGGGCCCTTGATATGTTGGGCCTTAACACGTAGAGAATTGACCAAGAGGCCTGAGGTAGAGCTAATTTTAGAATTAGATTTTGTACACCCAATATTTCACATGTCGATGCAGCTTTAATATTTAGGTGACCCATAAATTACTATAGCAAATAAGGGCATTGAATTCATAGAGGTATTGTCACTTGATTAAGTTCTAATGTCCATCTTTGACCAATAGATTAGAAAATTAAGAGCTAAGAGCGTAGCCTCCATTAGAGTATTGTGTAGGAATTAAAGAGCAAAAAAAAAAAAGAGCCACTTGGGAATATGAGAACTCAATAACATCCAAGTATGCATATTGTTCTAAGAAACCACATCGGATTTTGACATCACTTATCTTCCTTACCTGATTATAAGTTTCACATGCATATATGCACTTATTCATACTATCACTTAATTACTTGTTAGCATGTTCACTTGCTCATCAATTCACTTGTTATCTTACTCATGTGTCATATGTTCACATGTGTAGTTCATATTTAAATTTCCCAAATTCCAAGTTTTTCACATCAAGCTGGTGTAAAAAAGAGAAAGCCAAGCTATACTTAACTTGATTATATGTGGCCAGGAATCTTACTTTTCATTTAATTATGTAATATGCTACATCTGTTAAAATGTTGTGTGAGGTTTGTATATATGTTGTAGTGTAAGATAGTATGTTCTGAACAATCTTGTCTGCAAGGGAAACTCTAGCAAAATTTTTGGAGGAATTCTAGGGTGAACTTTATTTTGAGCTACACCTCTCATTCAAGGACGAATGATCCAAAAAGGGGGTTGATGTAACACCCCATATATTTCAGCATGTATACGACTAAGTAAACATCGATGAAAGTATTTAAACTCGAGAAGTAATGTGGTTTTTGAGCTTAAAGTTTCGAGGTGAGTGTTTAATGTAAGTAAAGGGGTTAAGATTTGGAAAATGGGATTTAAATAAGTCAGGTGCTTGTTTGACTAAATTAAGCTAGTAGGTGACAAGTAGATGTATCACCTACTTATACTATTTGACCAACTTAAGAGAGAAAGTAGTTGTATCACCTACTTAAAATATATGGACCAAATGAAAAGGGCCAAGTAGATGCTTTTACTAATGGGGCAATTGACGCCCATATTATGTAAAAGAGAAGGAAAAGCAAATTGAGAAGAAGGGACAGTCCAAGTCCCAATCAGTCCAAGCGCAATGAAATGATTAAAATGGCCAAGTAGGCGCATCACCTATTTTGACCAAAATATGGCTGAAAATGACCAAAGAGAGGCGGCAAAAGAGGTACTTTTTAAGATCAATATTAGCTGATTTTTTTTCTTCATTTTTACCTTGCAAATATTTAGGTCCTACCAAGTCTCTCTCAATTCTCTCTTGGCTTCAAACAACCACCCTAATTTTCTCCTAGGGTCCTTGGAGAAACCCTCATCTTTTCCTGATAAGGTAAGTAAAAATACATATGAGTTTAGCTTAATTTTTCTATGGGAGATTAGGATTTCATGTTATTCATGCTTAAGATATTGGGCAGAGCCTTCCCCAAGCCGACTGGTCAGCTTTTCTTGGTTATTAAGATAGTTTTCTCTTCTTCTTTGGTTTAAGTGTGAAGGGAAGTTAAGCTCTTTAAGGAGTAAAAGTTAAGAGAATATATTTCCAAAATTTGAGGTATGTTACTGCCCATTTTCCCCTTCTTTATATACAAGTTTGGTGGAGAATTTTGTATGTGTTTTTGTCAAGAATTATGCGGTAGTGATTGAAATCCTAAAGTTCAACCTTATTATGTTGAAGGGTGTTTGGGGTTGTTTTAGGGGATATTTTATATGTGTATATTAGGGGACAATTTGGTTGACTTTTGAAAGGGACATGGGTAGTTGTATGGAAGTATGGAAGAAGTTTGTGGTGATACACCATTTAAAGCCCAAGAAGTATCGAGGGATCTCTTAAGTAAATCATACAGTATATAGATATGATTAGAGGACAAGGCGATGGAATGAACATACTTGATTTGAGGAATTAGGGGATACTGCCCGGTTAGTATTTTACAGAGATCAAGTAGCCTGAATTGAGTGATTAGCTACTAATACTAGTTTTACCACTCATTTAATTGTATATTAATAATATGAAGGGGAGAAGGTTAAGTCGTAATATCCGCACTGTATAACAAGGTATGTAAGGCTATTCAATTTCGTACTTTTTTACATGAAATGGACATATTCTATGCACCAACAAAATGATCTTTCTAAGTGATCCTCATGGTAAAAGATAAAAAGTGATGGTGTACAATCTCCAATGTATATAGTTAATGTTCTTCCTCCTACCATCCCTGGTTTCATAAATGTGTCAAACTAATTCTATATGTGTTTATTATCCTAAATCCTATGCCGGTGTGTTTATATTTCTAAGTACTAGTAGGACAAAGGTACTCAAAAGAGTAAGTTTCATGAGTCATCCTCTAAGTCAAATGAGGTTCATTGAGTCAATAAGATCCTACATTACACATGTTACGAGTGTTCATATATCGGATACATATTCTGTCCTTTGTATATTTTATATGTGGAATGTACACTTGTCCCTAATTTGGGTTTGCCCATGGTCTCTAAGTGTGTTAAAGTAAGTACATATGTGTTCATTACACTATTTCTATCTATTTATTCTTTCAATTACTAGTATGACAAAATTATTCTAAACAACAAGTTCTATAAGTTATTTCCCTAGGTCAAATGATGATCAGTGTGTCCTATGAGTTCTTAATTATTGCATTGATGTTGCATTTGTTTCCTATATCATTGTTACTGACCCAAGCATATTTTTCACATGTCCATAGTTTTAAAAGCTCAAAAAAGGTACGACCACTAAAAGAACAAGGTAAAGTGAACCTACACAATTATGGGTGGCAGCTCAATGGAAAAAGCCTAGCATGGCCCAATCCCAATTGATGTATTTATGGGTGGCAACTCAGGGGTTATAATACCTAGCATGGTCCGATCCCTATCTATGTATTTATGGATGGCAGCTTAGGAATTATAATACCTAGCATGGGTTGATCCCTATCTACGTATTTATGGGAGATAGGGGATATAATACGTAGCATGGGTCGATCCCAATTTGTATATTTATGAGGACCATATTCCAAGGGTTAAAATATTTAGCATGGGTCATCCTCTTCTACCACTGATCATCTAGTCATTGTATCACATGCTACTAAGTTATAAAGCAAAGAATAGAAAATTAAAGAAAAGAACGTAATGTACATGATTCCACAAGTATAAGCAAAGGTGGTCTTTTACCCTTATCTATACATTTGCACCTGATTTCATTTGAGCTTTTATTTTAAATATGGTTACTTTATGCCTTACATATTCAGTACATTCTTTTGTACTGACATCCCTCAATGGGGACACTGTGTTTCATGTCCCATGTATATGTACTCCAGCTAGTAGATCTCTCCAACACGATACTCAGCGGTTTTTGGTGATATTCAAGTTGATTCGGGGCTTTGCTGAGTCTTTAGCAAGTATTTGATATTGTATTAAAGTTAAGGGTATGATGGGGTCCTGTCCTGACCTAAGATAAGTTGTTTATCTTTTAAGGGCTTTGTAGACTAATGTTAAAGTAAAGAGAAGTTGTGTCTTCTTTCCTACAAAATAAGGCCTCAACGGCCAAGTCATGTACATCTATTTTTGGTCTATCCATGTTGGTCTTTTTAGTCGTATACATGGTGAAATCTCAGAACTTTTGGGGCATGTAAATGTGCCCAATTTGGCATGCAAATTGTCATTGTTGGTCTTGATTATTCTCACGTGTAATTCAGCCATTCTTGGCTCCTTGTGGCCTTCTTTTTGGGCTCCGTGTAGGCCTATTCTCTTGGGCTCTATATGGCCCCAAACTTCCTTTTCTTGACTAGGATTCGGACCATGAAATACGTGTAGCACTTAGCCCTCTCTCAATCAAATTTCTTGAGATCATTTTTGAGGCTTTTCTTCCATGATACATATCTCTTGATCTCTCATTGAAGTTCGTCAAATTCAATTAAAGTAAGCTAACGTGGATGCTATCATTCCCCTCTTCTTGAAAACAATTCATCCTCAAATAAATGTCTCATAAAATAAAAAAGATATGCTTGAGTAAACAACTTCCATTACTCGAAAGAAACAATGGTAGGAACAATACAAGATAATGACCATGTACCACTTAACCCAATTAATCCTAGCATGTATAAATACACCCTTGTAAATCAAACGGACATCATTATCCCAACAGAAAGTTCTCTTCCTTGTATAATAGCACAATATAATTCTCGTCTAGATGCCATTGCGAATGATACATTCAACTCCAATTTAATTCTAACAATAAAGTATTCCAATTGTCTTAACAAAGATGACATAAGATCTTTAAAATATGCATCAACTTGAACACTTTTATGATATAGCCAAGCATCATCTATGTCAAGACCTAATTTCTCGAGTCATGATAGCACCTACTTTAACCCCACCAGTAGGGAAGGCAAGCCATAGCCCGGAACTGTAAGTAATGGGCTATCTGATGGAAGGTAATGGGCTATCTGATGGAAGGTAAAGGGATAGAAGAATAAAATCAAAAAAGACAAATAATAAGAGAAAGCAAAAGAGACCTACATATATAACATACTATATAAGAGAGAGAAGAGGACAAAATATACAAAATATAAACATCGTTGTCGCAGAAATACAAAAGACTATCACTGCAACAGAAGATGGAGGATCATCTCCTGACTCTAGAAACTCACCTTGTCTTCGAACCAGTAGCAAGGATCGAGGATCACGTCAGCGAAGGTGGCTTGTACTCGGATTTGCATCAGGGAAAAGATGCAAAACTGCAGTATGAGTACCAAAAAAATAGGTACTCAATAGGCATCATTAGTCAACTGAGCTCAAATATAGTAAAAGCATAAGTAAAGTGTGAGAATGTAAGCTAAAGTTAATAGTAAAGGGTAGAAATGTAAATAATAAGCTATGCTAGGCAAATTTGACAAAGGAAGTAAGTAACTCAAGAATTAAAGTAAATGCCAAGCTACAACCTAACTGAACCCCCATAAGCCCTACTGAGCGCCCATAATCCCGGTGGGTGCAAACAAACAAAAATCTAAAGTAAGAATCATAAATAACAGTAATAAACGTATAACAAGCCAAGATAGACAATATGTACAATGTATACTCCCCTCTCAGCTATAACTCTTAACCTTACCAGTCTCAATAACTTTTTAATCCTAGATCAATAATAAAAGTATATACCAAACTTGAACTGAAACCAGTGGATAATAATAAGAGGTCGGACACTAGGCTCGAACCTATAAAAAAAAATAATAACAAGAGGACAAATGATCCATATACAACTGTTGGAACTCCCAGACTAGAACTACGTATAACTACCAAAACTCCCAAGCAACAACCATAGATAGATGTCAGACTAGAATCGAAACTCATAAGTAGCAAACCGTAGCTAGAACAGGTGATTTCATAAGATGTAAACCATAACCATAACCGATTCAATACTCATACCGAAACTCATAATGATAACAATAGAGCATACACCGAACTCAAACCAAAATTGGTATATATACATAAGCATGAAATAACTAGCAGAAGTCTAGTGGTTTCAAGCCTATCTTTAGTCCATTTATTCATAAAATTTAATCTCGGGAGGTTAAATCCAATAAGGCCATGGGGTTCCAATTACTAGGTCAAAGAGGTACGGTTAAGGATCAGTTACTATCTTAACTTGGGAAAACAAACTAAACAAGCATATAATTAAGTCTAACTCAACCCAAAACCCAAGGTAATGGCCTAATATAGAATTCGTGAGTTCAACGAAGCCTAAAGAGAGCCTATTCAATACATTCTATTTAAAAAGGATAGTGGGGCCCACTATTGGATCCCGACAACTCAACCTAAGGAAAGCACCTACCCAAATCTAGGCTAATGCATCCCAATCCCTCCCCAAGGTACTATTAGCACTGTTTCTAGTCCAAACGGATCATAGTGTACTAATCTAAGGAAGAATGGGCCCAAATTCTACCAAAAAGGGGTCCCTAACCGGCTAAATAAGGCATAAAATGCTAAAACAATAATCGGGTCATAAATTCTAGCCTGAAAATAGAACAACACTACATTAATACCATAATTAAGTACATTTTAGAAGGAGGGTAAGCCTAGCATACCTGAACGTCACTGAAAGCTAGCCAAATACTCTATACCAGAGCTTTTCCTTTTGAGAAGCCTTCGACAGCTGCCACACTATCAAAATAGTAATCTATGCATTAAGATGAGAAAATTGATACCCATATTAAGTATTTATGCCTTGGTCAGAAATCAGACTAAAAATCCCCTGTGGAGCCCTCTTTTGGAATTGCAAAATTAAAACCATCACAACATCCCTCTCAGCTCAAAGATCATTTTCCATATAAGTTTAGCTAAATTTGAGCTTAAATAGCCCCAAATAGTTCCTAAAAAATTCAAAATATATGAATTAAAATAGAGAATTGATCGATGGAATGGACGAAATCTTACGAGAATAAGGTCGATACAATAATCCCAACGAAGTTCCAACTCATTCTCAGCTCCCAATGATCTTTCCCCAAGATTTCTAAGCTCTAATATGTCAACAATGGTGGTTTTATACTTTGAATAAAAAATAGAAAAGAGAGGAATGAAATATATATATATATATATATATGTACCAACGATGGACACTTTAGCGGCTAAATGATCGCTAAAGCGGTCACCACTAAAGTTGTTAATGGTCGCTTTAGCGACCAAGCCTTAGCTGGACAAGCCCAGCTAAAGCGGGACAGAGCTGCTGAAGCGGCTATCTCTATAGAGATTCCAAGCAACAAAAGAGGTTATCGGTAAAGTGTTCTCTTGGACTCTAAAGAGGATGCACCAGAATTTGGCACCATCCAAATTTGACAAGTTCCAACGGACTCCGACCTAGTGATCGGGATTGGTTTGGAATCCTGTGCATGCAAAACAATTATGCTACCCAACCAAATTTAACGTTCCTAACTCAAAGACACTATCAAAATTTCCATCTGAGGTCGTTTCAATAAAAAATGGGTCTCACACCCAAGGGACTATTTTAGCCAAAATCCACCCAATAGCCCAAAATGAGTATGAAAGCCTCGAGACCTGCACCAAGGGTACCTCTTGCCTAAAATAGACATTTCGGAGATGATGAGACTTTTAGAATCAACATCCGAGCCCGTTTACCTGATGTTTTTGCCCGAGACCCATTCCTTAACTTAAAAAGCTTCAAAATAGGGAAATATCTCTAAAAACCAAATGAGCTGAATTATCAATCCTAACAGGTTATAAATGACCTGGGGCAGCTGTAGGAAATCCCTAAACATATAAAAAGCATAAAAATCCAACAATGACCTGGAGGGTCATTACAATCTTTTACTCTTATCATAGATTCTTTCACATACATGCGAGTCACATAAACACTTGAGTTTTCAAAAAAGATAGACTAACCTTTAAACTTCAACTCATTCATAATCCTTCTCACACAAACCTCATGTTTATTTTCAACAATTGGGAACCCATAATCAATAGTTAATGATTAATTATATAGCAAAATATCATCATCTTCAAAATTTAAAAAGTCACTAACGTAAGAATTAAGAGTGTTGTTCATCATCCCATCTAAAAAGGCCTTAGGTATTCTAGGAATACCAAGAATATGAATAAACCACTTATACCTGCTATACTTGGTCTTATGTAGTAAAAGAATAACATCACCTCATTTTTCCTTGCTCATTGGGGTTAGATCCACAACTATCTTGTCGAACTTTTTGTTATGAGTCTTATCTCGGATAGACCCAAAATAATTCTCTTTACCTATATCCTTATCATGAATAAACACTTGTTCAATAGGACATGTAGTCTCAACCACCTTATGATTAAGCTCATCTAATGATAGCTTTTTAATGCAAGCTTTTTCATGAGTACCTACAAACGTCAAAGCAACTAGAAGAAGAAGTAGGAATATTAGGGTTTGAATAAGAAATAAACTCACTCAAACTCTCTTTCTTTTCTCTCTGTACCTCACAATCATCCCTCTTCTTTTAACTCTCATGAACATATCTCTTTTTGTTTTTATCGACCTTAATTTTTTCCTCACTTGACATCCCATTCTCTTCACACAACACAACCTCTCCTTTTTTTCTCTCTTGGAATGTTATTATGCACTATCTTACTTCTCTCATTCTTTTCTCTCTCAAAATTTTTCATTTATTTTTTCACATGATTCTCATTTTCATAACTTGGGATGGAGTTAAAGGTATAAGGATATATTTTATTTTATTTAGCTCAAAATAAACTTTATTCTTTCCCATATTATAAATTGCATTCTTATCAAACTACCATCGATGCCCAAGCATGATATGAAAATTTACAATAGAATTACAACACAAAGAACATTATCAGAATACCTCCAATGGAGAAAGAAATCATGCATTGCTTAGTCACCTTAAGTTTACCAAAATTATTCAACCATTGCTGCTTATAAGGAGTAGTGTGTTTGATACAAGTAAGTTTCAACTAATCCACGGCTTATGAACCTGTCTCATTAGCACCACTTTCAAAATCAATAATCATAGAGAAAATAATACCTTTTATTCCACACCTTGTATGAAAAATATTTTCCCTCCTTAAATTAGCTATAGTGACATTCATATCCTCTAACTGTGTGATTGGCTCTTTAGCAAAGTTGATGCCACTTTGTTCTCATAATTCAGCCTCCCTATTAATTCTTTGTTCATCACCACAACTTGTTTGAGACATCTCAAAAATAATATCAAAGAAAACAAAGCTCTATCAATTTTGGATTTTTTTCTCTCCATTGATCTCACTCTCTCTTGCCTTTTTTTTCACTCAAATTACTATCTTTGGCTGGATCCTTTAGGATTCTTAGATAATTCTAATAGTAACACACTTTTTGAAGTAAGATGTAGAAAGAAAAGAATTTATCAATACCCAAACAAATTGAGTTTGATGAGACAAGAAAAAGATCAATTTGTGTAAATAGAAAAACTTCAAATTTCTCCTCTTCTTATTTTTGTAATGAACCTTTTCATCATTATGGAAAAGTCAATCGTGCAAAAATTAGGGTTAAGATCTTCCCCAATTTGAAAGTTAAAATTTTTTAGGCTAGGCTAGTCTTGGATAAAATCCAAGTGAGGCATGGTCTAGGGAAATACAAGAATGGATTGGGTAAATGTAATAAAATTTAGCATGGTTTTATATTAGCTAACATGATAAGGAACCCGTAGGATTTTTTGAAATTCAACTAGGGTAAGTACAACTCTCGGTATCAAACATGACGTAAACAGGTTATTCAGAAATGTCATGGTTTGAGGGTGCGTTGCAAAAAGACAAAATTGGGAGCAATCCCGAGTTTTTGCTTTGCCACACCCGTTATAGCAGGTGGTAGGCCGATATGGGGCTACCACTATAGCTGAGAAATTCCCTTTATAGTAGGAGTCAAAGTCATTCAATCCCGCTATAGCAAGTGGATTCCACTATAGTAAAGCCGCCATAGCGTGATCGGGCCACTAGAGCTGGGTAAACCGATGTTTAATGAAGAATTTTTCCCAAAAATAATTTATTATTTCTAAACTTATTTTGGAAAGGGCTTAGGTGATTTGGGGTGATTTTCACTTATTTTCCACCAGAATTCTTTGTAAAGGTAAGTTATTTATCCCCCACTAACTAGTTTTTTTATTCCTGAGCCTTAGAATCACTAGTTTATGGATCTTAGGGAGGGTTTAACTTGACCTATCTGAATTTTCTGGTGCAAGGGGATAAATTGAGTGTAAATCCTTTGGGTTTTAGTTAAAATTTGAGTATTTACTCTTGCATGACTATAATTTACTAAAGTAACCACGAAGTTAGTAGTTTTAAGGTGAATTTATGGTGGGAAATCCTAGAATGGGGGGGGGGGATAATCATGAAATTGACCTTAGGGTTTGGGATTAGGTTGTAATCCTTGATATTATAGGTCATTTGATTGATTATGTGTTATGTTCCTGTTGTTACACCACAATCAAGCTGAGGTTGCAAGAAAAGTGAAAGCTCAAGTTTGCTAGAGCATTTCAGGCTTGGATTGTGGTAGGTGATGGTTTAATGTAGTTGAAACCCAACTTATTTTATGTGTGCATGATAACTGTCCTTAGTATTGCTTGTACAATGCATGTTCAAGGAAAGTGAATGACCATGTGATATCCTAAGTGTTAATCACATGCAATGAACTTTTATGTAAAGATTGTTGCTTGTTACAAGTATTGTTTTATATTCATCGTGGTTGTGATTATTGTGGTATCTATCATTCCGATATTTGGACATCTTCATGGGATTGGTTGGTATAAGGTTGGCATGCACTTGATATTTGTGATTTGGTAAATAGACAAGAGCTCGTCCCCTGTAGGTCATGACTAGTAGGTGACCATAAGACCTATAGCATGTATGTACAAGGTACAGATGAGTGTGAGGATTCCTTGAGCGAATCGAGGATTATGTGGTTTCTTTAATATATTAGTTCCTTGAGTGAACCGGGCTTAAGTGTTGTCATATTTCTATTGATTCTCGAGTGAACCGAGTTTATGTGCATAATTGCTAAAGGGGTTTTCTTTATGTAGATCGGTATGTATGATAAATTGCCATTGTTGTTGTTCTTGTGGATCCTTGAGTGGTTCGGGTTAATGGCAAGTTGTGGCATAACTCTGTGTTGTCTATTACTTATGTGAGTGGCACAGGATTCATATAATTGTTGCATAATGGTTGTTGACTTGGAGTCTTGTTGGTGGTCATAGTTTGACTTGGCTTGTTATCCTTGTTGACTCATATTGACTAAAATTGATGAGTACTTCTTTACAAGGTTAACATTAATAACTTGAAGTACGATGGCATGATAGGTGTTCATGGTTGTCTTGTTGTACTACATTATGGTTGGGTGTTCATATTTCCTATTTTGGGTTAGCCGATAACCCTACCAGTGCATCTTTGTTTTCTTGTGTACTGATATTACACGTGCTCTTCTTTTTATTGAGTGCAGAGCATATTCCAGCAACTTTTTTGAGACCTCTGGTATGATATAGACCATGATCAAACTCAAGGGTAAGCTACATCTTCTAGGTTGCCATGAGTTCTTCTTCAAGTTTATGGTCCATTGTTTCAAACCTAGACATTTCATTAGTTTTGGGTTGATCTCATTTATTGACTATGTGGTACTACGGGATTTATTTAAGTTTCTTTATTCCGTATTTATTTTTATTTTTGATAATTAATGACATTGATCTTTAATAAAAAATAGTTAGTTGCCTTATTTTTTTGGTCTAAGGGTTGGATTGATGTTTTGTGTTTAGTTGGTTCTCCCACCAGAAAGTTAGTATGGATACCAATCACGACGGGTTTGGGTTGTAAAAAAGTTGATATTAGAGACTTAGGTTTGTTGATCTTGTTGTACAAAAATAGGTCTAGAAGTGTCTTCCAGAACTATATAGAGATGTCTGTACTTTTCTTTAAGAGGTTATCGGGCTTTAGAAAACTATACTTTTTATTTTCTTTCGTGCTGTAACTTGATTCTAATTAGTATCTGGAAATCCAAAATTGTATCTGACACTCTTTATGCTTTTGTTCATAAATGGTGAACACTAGATCAAATGAAGCAAGAGCAGTATCCCCCACACCAATAGCTCCAGCTACGGAACCAGCTGTTTGAGGACAAGGATGAGGAAGGGGTAAGAGAAGAGGAAGAAGGAGAGAAACAACAACCAGGGGTAGAGCTTAAGCAGCTGACTAGGCCCATCACAGGTCATTATCACCTCCCTCATCCTAGGATCATTCTGAGAAGGTTAATGTAGTCGATGAGGACTATTTGAAGAAGAAAGTGGTGGCACCAGTTGGAGGTGCAACCCTTCCTCTATTTTTTTCTGAGGCTATTCAGCAAGTTTTGTCCTTTTCGAGTAGGTTGGCTGGTACTGGAGCCACACCCATTATGCTGAATTTTTAGGTTCTAGGTACCCATCCTACTGCCACATTAGCTCCTAAAGTGGATGAGGCTTTAGGGACTGATGTATTCCCCCATCCTGTATTAGGCCCCATCATGACTGGGACAAAACATGAGTTGTTGACTAAGTTCTTGAAAATGAAACCTCTTTCATTTCATGGTGCTGAGACTGTGAATGCATTTGAGTTCATTATTGATTGCTATGAGAGGTTACACGTGCAACAACATAATGTTAAGTTCATGACTTTCCAACTGCAAGGGGATGCTAAGTAGTGGTAGAGAGCTTATGTAGAGTGTCGGTCCTCGGTCCTACCATTATTGACCTAGGCTCAGATTCATGACCTATTTTATGAGAAGTAACTATCTCGTACTCTTAGTGACCATATGAAGGATGAGTTTTTGGCCCTTGAACAGGGTAGTATGTCAGTTGCAGCCTATGAGGGTAAGTTTTATGCTCTATCTAGCTATGCTACCTAGTTTTTGGGTACTGAGGAGGAGAGGATCCGATTATTTATTAAAGTTTTGAACACTGATCTTCAGGTATTGTCTGTTCATATGACATCTGCAGGAAAGGTTTTCAATAATGTGGTTGATTATATGAAAAATCTTAAGGGAGTTATGCAGGTTCATAAGTCTAAGGCATTAGCCAAGAAGTCCCAGAATGCAGGTAACTTCAGTGGTTCTTATTCCTGGGGTCACAGTCAGTAGGCTTATCTGGTCCTTCCCATTTAGTCAGCTCTGTCAGTCTCTATAAGTGGTCATTCAGGGGCTATTTAGTATTCTTCAGTTGTTAAAGGCCAATGGGCTTCTTATTCTTCGACCAACAGGCATTCTCTTGAGCGAGGTTGTTATACTTGTGGTGCTGTGGGGAACTTTGAGAGAGAGTGTCCTCTGAGGCAGACAGGTAATCAGGTACAACAATAGACTAAGGTTGTGTTTCTAGCAGGTAGTGGTGGTATTGGTAAAGGTCATACAAAGGGTGGATGGGGTATTAATTAGGGAGGTCGTGGTGGAAACAGAGTTATTGGTAATACAGGGAAGGGTGGAGCACAAACTTTCAAAGAGATTACCTAGCTTGATGATAGAGCTCACTGTTATGCCTTCCCAAGCAGGACAGAGGCTGAGGCATCTGACACCGTCACTATAGGTACTATTTTTGTCTGTAATCAAATGGCTTCTATTTTGTTTGATTTGGGTTCCACTTACTCTTATTTATCTGTTAGATTTTTTTTTGGGTTTGGACTTAGTCTGCGATGTACTTGATTCTCCTGTATATGTTTCTACTCCGATTTGAGATTCTGTGGTGGTGACCCATGTTTATCGTGCATGTTTTGTTTTGTTCAAGGGTTTTCAGACTTGGGTAGATTTGATCATTTTGGACATGTTTGACTTTTACATTATCCTGGGTATGACTTTGTTTTCTCCATATCATCATGTCTTTAACTATAATGCTAAGATAGTGACTCTAGAAATATTGGGTATGGTTAAACTAGAGTGGAAGGGGGTGTATAAGTCTAGGTCGGTGAAAATCATATCTTTTGTTTGGGCTAGAAAGCTAGTAGGGAAGGGATGTTCAACCTTCCTAGCTTATCTACGGGATATTAGTATGGAGTCCCATTCTATAGAGTCAGTTTACTATGGTTTCTGAGTTTGAGAAGGTATTTCCTGTAGATTTTTCAGGTATACCTCCAGACAGGGATCTTGTTTTTGTATTGATTTGGAGTCGGGCACTTGCCTAATTTCTATTCCTTCTTATCAAATGTCTCTAGCAGAGTTGAGGGAACTTTAAACTTAGTTACATAAACTACTTGATTAGGGATTCATTCATCCTAGTGCTTTACCTTGGGGTGCTCCAGTGACATTTATTAAAAAAAATGGTAACATAAGGATGTGCATTGATTACAGGCAATTGAAAAAGGTTACTATCAGGAATAAGTATCCCTTGCCCCACATAGATGATCTTTTTGACCAGCTGTAGGGTGATCAATATTCTCCAACATTGACTTGAGGTCGAGTTACCATCAGCTAAAAATTCAGCCTAAAGATATACCCATGACAACTTTCAGGACTTGGTATGGGCATTACGAGTTCTTAGTGATGTGTTTTGGGTTGAACAATGTGCCGGTAGCCTTTATGAGCTTGATGAATGGTATTTTAAAGTCTTTCTTGGATTCTTTAATGATAATTTTTATTGATGACATTTTCATTTACTCTAAGAGCAAGGAGGAACATGCAGGTCATCATCTCATTATCTTGGGAATTTTGAACGAGGAGCAGTTGTATGCAAAGTTCTCAAAATGTGAGTTTTGGTTGTTTTCTTAGGGCATGTGGTCTCGAAAAAGGGGGTAATGGTAGATCCCTAAAAGATTGAGGCAATTAAGAGTTGGGTTCTGCCTAGCTCTGTGACTGAGGTTAGGAGCTTTGTGGGTCTTGCTAGTTGCTATCACAGGTTTGTCAAGAATTTTGCATCTATTTCTACTTACTTGACATGGTTGACTTAGAATGAGGTTCCATTTGTATGGTCAGATAAGTGTGAGGAGAGCTTCCAAAAGATTACGACATTTTTTACTACACCTTCTATTTTTTCATTGTCAGTTGAAGATAAGGATTTTGTTGTATTTTGATATGCATCATGCTTGGGTTTGGGTGTTGTACTGATCCAGGAATAGAATGCCATTGGTTATGCTTTAAGGTAATTGAAGCCTCATGAAAAAAATTACCTAACTCATGACTTGGAGTTGGCAGCGGTTGTTTTTGCACTTAAGATTTGGAGACACTACCTTTATGGTGTCAAGTGTGAGGTATTAACAGACCACCATAGCCTGCATCATGTGTTGACGTAAAGGGATTTGAACTTGAGATAGAGGATATGAATGGAATTATTGAAAGACTATTGATGTGACCATCCAGTATCATTCGGGTAAGGCCAATGTGGTGGAAAACACATTGAGCCAAAAAGTGGTAAGTATGGGCAGTTTGGACTCTTTGAAGTTGTCACGATGACCCTTGGCTAGGGAGTTTCAAACTCTAGCATCTCATTTAATGCAATTTGGTGTTTCAGAAAGGGGTGGAGTATTGGATAGTGTTGAGGTAAACTCAACACTCCTTGATGAAATCAAGGCCAATCAATTTAGGGATGGGAGATTGAATAAACTCCAAAATAATATGGTGTCTGGTGAGGCTTCAGATGCCACACTTAATACTTGTAGAGTATTCTGGTTTAGAGGGAGTGCATTGATGTCGCCCAAAATATACCTCTAGAAAAGTATAATGCGGTCGTTGTATCAAATATAGAACCCAATTAGGTTGGGGTCGATCCCACAGGGAATAGGTTGAAGTTTGAGTAGAATACAGGATGGAACAATTGAGAAGTAAATAAAACTGGGGGGGTTTTGTGAAACAAAAGTGTCAGTAATAATTGTTGGTCATATCGAGTTTGTAGATAATAAAAGAGATACACTAGGACTGTGATCCCCAATGATTCCTTAACTCCACCAATTACTTGTGCTAACAAAACCGTCCCGCTATGTGGCATGCAAAATCTGACAAGATATGTTCTTCTAAACGTCTCTCAACCTTGGTTAGAAGAATTTCACTCTTCTCCTCTCGATCTCCGAGTGTCGCACTACTAACCCTTGACCTGGATCTCAGATAACCATTCCCGCTAAGGCTCAGGTTATTAGGTGAAGGTTGATAGCTTCAAATCTTTGTTGTTACCTCCTTTTCCCAATCTCTACCTCTCTCTCGAGCAAGTCTAGAATACAGGAGAGTTTCTAACATTTGCAACCGTTAGAAGAGCAATCACAACGAAGGAAACAACAATACATGCATACACATCGGTACAAAATTGCCTTGCACTTAACCGATTTCGTTAATTCCTCATGGTTCACACAACCCTAGTTGATGGGTTTAGCTACTCATAATTGTAAGAACACCAGAAGAATTCGGAGATGAAAACATAATTATGATCTCACAACAATGAAGAAAAACTAAAATCTCAATTATCAATAAAACTCGAATTATGGTTTGTACTACAAAACCCAGAATATGTTTATGAACTCCAAAACAAAGTAAAATAGCTCTCCAAACAATGTAATGACTTACTTTCACACCCAGGACTATACAGGGGTATTTATAGATACAAAACTAATCCTATCCAAAACAAAATAGGAGAACGGAGTCGGCAACTTCCACGGTATCGTGACTTGGTCTCGTGGAAACAAGTCACGCCACGTAGGTTGGTGTCATGGGAATCAGGCTCAATCAGACGTCTACAGAAGTTGAGTCATACCATACTTCCATGTCACGTGACTGGCATTCACGCCACGTGACCTGTGTCATGGAAATTAGAAATTCTTTTGGATCTCTGAAGTGGACTCACGCCAGCCACTCACGTCACGTGAGTGGCAGTCACGCCAAGTGACTTGTGTTATGGGTCCATCTCTGGTGTAGGTTCTTGTTCTTTCTTCTTTCGACACTTCGTTCTCTGGCTTGATTCTTCCTTTTTGATCATTTTGCCTTTTAAAAACCTATTTTCCTACAAAGTAGGACAGAAACCACTTCATACCAACAAAATACACCCAAGTTATTGAATATTTTCCTTGTTTTAAGCATCGAAAGTGCCATGTAACCATGGCGCATCAAGCATGTGTTCCTCGGGTTTATGAATTGATTTAGAATGTGCTTGCTGAAGCTAATGGTTTGTGATATTTTATTCATACAGGTGCAACCAAGATGTACCGTGACTTGAGGCAACTTTATTGGTGTCCTAGGATGGAGAAGGACATAGTAGAGTATGTATCCAAATGCCACAACTGTCAGCAGGTAAAGTATGAGCATCAAAGGCCTGTGGGTTTGCTCCAAAGGATACCCATTCTCGAGTGGAAGGGGAGAGGATAGCTGTGGATTTCATGGTAGGTCTTCCTAAGACCTTGGGAAAGCATGACTCGATTTGGGTCATAGTAGATAGGCTGACTAAATCAGCCTATTTTATTTTGGTTAGAGTGGACTATAACACTAAGCAGTTGGCCATGATCTACGTCAAAAAGATAGTGAGGCTACATGGTGTTCCACTTTCCATCATTTCAGATAGAGGTACACAATTTACTTCTAAATCTTAGGACAGGTTGTATGAAGAGTTGGGCACCCAACTCACTTTTAGCACAACCTTTCATCTTCAAACTGACGGACAGTCGGAAAGGCCAATTTAGGTGCTTAAGGACATGTTGAGGGCCTATGTGATTGACTTTGGTGGCCATTGGGACAAGTACTTGTCATTGTGTGGGTTTTCTTACAACAATGATTATCACTCTAGCAATGATATGGCTCCATTCGAGGCACTCTATAGGAGGAGGTATAGATCGCTTATAGGATGGTTTGAGGTTGGTGATGTGAAGCCTTTGGGCACTGATTGATGAAGGAAGCTCAGATAAAGGTAAGATTTATCTAGACCAAGTTGTTGGCATCCCAGAGTAGGCAAAAAGAGTATGCAGACCCTAAGGTAAGGGATATGTCATTCAAGGTTGGTGAACAAGTTTTGTTGAAAGTGTCTCCTATGAAGGGAATCATGAGGTTTGGAAAGAAGGTCAAGCTTAGTCCTCGATATATTTTTCCATTCGAGGTTCTTGACGATGTGGGTCGAGTAGCATATAGGTTGACATTACCGCCCAGCTTGTCGGTGGTCCATCCGGTGTTCCATGTATCCATGATTAAGAGATACCATAGGGATGGGGATTACATTATCAAGTGGGATTCAATTTTTCTAGATAAGGATATTACTTTTGAGGAGGAGCCAGTTGCCATACTTGATCGGTATGTGCAGAAGTTGAGGACAAAGTAGAGTCGAATAGTAAAGGTACAGTGGAAGCATAGTCTGGTTGAGTAAACTACTTGGGAAATTGAAAAGGACATGCAAGACAAGTACCCACACTTGCTTGAGGATACATGTACTCTTTCTTTCTTAACTTGGTACATTTTCCTTGTTTCATCATTTGGGGACAAACGATGGGTAAATTGGTATCTGTTGTAATGACCCTTTTTATCGTTATGGAAAAGTCAATAGTGCAAAAATTTGGGTTAAGATCATCCCCGATTTAAAAGTTAAAAAAATTTAGGCTAGGCTAGTCTTAGATAAAATCTGAGCGAGGTATGGTCTAGGGAAATTCAGGAATGGATTGGGTAAATGGAATAAAGTTTAGCATGATTTTATGTTAGCCAAGACTAGAAGTAGCCCGTAGGATTTTTAGAAGTGAATTCAAGAAATTAGAACTCCCGATATCAAACTTGACGTAAATGGGTTAGTTCAGAATGTCATAGTTTGAGGGTGCATTGCAAAAAAGGCAAAATTAGGAGCAATTCTAAGTTTTTGCCTCACCACACCCCCTATAGCGGATGGTAAGCCGTTATGGGGCTACCGCTGTAATGGAGAAATTCCCGCTATAGCGGGAGTCAAAGTCGGTCAATCCAGTTATAGTGGACGGATTCTGCTATAGCGATGCCGCTATAGAGGGATTGGGCTGCTATAGCAGGATAAATCCTTATTTAATACAGAATTTTCCCCAAAAATAATTTATTATTTCTAAACTCATTTTGGGAAGGGATGAGGCTATTTGGGGCGATTTTAACCTATTTTCTAACAGAATTCTTCATAAAGTTAAGTTATTTATTCCAATTAACTAGTTTTTCGATTCCTAAACCTTAGAATCACTAGTTTACAGGTCTTGGGGAGGGTTTAACTTGACCTAGCTGAATTTTTTGGTACAAGGGGGTAAATTTAGTGTAAAGCCTTTGGGTTTTAGTTAAAATTTGAGTATTTACTCTTGCATGGCTATAATTCACTAAAGTAACCATGAAATTGGTAGTTTTAAGGTGAATTTATGGTGGAAAAACCTAGTATGGTGGTATAATCAAGAAATTAGCCTTGGTGTTCTGAATTAGGTTATAATCCTCGATATTATAGGTCATTTAATTGTTTATGTGTTATGCAAGTTTTTATACCACAATCAAGCCGAGGTTGCGAGAAAAGGGAAAGCTCAAGTTAGCTAGAGCATTTCAGGCTTGGATTGAGGTAGGTGATGTTTTAATGTAGTTGAAACCAAACATTTTTTATGTGTGCATCATAACTATCCTTAGTCTTGTTTGTACAATGCATGTTCAAGTAAAGTGAATGATTGTTTGATATCCTAAGTGTTAATTGCATGCAATGAACTTATATGTAAAGCTTGTTGTTTGTTACAAGTGTTGTTTTATATTCATTATGGTTGTGATTGTTATGATATCTATCATTATTGTGGGATGTACCGGTATTTGGACATCTTCACGAGATTGTTTGTTATATGGTTGGCAGGATCTTAATGTTTTGTATTTGGTACATGGACAAGATCTCGTCCCCTGTAGGTCATCACTAATGGGCGATCATCAGAACCTTAGCATGTATGTACAAGGTACAAATGAGTGAGACAGTTCCTTAAGTAAATCGGAGATTATGTGTTTTCTTTATTATATTGGTTTCTTGAGCGAATCGGGCTTAAGTGTTTCCATATTTATGTTAATTCTTGAGTGAACCAGCTTTATGTGTTTAATTTCTAAAGGTGGTTTCTTTATGTAAACTAGGATGCATGATAAATTGCCATTGTTGCTGTACTTGTGGATCCTTGAGTGGTCTGGGTTAATTGCAAGTTGTGGCATAACTCTATGTTGTCTATTTCTTGTGTGAGTGGGACATCATTTATATGATTATTGCATGGTTGTTGACTTGGAGTCTTGTTGGTGGTCACAGTTTGACTTGGCTTGTTATCCTTGTTGACTCATATTGTCTAAACTTCATGATGTACTTGTTTACACGGTTATCATTGAGAACTTGAAGTAGGATGGCATGATAGGTGTTCATGGTTGTCTTGTTGTACTACATTATAGTTGTGTGTTCATATTTCTCATTTTGAGTTGGCCGATGACTGTACTAGTACACCATTATTTTCTTGTGTACTGATACTATAAGTGCTCTTTTTTTATTGATTGAAAAGCATATTCCGACGACTGTTTCGAGACCTCAGGTATAATACAGACCATTTTCGAACTCAAGGGTGAGTTACATCTTTCGGGGTGCCATGAGTCCTTCTTCCGATTTATGGTCAATTGTTTCGGACCTAGACATTTCATTAGTTTTGGATTGATCCAATTTATTGACTATGTAGTAGTTTTGGTACAATAACTTTCAGAAACTAGGGGATTTATTGAAGTTTCTTTATTCCGCATTGATTTTTGTTTTCGATAAGTAACGACATTTATCTTTAATGAAAAATAGTTAGTTGCCTTATTTTTTTTGGCTAAGGGTTGGATTGATGTTTTGGGGTTAGTTCAATTTATCAAAGACATGACCTTAAATAAGAGGATATGTAATTTGTAAAAATTCCTAATTTCATAAATTCCAATTTGAAAAATAAAAACCCAAAAGACCCAAATAAAAGCACCACATACTAGTACTAAATGTCTACCTCTTTAGAGAACAAGATCCTAAATTTCAACGAAAAAACAGCTATATTTGCAAGTTACCTTAAGATAAAACCTTTTAGGTTAAAAACTAAAACTAGTTATTCATTTTTGATGGTACATTTTTCATTGATGTTTTGCCACTATGATTATGGAAAAGAAAAAGGGAAAGTTGAAATAAAGAAGAAGAAGAAGAAGAAAGTCAGCAGTGAAGGAAAAAGAAAAAGTCAGCAATGGAGGAAAAACAAAAATGTTAGTTGTTTTGTCATAGAGATTTGAATCCCAGATCACTACCTTCAATACTCAAACCAATCATCCACAGCGCACCGGCAAGTCACTTGTGTCTCTGGGTACTGACACATTCTTTTATACTAATATCTGCAAATATTTGTATAAATATGCATGTTCTGCATTGGGATTAGTGGGTGCTCAAGCACCCATCCCACTCAACATGAGTCCACCACTGGGTCAAAGGGGCAATTCATAAAATTATAAGGGGAAGAGCGACCGGTCAGATGAGATAGTTGTGGATTTTTTAATGAGCGCAAGAGAAGTAGGTATTGAACAACTAACTAGGTTGGTTAATATCATTTTTAGGGTGATTAAGATGTCCAAAGAATGGAGATGGAGTACAATGATTTTGTTTTACAAGAACAAGGGTGATTAAAAATTACAACTATAGGAGTATTAAACTCCTAAGCAACATGATGAAGGTCTAGGAGAGGTGGTAGAGATGAGGATAAGAAGGGATGTGTCTATTTTAGGGAACCAATTCAGATTCATGCTAAGGTGATCAACTATGGAATTCATTCATCTTATAAGGAGATTGTTGGAGCACTATAAAGATAGGAATTTAGAGGTGTATATGTGGCATACATTAGAGCAATTAATGACACCAAACCCCAAGGAAGAATAATGGGATGAGACTAAGAAGACTTTCCAATAGAGATGGGGTTACACCAGGGCTTGATTCTTAGCCCATTTTTATTAGCCTTAGTGATAGATTAATTGAAATGATATATTTAATAGGAGGTACCATGGTGTATGGTATTTGTGAATGACATAGTATTGATTGATGAAACATGGGACAGAGTTAACAATAGACTAAATGTTTGGAGACAGACTGCTAGCATCCACGTTATCCTTATTACATTAAAGTTGATAGACTTCAATAAGAGATCAAGAAGATATGTATCATGGAACAAAAGCCCCAAAATGAGCACAAGAATTATTATGAGAGAGAGCTAAGTGCTACACATATTTTGATGGTACAAATCCAAGTCAAGAAGAGTAAGATTGGGGCCACATAGAGTGCAAGAAAATAGGCCCACAAGGATCCCAACAAGGCCACAAGTAGACAAGAATGGCTGAATTACAAGTGACAAGAATCAATCCCAACAATGTCAATTTGTATGCGAAATTGGGCAGATTTACATACCCCCAAAGTGCTGAGTTTTTGGTTCAAATTTGAATGTTTTTTTCCTTCTTTTAATTAGGTAGTTTTTGGGTGTTTTCCTAGTTTAAAAGTTACCTAATTTAAGGTTTCCTAGTTTAAAGTTTTCTTTTTAAAAAGTTTTCTAGTTTATAGTTTCCTAGTTAGGTTTTTCTATTTATTTTCATAAAAGTAGAGTTTGAATCCCATGCTATTTGGAATAGGTTTTTCCATATACATAGGGATGGATTTTTTTATTTTAAATAAGACAACATCATTATTAATTGAGAGTTTCTCTTCCTTACACCTTTGTGTGTGGCTACTTGGGATTTATCTTGCAACCTTATAAGAAAAATTCTTTAGGAGAGAAGATTAATTCTTAACTTGATACGTAAAGAATATCAAAAGGGTCTAGATCACTTTTGATCTAAGTTCTTGAATTGACTCTATTAGTATCATAATTAGTCTTAATCCACTAATTTTGAATACTAAGATCAATTAGGGTTCTTAGCACTTAATCTTGAAATTTTGGGATCTTATTCTCAAATTTCGCATATCTTTAATTTTTTGGTCTTTAATCTTAGTATTTTCGCTTCCACATTATTTTCTTATTTATTCAAGTAATCCATTTTTTATCAATTAGTATCAGAGCGGTTTTATCCAGATTCCGTTCTTGATAATCTTGGGAATTTTAAAAAAAAACTCTAAAAAACTCAAATTTTTTATTGTTCGCTAGGAGTTTCAAAATAATAATAACAATAATAACTTTTTATTTTCATTTTTTTGTTATTGGTAAGCTACATAGCCAAAAAAAAAATGAAAATTAAAAAGAGAGAGAGAAAGAGAGAGAATTCAAGTTCCTGCAAAGTAAGTTGCTTTTAGAAACTCCGGGTTATTGTGCTTCTTGGTTTCCAACATCTAGAAGAAAAATTGTCACGACCCAAAAGCCATGAGTTAGAAATCCTAACTTATAGTGTTTTACTTATTTTTATAATTTTAGCCTAAAACCAAGTTCTTATAAGCTCTTTTCTAATTTACCCGAACACTCCAAAAGTAAAGCTTTGTTTGGCTTAAAAACACTTAAAATAAGCCAATCCAAACAGGCTCTAAGTATAATTCACTAGTAACATTGTTTCTTAGACGGTCATGTTTCAGATAGCTAATGCACTTATAGTCTCAGTCCCCTAACAACATTACATTTGTGGCAGTTGAGACCTGAGAAACCTCAATCTTCAAATCCTAGACCCGCAGTGACCTTGACCTCCTAAAACTTTATACACCTACAATACCCAAAATCATGATGGCTCTTGGGGTGTTCTAAATCATTCAACACAATATTCCTTTCCCTCTCTTCATTGAAGAATACAAGTTTAATTTGATTGATTTTTCCAAATTTTACTTTTCTGAGCATATCAAGATATATAAACTACATTACTATACTGAGGACTATTTATAGACAGTACACTACAATGTAATAATTAGAATGAACTAATGACAATGAACTAATGAGAAAATATATTCTAAACAATCCCCAGTACTACGTGAAAATGTAGCACAGGTGTGTTTCCCAAATTGACATGACTCACAATCTAATGTAGATAGATTAGATAAACTAGGCACCATCTTCTGTAGCTTAGATAGAATCAAATGTCACAAACATTTGTAAATTAGGTCTGGAGGGTCTGTAATGGAGCATGATGTGAAGGAATTTAAAGAGGTAAGATAGTAAAGGCCTTGTGATTCATGTCCTGTGCCAATCGTCTGTCCCGTACTGCGGTCTTGCATAAGAAACAAATCATTAAAAATATTATACCGCAGTGAAGGGAACACGTCAAATGACTAACAAATTCAAGATTAAAAAAGGACAACCAGGGACACAAAGAACAGAATCTAGAGTGACAGAAGATCGGGGCTTGGCTTGTATTACTCTTTTTTTTTTTGTTTGGATCCCATTGTCTAAAGTAATAATAGGAAGAGATTATGAATAAACAATGTCGGTCAGAGGTGATTTGTTACCAGAAATATGATCAGAAGTTCCTGTGTGCACAACCCATGATCCAAGAGTGCTAGTCTGTGAAATGCAGGGAAAAGAATTACCTACAACAGAAGCATTAGGCTGAGCAACCGAGGCTACTTGTAAAGGCGTCTGCTTACTTGCTAGACACTAGAGGAACTCATGATATTCCTTTAGAGAAATTGGATCATAATTGGGTGGTGGACCATGCAAAATATAACATATGTCACGTTTGTGTCCAAGCCTATGACAATAACTACACTTAGGTTGAGGTTTTCCAAAAAGACCTCAACCTCGCCGATTGTCTATAGGTTGATATGCTGTTTTTTTTTATGGTTTGAAATACGAGAACAGAGGAGTCAATGGTGGGTGATGAAACTACTTTGTGAGTGTGAGGTGTGGCAAGATGAAGTAGACAAGAGAATAACTCATCAATTGTAGGAACCGTAGGACTAGCTAAAATCTAGTCACGTACCGAATCATGGTCAGTAAGAAGTCCAGCAAGTGTAACAAATGGAAACGTCTATATGTGCTTTTGTTGTTTTTCGACACTCATAGTGACGGACATCAATGTTTCAAATTCCTCTATGACTGCTTGTACATGTCCCAAGTAAGTAGACATATCATATTCTTATTTTCTTAAGTTGGTCATTCGAGATATCACACCATAAAAATGAATATGTCATTAGTGATAAAGCACGAGTCTTTTTGTAAACTAAATAACATGTATGGAATGGGTGAAACAAGGGCATCAACTTTCTCCCATTATTCTTTAGCTTTCGCATCTTCCTCAATCGACTTGCTTTTTAATCTACCACACTAGCCTTGATCTTTAAGTGATCTTGGATACCTTGACCTTTGTACCATAGCTCAACTGAGGAAGCCGAAACTAAATAATGTTAACTTTTCATTTCTTGTTTGAAAGTGATCATGGAGCTTGAATTTCCAATTCCCGTACTTTTGGAGATAAAAATATCACACACAAAAGACATCTTGTGAAATCAAAATTTTGTAGCCAAAAACTTAGGAAACCTGGTGCTGAAGTTTTAAAAAAATTATTGATGTCACCAGAAAATTAGATTTGATAACCAAAAGTTGCTCTGAAATAGAAAATAATTGTATGGGCTACCTCGGAATGGAGAGGCGACAGTACTGAAAAAACTACCTAAAAATTGATCGAAGAAGGTAGCACGCACCGGTGCATTGATCTGATGCTCTTGCAGGAGAATTGCTTCTGGCGGCGCGTGAGGGCGCATGTTTAACCTATTTCAGGTGAGTCTGACTGGGGTTTTCTAGTGGGGAAATTCCAAACCTGGTGGTGTGTTGGTTTTGTAGAAATCCTAAGTTTTTTCATACTACCTATTATTGAAGATCCTTTCCACCAACTTTATAATTTTTCAAAGACTGAATGTGATATTTTGATCTCTCCTTAACTTTATGGCGTTATTTTTAATCGAAATTTTGGCATATGATTCAATGAAATATGAGTTTATAAAACTGCTTACAGGTATTACACTGGAAAAAAAGAAGCACCATGTTGATTATATTACCCATTAAAAAACTTGCATCTCTAGCCTTTTACATACTTGACATGGGAATTCATGTCCATCGATCCTTCCTATTACTTTTAATTAGTCATATGCTTGTAATTGATTCTTTTATAAAGCTTTTAATAGTTCTATTATATTAGCGTAAATTCTTAGAAAGTACACAAAGGATGTCCTTCAAAATTAAAATGCTCTTGGTTGTCCAAAAAATGTTCTTCCTTCCAAATATATTTCAATTTTTTTGTAAGACTCTATATGGATGGAAAAAAAATTAGAGATACATTTAGAAGGAAGATCATTTAATTGTTCCAGATGTATCTATCTATAATGGGACTACCTCTTCTGATTCATACTTTCAACTATTTTGAGGCATTGATTGGTGTATATTTTGCTACTAGCTATTTCAAAGTGTACTTACCACACCCCCAAAGGCTATGGTGGACTGGTAAGTACTCCTCCATCCTTAACCAGAGGTCACAGGTTCGAGTCTTGGGTATGGAGTCACCTTTGATAGGAAGCGCTTTATCCCTCATAGTGGGACTTCCCGGTGCGAATCCGGATTAGTGGGGCTCCAATATAAATCAAAAAGAAAATGTGCTTACCACTAAAGATTAAAAATGGTGATGAATTTTCTCTCATCTAATTGATTTTGCATTTTTTAGCCTCCGATGGTTGACAAGCGTGTGCGCCAAAGTCATTTAACAAATGCATATACCCTGGTCGTTATTGATAAAAACTATTGTAGTAATTCATAAACAAATATTCTCATATGCATTGTTAAAAATCAGGAATATATCAAATGAACTACTGCAAAAGAATTTGAATACTTTTTTGGTTGTATATGTTTGATTTTAATTATTTCATCCTTTCTTTTTCCAGTATTACACAGCAGATACATTACAGACAGAGAGATACAACAGAAATGGAGAATCTAGTTCTCCATGTTAAGAGTGGACAAATTACTACGATTGACTGCACATGTGGATGACATGTTAAGAATTAACAAAAACTGGCTCATGTCTCATGCTACATTGTTGTATTAGTTTTAAGATGCAACTTCTTTTAGGAAAAAGTGTGCATGTAGAAGAAATGACATGTCTCTTCAAAATAAGTCACATGAATCTTCTTTGTACGATGTATCTTGTTACATTTATGTTTCAGTGTATAACAAATACACTTGTACTGTTGTATTTTCTTAAAAACTTTCAAAATAAATTGAGTGATAGATTTCACTTATTTGTATGTCTACAACACCTATTCCAACTACTTTGTGCTTCTTAGAGCTTTAGAATTGCATCTTTATCTTTGCAGGTTTGGATATCACTAACTTGATTATTTTTACTTTTAACAGAGGAGTTGTGAACATTTGCACTTGGAATAATAATTGAACTGCTCAAAGCTGAATTATAATTCAACTGCAATATCTAATATAACTATATATAAGAGAGAATAAAAGTTTTTGGTAGTCCTCACATTAAAATTGATGGTATGAAAGCTTTACATGTGGCAATTTTTTGTCATAATTCTTATTTTAGAATTTTTCACAAGGACCTTTGCAATTGGTCAAATATTTTTTTTTTTTTGATTTTTATTAAATTATTTTTTTCTTCATCTTAAAATATTTATAACACTTTATTTTTTGAGGATCAAATTATATGAACTTTAATCAATATAGTGAAAAAAAATATTACTATGTTGATAGAATCATTGAAATTTATAGTTTGAATATCTAATTTCTAATTTTATTGAATTAATTTAGCACAATTTAGCTTCAAAATAAGTCAAATTGTCTTTTAAAAAATAAAACGATAAAGTTTGAAAAACCTTTGAAGACAAAATTTTCTTTTACCACTAAAGTATATATAAGGTATTACTATATATTTTATCCTAAAACCTTAATTTTTTTGTTACTTTAATGATCTCGTACATGTTTATAAATATTTTTCTTAAAATTATTTTAGGTGTAATTTTAAATCTTTTACTTTTTAGTGACGTTGTTCTTGCTTATAAATATGAATATTTGTTCTAAAATTATTTTCAGATATTGTTTTAAAATTTTTATTTTATTAATTATTACTTTACTATTATATATAAGGGAGAATATCCAATTTTCATAGTCCTCACATGTCAGGACCCAAATTCTAAGGTTAGGATGGCACCTACTTTAACTTACCAATAGGTAAGCCAAGCCATTGCCCGAAATGGCAAGTAATGGGCTAATGGGAGGAAGATAAAGGGAAATGAGAATGAAATAGACAATAACAACATTATAAACGGAAGCAAAAGAGATGTATGTACATAATATAGAGTACAAGAAAGGAAAGAGGACAAAATATACAAAATAAAGCCTCCCAAGACCCGGTAAGGTCGGTACAAGAGCCACTATAACCAAAAAGAAGAGTACTAGACAGTATCGAATATATATATATATATATATATATATATATGCAGTGGTCTCAATATATACAAAATACTATCGCTGAAGCAGAAAGAGGAGGATTAGCTTCGGACTCTGGAAAGCTCACTCTGTCTTTGAATCAGTTGCAAGGCCCGAGGGTAACGTCAATGGCTATGAATCGTACTTGAATCTGCATCAAGAAAAAAATACAGAAGTACAGTATGAGTACCAAAAATAATGGGTACTCAGTAGGCATCATCGGTCGACTGAGCTCAAATATAGTAAAAGTATAAATAAAGTGCGAGAATGTAAGTTAAAATCAACAGTAAGGGACATCAAATGGAAATAATAGGCTATACTAAGCAAATGTGATAAATAAGAAATATGTAACTTGAGAATGAAAGTAAAAGCCTAGCTACAACCTAACTGGGCCCCCCCATAAGCCCAGAAGGGATAAACAAGAAGACAAATAACCCAATCGAGCCCTCATAAGCCCGGTGGGTGCAAAGAAGCAGGAATCTAAATTAAGGACCATAACTAACCATAATAAATGTAAAATAAACCAAGGTGGACGATGTGCATACTATATATTCCTTTCTCAGCTATAACTGTAAACATTACCAAATTCCAATAAATTTCCAATTCCAAAACCATAGTGATAAAGGTGTACCGAACTTGAACCGGAACCAGTAGGTAATAATGAGAGCCGATAATCCATAACCATACTTTAGAGATAACTTGGTTCGAATTAGAACTATTGGATGATAAAAAAGGGCCAGATGATCTATGTACAACAGTTGGAACTCCCAAACAAGAACCATATACAACTGCCAGAATTCCCAAGTAATAACCATAAATGAATGCCAGAACTCCCAAACAATAATCATAACCAGATGCCAGAGTCAAACCAAAACTCATAAATAGCAAAGCGTAACCATATGTCGATGCCAGACTAGAATCGAAACTCATAAGTAGCATGCCATAACCATATACCGATGCCGGACTCAAACTGTAACTCATAAGTAGAAGGTATAATCCATAAGTAGTAGTATCCTAGAATTTTACCCAAATCTCAAGTCCATTAACGATACTTTCAAGAATTACACAACCAGATCCTCTAAGTAGAGGCGGACTCCAATCACCCAATCAATTTATGTGATTTAAGGTCAAATATCACTCTACCCGGGTAACGAAGGTAAATAGGCGTGCAATCAAGTCTAAGTCAACCCAGACGCCTAAGGAAGTAGTCATAATTTCATCTGAGCCTAAAGGAATGCCATTCAAAGCATTCTATCTAAAATGCCATTCAAAGCATTCTATCTAAATAAGGCAGTAGGGCCCACTATCGAACACCAATAACTCAATCTAAGGTAAGCACCTACTCGAACCTAGGCTTAGGCTTCTTAATCCTTTCCTAAGGCACTAGAAGGGCTAAGACTAGTCCTAAAGGATATTTGTATATTAATTTAAGGGACGGCCCAAATTCTATCAAAAAAGGGCCTTATCCAGCTAAAATAGGGTGATAAATGCTAAAAAGAACGTCCAAGCCGTAAATACCACCCATAGCTAGCAAAATAACACACTACTATTGTATATAAGCATAGTCTAGGAGAAAGGTAAGCCTAGTCTACCTTGACTCCATCGAAAGCTCGTTAAATCCTCTACACCATAGCTTTCCCTTTTGAGAAGCTTCCAACCGCTGCCACGCTATCAAAAATAAGGTTCTACATATCAAGACAAGAATATCGATACCCATATTATGTATAAACACTCCACGTCAAATATTGGACTAAGAATCCCATGTGGGGCTTGCTTGTGGAATCATAAAACTAAAACTATCACAATGTCTTAAGGATCATTTGTCCTAAAAAATGAGTGAAATCCGAGTCCAATTTAGTCTAAAAATAGTCCCAAACTTAATCGAGAATTTAATAATTTATCAGAGAAAAAAATAGAGAGATAACTAAAAACTTACTAGATTAGCCACGAGGAGATGATCAAAAAGATGCCCCCGACACAATCTCAACTTCAACTTGTCAATCCCCACCAATTTTCAAGCTCCCAAGGTCAAGAATAGAGTTTTTTACACTTAGAAATGGAGCAAAAAATTATGAAAAATACCTATATATAACACCAGCACTGCCGCTAAAGTAGCACTTTTACCGCTAAAGTAGCAAGGTGACAACTTAAGCGGCTACTGGTGATGTCAGCTGGTTTCACTAAAGCAGACCCTTAGCCGCTAAAGCGGAGGAAGTGCTACTTAAGTGGCTGGTGCTAACGCTATCAGGCACCGCTTAAGTGGTGCTCCAGCCCCTTTAGAGGCATCTTTTAAGCGATGAATGGTCCGCTTAAGTAGCTGCACTAGATGGTTGTGCACAAACAGTTTTAGCCAACTCCAAATATCCCGATCGGGAGTTCGGGATTCGTTCGAAATCCCATGAATACAAATGAAATATGCTACCCTACAAAATTAAGCATTCTGGACTCAACAAGACCCTTGAAATTTCCATTTGAGGTCGTTTTAACAAAATGTGGGTCCTACACCCAGGTCTATTTTAACCAAAATCTACTTAAAAGTTCAAAACAAATCTGAAAGCCTCGGGACCTAGACAAAGGTTCCTCTAGCCTAAAATTGACATTCTGGAGCTGATAAGACTATTAGAAATGTCATTTGGGGCCGTTTACCTGAAGTTTTGGCCTGAGACCCATTTCTCAATATCAAAAGCTATAAAATAAAAAATGGCTCTAAAACCAAATGAATTACCCGGTAACCGAACTGTCAGTCCCAGCATGTCATAAATGACTTGGGGTAGCTAAGGAATGCTCTTAACGTAGAAAAAGTACTAAAGCATAGAGAATCACCTGGAGGGACATTACAATATCCACTACTAAAAGTCTTGAAGTACGTAAAGGATTAAGTCTTGAACAGGTAGGGATACTAAGTCCTCATGTCACACTCAATCTCCGAGGTAGCCTCCTCAATTGGATGATATCTCTAGTGAACCTTAACCACAAGAATATCTCTGGAGCGCAAACGTCTGACATCTCTGGCAAGAATAAAAGCTAGCTCCTCCACAAAGGTCAACCGCTCATCCAACTGAATCGAGTCCCACTGAAGCACGTGAGACCCGTCCAATATATAATGCCATAGCATAGATACATAGAAAATTTGATTGATGGCTGAAAAGACTGGAGGCAAAGCCAACTCATAAGCTACCTCCCCAACTTTCCGAAGTATCTCAAATGGCTTGATAAACTTAGGGATGAGCTTGCCCCTATTCTTGAATCTGGAAATGCCCTCAGAATCTAAGGTAGCTCTCTTGGACTCACCCCTTAACACCTGATCTAAAATGTCGCACAACCCACTATCCTTAAATTAGCGAACCTGAATCTGCTCCAATAAAGTAGATCTAACCTCAACACTTGTAAGAATCCTTTTAGGGTCTGAAATTTCACTTCAAACCATCATGTTGGCTAAGGACTAGATATCCAAATCCAATGGCCACTTTAAAACTAAATTGAAGGCCAAGCTACCCATATTCGCTGCCTTTAGGCTCAAGACGTCTGCTACCACATTCAACTTGCCCTGATGGTAGAGAGTAAAAAGATCATAGTCCTTCAACAACTCAATCCATCTGCACTACCTCGAATTAAGGTCCCTCTATGTCATGATGTACTGAATACTACGGTGGTCAGTGAAGATCTCGCAACAAACACCATGTAAGTAATGCCTCTAAATCTTAAGCGCAAAAATACCACTACCAACTCCAAGTCAGGAGTAGGGTTGTTACGTTTGTGCACCTTCAGCTGTCTCAAAGAATATGCAATAACTCAGCCTCATTGCATCAGAACACCCCCCCAAACAAATACTAGAAGCATCACAATATATAGTAAACCCCCCGTCCTCAACTGGAAGAGTCAGAATGAGAGCTGAAGTGAGAAAGTCCTTGAGCTTCAAAAAGTTTGACTCACAACCATTGGACCACTAAAATGGAATCTCCTTCCTGGTCAATCTAGTTATAGACACTGCAATAGTATCAAAACTTTTGATGAACCACCTGTAGTAGGCTGCCAACCCAATAAAACTATGAACCTCAATCGGAGATGTCAGCCTAGCCTCATCACAAATAGCCTTAATCTTTACGAGATCAACCATAATTCCATCCTTGGACACTACGTACCCTAATAAAGCTACAGACGCAATCTAGAACTTGCACTTTGAGAATTTGACATAAAGCCGATGATCTCTCAACGTGTGGAGCACAGTCCTCAAATGCTGCTCATGCTCCTCCCTACTCCTCGAATAGACAAGAATATCATAAATAAAAACGATCATAAAGGAGTCCAAATAAGTCCTGAAAACATGGGTCATCAAGTCCATGAATGCTACTAGGCATTAGTCAACTCAAAAGACATCACCAGGAACCCGTGTTGGCCTTAATAAGTTCTTAAGGTTGTCTTAGGGATGTCCTCAACCCTAATTCTCAACTGGTGGTAACCATACCTCAAATCAATCTTAGAAAACATGGCTACACCCTAAAACTAGTCAAATAAATCCTCTATATGAGGCATAGGATACTTATTCTTTATAGTAGTCGATAAACATATGCATAGAACCATCCTTCTTTTTTCACAAACAGAACTAGAGCACCCCAAGGTGATACACTTGGTCTGATGAAACCCTTACCCAAAAGATTCTGAAGCTGAACATTTAGCTCCTTTAGCTCGACAGGAGCCATACGTTAAGGAGCCATAAAAATAGGTCGGGTGCCCGACTTAAGGTCAATAGAAAACTCTATATTAGACTTATGAGGAAGGCCAAGTAGGTCAGTAGGAAAAACATCAGGAAACTCACAGACTATAGGAACAGAGTCAAGCAAAGTACTCTCTACACTAATATCACAAACATAAGCTAAATAGGCCATATAACTTATCGATACCAGTCTCCTAGCCTAAATATAAGAAATAATCCCCATTGGTGTGTGTCTAAAAGAACCTTGCCATAAATTTGAGGGTATACCACGCAAGGTTAGGGTAACGATCTTGGAGAAGATATCTAAGATAGCATGATAGGGGATAACCAGTCCATGCCCAAAATCACATCAAAATCAACCATGTCTAGCTTAATAAGGTCAACCTGAGTATCATACTCCGGTAAAGTCACAATACATGATCCTTAAATGCAATTCACTACTAAAGAATCACCAACGGGAGTAGTTACAAGTAAGGGAACATATAATGACAACCAAGACTAACCTGTCACACCCCGAATCCCATTCGAGATAGACTGGACCCGAAGCCTATAAGGCCTAAGAGAACCAATCTTCGCTCATGTACTCTCATATGCATGTTTACGTATGAATATCATTCTATCCCATGTAACTAAATATCAATGGTGGAAGTCATGGCAAACATATACTATATATGAAACTTGGCCGTTAGGGCCATCATGTCAAAAGGGGATATATATCTCTTACATTTATATACCCACATACGTCTACAAAGCCTCTAATAGATACATGACCATGCCTATACAATATTTACATGGTATCAAAACAAATGTACACTATGACTCGGAAAGCCCCGAATCAACCGGAGCTCACCAATGATCCGCAAATGACTTGTAGCCTACAGTGGATGTCTACTAGCACCTGTACCTGCAGCAAATAAGGTAAGTCCCCCCAAAGGGGGTCAGTACGAAGAATTTACTGAGTATGTAAGACTATAAGAGACTATTTCATACATAAGAACTTCCATGATATTAAATATAAGAGAATAGTCAATGTGGATACCATCTTTTAATATGTGGAACCATGTACATTTCTTATGTTATTGTCATTTCCGATCAATCATTCATATCCTTATCATTCATATAATATTTTTCATATATACTTTCATTCAAGAGATTTGCCTTTATTCAAGAGGTTCTTCCATTCAAGAGATTTCTTTCTTGGCTTTTATGCTTATCATCATTATTATTAGTCATCCACCTTATTGGTGGGTTATTATGGTCATCCACCTTATCGGTGGGTAGTCATCCACCTTATTGGTGGGTAGTCATCCACTTTATTAGTGGGTAGTCATCCACCTTTTGGTGGGTAGTCATCCACTTTATTAATGGGTAGTCATCCACCTTTTAGTGGGCATCCACTTTATTAGTGGGTAGTCATCCACCTTTTGGTGGGCATCCACTTTATTAGTGGGTAGTATTAGGGTCCGCTCGAGCTAGGATTATGTGCCCCTTTGAGTCATCCCGGTTCTCAAACATTAAACCATAAATACATTACTTTATTTCTTACTTTTGAGAGATTTGTTCCTTTACTTGTGAGAGATTGATTCATTCACTTATAAGAGATTGATACTTTTGTTTGTGAGAGATTGATACTTTTATAGTCATAACATTGTTGGAAGCTTTGGAACATAACATTATTGGGACTTTGGACCCATGTCCATAACTATGTAACACAAGAACAACAACGACTAATGAATGAGGAATATGTGACGTAAAAATAGATAACAACCTAAAATGAGATACCTTTGGTCATTTCGGAATGGAATAAGTACAATGTCAATGTGCACAATATGTTGCAGAAGGATACAGAAAGAGTAACCTTACATACCTTATGATCTAAACATGAATATACCGTCCTAGATGTGAATACAACAATCCAGTTCCTTCCTTACATTTCACTCTACAACACAAGTTCATAACAGAGCTCATGTTAACAACTAGTTACCCTACAAGTGCATAAGATGACAATGAGCTACGTGACTGCTATATAGCATCATTTCATCCTTTACAATACAATCTACTACTTTATCATACCAACAACACCATAAAATTCCACACATTAACCACAACATCATTCATCAATAACATTTCACACCAAGTTTACCCTTTACACTTCCTCATTAACACTACGTTACCTTTTCTCCGTCAAGTCACTCGATAGTTTTCACAATAACACATTAACAACAATCCATATTTTATACCATTCAAAATACCTCTGGTATAATCCTTTATATTCATTTAAAAGGTACCATAAGTTGATAATTGCATCCATGAAGGGTATAGGGGCTTCGGGGGGGCAAAGGGATGCAAAAACAAACAATTCGGGGTTCTAGGCTGACCTGCAAAGCCACATTCGCATGAAGGTGTCCGAACTGCATCCGCAGGTGACCTTTGGCAGTAGCAAAAGGCACCTGCGAAGTCACCTGCACCCACAGGTGCTTCGTCTGAGAGGGCAGATGCCCGTTTCGGCCAAAAAGGGTCTCTTTTGGGTCTCTTTTATGCAATGAATGGTACATGATCATAACTAAACTTATATTGACATATTTTAGATCATCTTAAATGCCAACAAACAGCCATGGTTTCACAACGTACATAAACATCACCAAACTACATTTTTCTTTCAATACGTCACTAATTCCATGCCCAATTTCGTAACAACAATTCCAAAAATTATGTACAAGGATAAAACAAGTTAGGGCTATAATCACATCTCACATGTCAATATAGAATCCATCAAACTCACTTTATTCAATACCACAAGTCCATTTTCAAGTTTACAAGGCTACAACCTTCACCGATTAAGCAAACATGAATTGTTTCACACATAGTGAACTTCTCACGCTTCACCAACATAACCAGCATGATCTATACCATATTACATGCATATAATATATTAAATCACAATAATAAACACTTACCAAGGCTTGAAAAAGGGTGATCTTGTCCAAAGGAAAGGTTTCCTTAGGGTTTGATTTGAGAGAATAGTTTAGAAAAATCTAGAAAGGTCATGTGGCCTTTGTGTGAATAAAAATCTGATTTATGGCCCCTTTATATAGGCCCTTGAAATTCATCCTTTTCCATTTTGGTTAATAATTGAGGGTCCTCTTTGGTCAATGCAAGAATGGATCATTTCCTTCTTGTTGGGCCATGTATTAATGCTAATTTTGGGGCCTTAAATTGGGCTCAATTGCACATGTTAATTCAGCCCAACTAATTACATGTATAATACCCCAACAATATCATGTTTAAATAATTCCATAAATGTTAAGGTAATAACATAGGTTCGGAAATGTACGGGGTGTTACATTCTTCCCTCCTTAGAAACATTCGTCCTCGAATGTTAATAACATCGTCTCATGTACATCCAATGCATCTCTATATTAACATATATAAACATATACACATAATGCTTATAGATACTTCCTTGTTATTGGTCCAATTCCGCACCTTGAACTTTCTCTCCCGTTTGAAACCATTACGGGTACTTCGACTTTATCATTTCTTTGGCTCCCCATGTGCTTTCTTATACTTGTCGATTCCTACACTGTACTTTTATGGAAACTAAATTCTTTATTTCTTAATCCTTTCACTTATTGATCTATAATACCAATAGGTACCTCTTCATAAGTGAGTTCCTCCAAAACTTGTACATCTTCACTGAAATTAATACGAGGAGGATCTCCTAGATACTTTCGAAGCATTAACACATGGAACACTGAACGAAATGTGGAGAGTTCTTGGGGCAGTGCTAACTCGTATGCAACTTGACTAATTCTTCGGCCAATTTCATATGGCATGTTACATAGGGCCAACTTTTCCTTTCTTTCCAAATTTCATTATCCCTTTCATTGGTGACACTTCCGTGAATACTCAATCATCCATGGAAAATTCTAATTTTCTTCTCCTAATATCGACATATAACCTCCAGATTTCTGATGCTCTACTATTACCTGTTGGCAATTCGGACAATGAGTTACCAATTCTGCAATGTTCTTTTTCTTTATATTGCTTCACCAACACATTTCTTTCATGCCATGGTACACTTTGATTGCTCCTGAATAAACAGAATACCGTAAATGATGTGCTTTGGTCATACTTCATTTTCTTAACACAAATATATTTGGTCTACATGATCTACCTTGATATTGAAATATTCCTCCCTTATGTAAATCCAAGTACATTTTGCCAAACTTCATTGTACATTCCTTTTGCGTAAGCTCAAATACTTTTGTCAAACTCTGCTGTATATTTTTTTGAAAAAAATAGGATTTGCATATTGCTTTTCCTTCTCTCAGTTACAAATAGAGACTCTGCCGCATTGTACACTATAATTCTTCCATATAAAGTTTCAAGAAGTCAAAACTCCATACTGGGTAATTGTCGTAGATTTCTTGACTATATCTTTCTTTTCTATGAGCTGGCCATTAGTACTTTCTACTGCTTTGCAACTTAGTATATCAGCTACCATGTTTGCTTTTCCCGGATGATACAAGACACCAATGTCATAATCTTTTAATAGTTCAAGACACCTTTGCTACCTCAGATTTAAGTTCTACGACTTAAAGGTTTATTACAAACTTTTGCGTTTAGTATAGATATCAACATGAATCCCTTACAAATGGTGCACCACATTTTTCAAGCAAATATCGCAGCTTCTAGTTCAGGATCACGGGTTGGGTAATTCCTCTCATGTGGCTGCAACTGTCGTGAGGCCTAAGCTATTACCTTACCATGCTACATCAATACACATCCGAGGCCAACCCAGGATGTATTACAATACACTGCATAACATTCTATTCCTTCGGAAAGTACTTAAAACTGGTGTGGAAGTTAATTTATCTCTCAGCTTTTGGGAACCTTTCTCACATACATCATTCTACCAAAAGATGATTTCCATGGATTGTAACCAAAATTCACATTTAGAAAACTCTATAACACTTGCTGTAAAATGATTAGCATGGTCCTCTTGTGATTTTGAATATCATCTCCAAACATGGTCACGTACACATTTAAAATGGCTTGAACACCCTATTCATCAAATCCCTAACAACTGTTGGTGCATTGGTTGGCCCAAATGGCATAAATAGAAATTCATAGTAACCATAACGTGTTCAGAAAGCTGCCTCGGGTATATATTATATTTTTTTTCCAACTCTTACCTAGTGATATCCCGACCTCAGGTCAATCTTTTAAAATATTTAGCACCCTGTAATTGATTAAATAAATCATCACTTCTGGGAAGGGAATATTTATTCTTGACTGTTGCCTTATTCAGTTGCCGATAATCAATACACATTCTCAATGTGCCATTTTCCTTTTGTACGAATAACACTGGTGCACCCCCACGGGGACATACTAGGTCTTACTAGGTGACATATGTACACTTTGGACATCATTTCCTTACTTTAAGATAGGAAATAAATTTTCCTCTCGGTGCCCCCACATTACCCTGCCATTCTAGAACATTCTTTTGTGGAAAAATGGAAATATACTTCCTTAGCTCGGTAATCTACCATGACGTAATAAGAGGCCAACCACTTCATACCCATTCTAACTTTAAAATCTCTCATTTCCATATCAATAAGATCAGTCAATGTAAAATGACCACAAACATCTACTATACCATTACGTTATACTCTTTTATCTATAATAGATTCACCAACTAGTGTATAGACTTCAAATGGCATAACTAGTAACTCTGGTGTTCTTTCAAAATTTGTTCCGCAATCAATGGGTTAACATATGATAAAGTAGAGCACGGATTAATCAATGCATATACATTATGTGAAAATACAGATATTATACCTATAACTACATTAGGAGAAACCTCCAAATTCTGTCGGTCGACTAGAGCATAGGTGCAATTCTGGGCTCCACTGGAACTAGCTGCTCCTCTAGCACCCCTACTACGACCAGCAGGTTGTACAACAGACGACGATGCCGCAATGGATGATCCCGTAGGTCACGCCATACTACCCATGTCCCCTTGTAGACATTCTCTCATCAGATGCCCCAAAATACCACACCGCAAGCAAACATTTGGTCCATACTAGCATTCACCTGAATGAAACTTCCCACAGTGCTGGCACAGCTGTCGAGAAAATCTTACTATCTATGAACCTCGAACCACACTACTTTGCTCAGCATGGCTACCTCTAGACCCTCGGAATTTTGATGAAGTACCTACTATAAGGGAAGAAAATGATGGTCTAGGCGGTCGAGGAGAACTCCGAGGCCCACATCCTCCTTGGGATACCATAAACTGTCTCATTGGTCTAGCCCTCTTTGAAGGCCTTCTTTCAACCTCAAGTGTCCTTCTTCGTTGCCTCTAATCCTCCATCTTTTGTGCAAAGGCATGTATTCTGGCTATGTCCATATCTCTGTTCAAAGCAGCAATGGTATAGTCTCTTACCAAGTATGGCTCTAATCTGTCTACATATCGATGGACTCTGTCTTCCATTGTGGCTACCATATTCGGAGCATATCGAGCCAAAGAATTAAACTGAAGACTGTATTCTCTAACACTCATATTCCCCTGACGGAGATTTAGAAATTGGTCTGCACGGGCCTGTCGGATCTCATATGGGAGGTAGTGATCAAGAAAGGCCGTTTTGAATTCCTCCCAACCAGCTGGAGGCACTTCAATACCCCTCGATCTTTTCCAGTCTTCATACTATAATATAGCTTCACCTTTCAGTCTGTAGGCTGCCAGCTCAACTGTTTTTTCAACACCAGTTACGTGCATGACCTCTAGGGCCCTTTGAATTTGATCTACAAAATCTTGTCGATCTGCTTTCGAATCTGACCCAGTAAATATGGGAGGGTCTAATTTTAGAAAATCCTGCGTTCACCGACTATCCACTCTAGCCGCGTCATCCTCACTGGTCATTGGACCAACTCATCCTTGACTTTGTGCTGCAACTATCTGGGTCAACATATGTACTGCATTTCTTAGATCCTGATCAGTCGCATTTGCAGGAGGTCCTGCCGGTACTTCTCTACCCCTCAGCTCTTCAAAAAATGGGAGGGTAGAGGAAGATCGCGATGCAATTTCAGTGTCAGCCCCACCTTGACTAGCTTGGTCCGGTGGTAATTTACTCATTCCTTCTCCGACAATCATATCTACCTACTTACCTTTGCCTCTACCTCATCTCGTAATTGGCATTTTTTTTTTCTATAACAAAGAAAACCAATTCCATGGTTAGATAAAATTTTCACTTACAACATAGGCTCTATTGCACGATCTAGAAATGAAGAAATGAAACAACTCCTAAATGTCCCGTAGCTTCCTACTTATAAATGTGGCGCACAACACATCCATAAGAAAGACTCTACTCAGACACGGCTTTGTATACACCCGTAGAATGACCCGCTCTGATACCACATTTGTCACACCCTGAATCTCATTCAGGACGGACTGGTACCCGAAACTGATAAGGCCCAAGAAAACCAATCTTCGCTCATGTACTGTCATATGCATGTTTACGTATAAATATCATTCTATCCTATGTAACTAAATATCAATGGCGGAAGTCATGGCAAACATATACTATATATGAAACTTCGCAGTTAGGGCCATCAAGTCAAAAGGGGATATATATCTCTTACATTCATATACCCACATATGTCTACAAAGCCTCTAATAGATACATGACCATGCCTATACAATATTTACATGGTATCAAAACAAATGTACACTATGACTCGGAAAGCCCCGAATCAACTGGAGCTCACTAAGGATCCACAAATGACTTGTAGCCTACAGTGGAGGTCTACTAGCACCTGTACCTGCAACAAGTAAGGTAAGTCCCCCCAAGGGGGGTCAGTACGAAGAATGTACTGAGTATGTAAGACTATAAGAAACTATATCATACATAAGAACTTCCATGTTATTAAATATAAGAGAATAGTCAATGTGGCTACCATCGTTTAATATGTGGAACCATGTACATTTCTTATGTTATTGTCATTTTCGATCAATCATTCATATAATATTTTTCATATATACGTTCATTCAAGAGATTTGCTTTTATTCAAGGGGTTCTTCCATTCAAAAGATTTCTTTCTTGGCTTTTATGCTCATCATCATTATTATTAGTCATCCACCTTATTGGTGGGTTATTATGGTCATCCACCTTATCGGTGGGTAGTCATCCACCTTATTGGTGGTTAGTCATCCACCTTTTGGTGGGTAGTCATCCACTTTATTAGTGGGTAGTCATCCACCTTTTGGTGGGCATCCACTTTATTAGTGGGTAGTCATCCACCTTTTTGTGGGCATCCACTTTATTAGTGGGTAGTATTAGGGTCCGCTCGAGCTAGGCTTATGTGCACCTTTGAGTCGTCCCGGTTCTCAAACATTAAACTATAAATGCATTACTTTATTTCTTACTTTTGAGAGATTCGTTCCTTTACTTGCGAGAGATTGATTCATTCACTTATAAGAGATTGATACTTTTGTTTGTGAGAGATTGATACTTTTATAGTCATAACATTGTTGAAAGCTTTGGAACATAACATTATTGGGACTTTGGACCCATGTCCATAACTATGTAACACAAGAACAATAACTACTAATGAATGAGGAATATGTGACTTAACAATAGATAACAACCTAAAATGAGATAACTTTGGTCATTTCGGAATGGAATAAGTACAATGTCAATGTGCACAATATGTTGCAGAAGGATACAGAAAGAGTAACCTTATATACCTTATTATCTCAATATGAATATACCGTACTAGATGTGAATACAACAATCCAGTTCCTTCCTTACGTGTCATTCTACAACACAAGTTCATAACGGAGCTCACGTTAACAACTAGTTACCCTACAAATACACAAGATGACAATGAGCTATGTGACTGATATATAGAGTCATTTCATCCTTTACAATACAATCTACTACTTTATCATACCAACAACACCATAACATTCCACACATTAACCAAGACATCATACATCAATAACATTTCACACCAAGTTTACCCTTTACACTTCCTCATTAACACTACGTTACCTTTTCTCCGTCAAGTCACTCGATAGTTTTCACAATAAAACATTAATAACAATCCATATTTTATACCATTCAAAATGCCTCCGGGATACTCCTTTATAGTCATTTAAATGCTACTATAAGTTGATAATTGCATCCATGAAGCGTATAGGGGCTTCGGGGGGGCAAAGGGATGCAAAAACAAGCAATTCGAGGTTCTGGGCTGAACTGCGCAGCCACCTGCACCCGTAGGTGGATGACCTGCATCCGCAGGTGACCTTTGACAGTAGCCATAGGCACCTGCGAAGTCACCTGCGCCCGCAGGTGCTCCGTCTAATAGGGCGGGTGCCCGTTTCGGCCAAAAAGGGTCTCTTTTGGGTCTTTTTTATGCAATGAATGGTACATGATCATAACTAAACTTATCTTGACATATTTTAGATCATCTTAAATGCCAACGAACAGCCATGGTTTCACAACGCACATAAACATCACCAAACTACATTTTTCTTTCAATACGTCACCAATTCCATGCCCAATTTTGTAACAATAAATCCAAACATTATGTACAAGGATAAAACAAGTTAGGGATATAATCACATCTCACATGTTAATATAGAATCCATCAAACTCACTTTATTCAAGACCACAAGTCCATTTTCAAGTTTACAAGTCAAAAACCTTCACCGATTAAGCAAACACGAATTGTTTCACACATAGTGAACTTCTCACACTTCACCAACATAACCAACATGATCTATACCATATTACATGCATATAATTTATTAAATCACAATAATAAACACTTACCAAGGCTTGAAAAAGGGTGATCTTGTCCAAAGGAAAGGTTGCCTTAGGGTTTGATTTGAGAGAATAGTTTAGAAATATCTAGAAAGGTCATGTGGCTTTTGTGTGAATAAAAATATGATTTATGGCCCCTTTATATAGGCCCTTGATAGTCATCCTTGTCCATTTTGGTCAGTAATTGAGGGTCCTCTTTGGTCAAAGCAAGAATGGATCATTTCCTTCTTGTTGGGCCATGTATTAATGCTAATTTTTGGGCCTTAAATTGGGCTCAATTGCACATGTTAATTCAGCCCAACTAATTACATGTATAATACCCCAACAATCTCATGTTTAAATAATTCCATAAATGTTAAGGTAATAACATAGGTTCGGAAATGTACGGGGTGTTACATAACCCAACCATGGTTCATAATAAGTAGAAACATATGAATATATGGAACCCAGATCCAATAAAGCAAAAACTGGTTGATGGCATACTAAAGTCATACATGTAATAACAGCATCTGAAACCTCAGCCTCTGGCCTTCCAGGAACTATATACAAATGACCTCGTCCATCTTTGTACTAGGCTCCTGCCCGACCACCTGTCCTACCTGTACAGTAATCACAACAACACTAAGATCGAGCATGAGGTAATTGGAATTTAAGATGAAGAGCCTTGACGCTTCTTCTCTACTTTCCTAATTTTCGCCTTTTAACCTTTGTGTTGTTTTTAATATTTTATGTCTGATCTTTTTTATTTCTTTGATGGGCTGGGTCACTTTTGGGATTACCATGTAAATATTTGGACTCCTTTTTAACTTTTCTAATAAATGGGCATGATGCCTGACTTTAATTTTTTTAAAAAAAATTGTCCAAACAAAAAAAGAAAGCCTCTTCATTTTTGAATTTGCATCTTTCTTTACAATATCACCCCGAAATGAACTAGAGTCCTCACAAAGGATTTGATTATATTTTTCTTGCAACTCTAGTATCACTTCTTCAATTTTGGTATCTTGCATTATTTTTGGTCCAGTTAGTTGGAAAATAACCATGAAGTCTTCAACATCAATCTCACCCACATCTTCATTGGAAACCATCACATCACAATTATTGATGATCATTTGGCATTGAGCTTCACATGCCTTAATTTTTGTATTCAACTCGATTTCTGATTTTTTGGTAGCCTTTTCAATTTGAATCCACACTTAACATCGCTCAACATGTAGTTTTAGAGATTCATCCATCATTATCAAAATTCTATCAAATTGACCCTCATGTAATTCAAGTTGTTAAGCTTGATTCATTTAATACCCCGTATATTTCACCATGTACACGACTAAGTTAAAATCGATGAAAGTATTTAAACTCGAGAAGTAAGGTAGTTTTTGAGCTTAAAGTTTAGAGGTAAGAGTTTAGTGTTAGTAAAGGGGTTAAGATTTGGAAAATAGTATTAAAATAAGTGAGGTGATTGTTTGACTAAATTAAGCTAGTAGGTGACAAGTAGATGTATCACCTACTTAGACTATTTGACCAACTTGAGAGAGCAAGAAGCTTCATCACCTACTTGGTATATGGACCAAATGAAAAGGGAAAAGTAGGTACTTCGACTAAAGGATCAATTGAGGCCCATTTTAAGTATAAGAGAAGGAAAAGAAAATCGAGAAGAATGGATAGTCCAAGGCCCAATCTATCCAAGCCCAATGAAATGATTAATATGGCCAAGTAGGTGCATCACCCACTTTTGACATTTGACCAGCTTAAAATGGCCAAGTAGGTTCATCACCTACTTGACCAAAATATGGATGAAAATGACCAAAGAGAGGCGACAAAAGAGGTACCTTATAAGATAAAGATTAGTTGATTATTTTTTCTTTATATTTACATTACAAATATTTAGGTCCTACCAAGTCTCTCTCAATTCTCTCTTGGCTTCAAACAGCCGCCCTAATTTTCTCCTAGGGTACTTGGAGAAAACCTCCTCTTTTCCAACCAAGTTAAGTGAAAAAACTTATGAGTTTAGCTTAATTCTTCCATGGAATATTAATTTCATGTTATTCATGCTTAAGATATGGTGCAGACCCTTCCCCAAACTGACTGCTCAACTTTTCTTGGTTATTAAGATAGTTTTCTCTTCTTCTTTGGTTTAAGTGTGAAGGGAAGTTAAGCTCTTAGGGAGTATAAGTTAAGAGAATATATTTCCAAAATTTGAGGTAAGTCACTACCCATTTTCCCCCTTCTTTATATACAAGTTTGGCAGAGAATTTTGTATGTTTTTTTGTCAAGAATTATGGGGTAGTGATTGGAATCCTTGAGTTCAATATTTCCTTATTATATTGAAGGGTGTTTGGGGATATTTTAAATGTGTATATTGGGGGAAAATTTGATTGACTTTGGAAAGGGACATGGGTAGTTGTATGGAAGTATAGAAGAACTTTGTTATGATACACCACTTAATTGGGGGTTATAGGAGCTTATTGCCTTCCACACTTTGTTGTACTATTTGTATGTATCTTGAAGCCCCAGAAGTATCAAGGGATCTCTTAAGAAGATCATATAGTATATAGATATGATTAGAGGAGAAGGAAATGGAATGAACATACTTAATTTGAGGAATTAGGGGCTACTGGTGAGATCAAGTAGACTAAATTGAGTGATTAGAAACTAATACTAGTTTTTCCACTCTTTTTATTGTAGATTAATAATATGAAGGGGAGACGGTAAAGTCATAATATCCACATTGTACAACAAGGTATGTAAGGCTATTTAATTTCATACTCTGTGGCATTAAGTGGACATATTCTATGTACCAACAAAGTGAGATTTCTAAGTGATCCTCATGGTAAAAGATACAAAGTGATGGTGTACAATCTCCGTTCTAGTTAATGTTCTTCCTCCAACCATCCATGGTTTCACAAATATGTTACACTACTTCTATATGTGTTTATTATCCTAAATCCTATACCGGTGTGTTTATACTTCCAAGTACTAGCAGGACAAAGGTACTCTAAATAGTAAGTTGATTGGGTCATCCTCTAATTAAAATGAGGTTTATTGAGTCAATAAGATCCTACATTACACGTTATGAGTGTTCATATATCAGATATATATTTTGTCCATTGTATATTTTATATGCCCTTACGTGGAATGTACACTTATACCTAATTTAAGTCTGCCCATGGTCTCTCAAGTGTGTTAAAGTAAGTCCATATGTGTTAATTACACTATATCTATCTATTTATTCTTCCAAGTACTAGTATGACAAAGGTATTCTAAACAATAAGTTATATGAGCTATTCCCTAGGTCAAATGAGGATCAGTGTGTCGTATGAGTTCTTAATTATTGCATTGATGTTGCATTTGTTTACTATGTCATTGTTACTGCTCAAAGTATATTGTTCACATGTATATAGTTCCAAAAGCTCAAAAGATTTACGACCACCAAAAGAACAATCTCAAAGATTAAAGGAACAAGGTAAAATGAATCTATATAATTATGAGTGGCAGCTCAGGGGCAAAAGCCTAGCATAGGATGATCCAAATTGATGTATTTATGGGTGGAAGCTCAGATATTATAATACCTAGCATGGGCCGATCCCTATCTATGTAATTATGGGAGGCATATCATAGGTTATAATACCAAACATGGGCTAATCTTTATCTATGTATTTATGGGTGGTATCCCAGGGTTTATAATACCTAGCATGGGTCAATCATGATTTGTATATTTATGAGGACCGTATCCCAAGGGTTAAAATACCTAGCATGGGTCATCCTCTTCTACCACTAATCAGCTAGTCTATTGTGTCACATGCTACAAAGTTATAAAGCAAGAAGATCAAAGTAAAGAAAAAAAATGATGTACATGATTCCACAAGTATAAGCAAAGGTGGTCTTTTAACCTAATATATACATTTGTACCTGATTTCATTTTAGCATTTATTTTACATATGGTTACTTTATGCCTTACATATTCAGTGTAATTTTTTGTACTAACATCCCTCACGGAGGACACTGTATTTCATGTAACAGGTATATGTACTCCAGCTAGTAGATCTCTCTAATAGAGGCACAAGATACTCAGCGGCTTTTGGTGAGCTCCTAGTTGATTTGGGGATTTTTTGAATCTTTAGAATGAATTTGATATTGTATTAAAGTTAAGGGTATGGCGGGGTCCTGTCCCGACCTAAGATAAGTTGTCTATATGTTCGAGGCTTTGTAGACTAATGTTAAAGTATAGAGCACTTGTGTCTTGTTTCCTAGTAAATAAGGCCTTAACATCCAAGTCATGTACATCTATTTTGGGCCTATCCATGTTGGTTTTTTTATCAGGTCATCATACCTATACTCATAAAGATTTATAGTTATACTAGTTACATGTACGGTAAGCCTTATGAGTTTGTTCTCCAAGGCCCTTAGGGCATCGGGTGCATGTCCATCTCAATGGGATTTGAGGCATGACAAAAGTGGTATCAGAGCAGGTCATCCCAGAGAGTCTACAAAGCCATGTATTGTAGAGTGTTACTTATGAATGTGTTTTGCGCCACATTTACAATTAGGGGGTTGCTTAGACATTCAAGAAATGAGATTTTTTTATAAAATCTAGATCATGTGATGTTAAGTTAAGAAATCTATTCCCAATACTATGATCTATGTCATCTAGATTATGCCTACCACGATTAAGGTCAAAGATAGTAAAGGACCAATACTTCTTACGAGGCAATCTTCATAGGAAGGTTTTATGTTATCAAAAATTCAAAGAAAGGCTTATAGAGGTTTCTATGTTTCTTGCATATACGGATGCATTTGTACCACTTGAATCATTTTTGTTCATTGAAGTGGGATATAACAGGGTCATTCATGTGCTACATAATAAATGGTTACTTAGTCGCAAAATGTGACCAATTCATAAGTTTGAGATTTACAATAACATGACTCCTCGAATGGTTAAAGGAACTGATCCTATAGAGGACATTCAACACTTGTTGATGATATATATAGAATCTTTAGGGTTATGAATTTATTGGAAATAGAGGTTGTTGAACTATCTTTTTATCGAATATAAGACATGGCAGTAACATAGTACAGTAGGTGAATATCCACAATGGTATTGGCTAAAGATACTCCTGGTTAGCTGATAGAGCCCAAATGCTTACTCATCACTCGGGTACGTTAGTAGCTGGAAATTATAAGATATATACATATGATCATCCCAAATATGTTAAAATATGTGATACTTTTTGTGGTTAGTAAACTCAGAGGATAAGTGTTTCCATTGTTTCATATAAAGAAAATATGTACAATATCGCCCTATTTTGATCTATATCTTGGTTATTGACTAGAATGCGACTAAAGTTTAAGGTTGAAAAGGTTAAGGGGTTAGACATAAGTTGCGATTTGTTAGAATACTAAGAATAGAGGAAGGCATAGCATTAACTAATCACTAGTAGGAGAGTATTGGGTTATGTGTGAAATTAACGTGAATGACATTGAATATCATAGAATGGAGAGATGAGTTGAGTAAAGTTCCTTGATAGTATAAGAAGGCGACTTATATGAGTATGAGAAGATAATGTGACATAGGTTGTGTACTTACTATAGAGAGTGCTTAGTAAGCATGTGACAAAAATAAAGAGAGAGATATTAACTCTTAAATCCTAACCAATTGCAAAGGTACACCAGAAGCACTCCCTAGGCAACTTTTTGAACTTTTGTTATACATATAAATTATTTTAGAATTGATGTGAATTCTTGTACCCAATTTTAATAGCTACTACAACAAAGAGGTCAATTAAAACATCACCTTAATAGAAGACATATTGACCAATTTGGTGCCCTAGGGTGCACATACATTATTTGTATGAAATAAAGATGCCTTATTATGCATATGTATGATGGAAGCGAGTAAATGAAGCTAATACTAGGTTTATTTAATGAATGCCCACAGTAGAGAGGTTTATTTAATGAATGCCCACAGTAGATAAATCATAGTTCATCTAAGGGATAGGACAGTTGACTATAAACTAGTTGTTCTTATTATTTCCTTTTTCATGGAAAGGGGATAGAGCCCCTCACTTGTTACACCATTATGGAAAATATGTTAGCATGGATAGATCTAACTTATTGATCGAAAGTGGCTAACCCTCATGTGCTACAAACACACGAGATGAGTTCGCATGTACTTGATATTGTTCTTAATTGGCAACGAGTGAAAGGTCATTGGTTATGATGCCCTCAAGATTCATTTGTTCATCTGTTTATTTGAACCTTAATAAGGTATCTGACATCAAGTGTAATTATGTACCGCTGATCAGTAACAAAGATACAGTTAGCTTTGATCCCGCATTACTACAAGAAGATTTATAAGAGACTTCTCCAACTCTTGTCCCAATGTTTGGATATACTTAAAAAGCTTCCGGGATCTAATGGTCGGAACACTTGTGAGAAGAATACTTAGGAGTTACAATACAAAATAGGAAATAAACTGCATATGTTTGAGGTGAGTAAGAAAAACGAGTAGAACTACTCCACCCATGATTTAGAACTAGTGGCAGTATGCTTGAACTTAAGATATAGCAGTGTGTTTCTATAGGATGTCTTCTAGTTTCTAAAGGCTCTGGTTGCTTATATATTTATACATTCTAGATCTCATATATCTCATCTATTGGTAGGTCATATTCCCATTATGGGTTATTTTTTCACATGTTACATATGTGATGGAACACTTGTATGTACGTGTTATCTGCTTCATAAAAATCTTTTTTATTGCTATATGTTTCATAGGACCTTGTCTATTTCACCAATTACTTACCACAAATCACTTGTCTATATTTTATAAGAATAATATATTAATGACTCATATGTTGTCAGCATTATGAATTACTAGCTCATGGTCATATGAACCACAAGTCAATTGTAAGATATTATATATTTCATAGACCATCTGTCCATATGTCACATGGCTCATAGCCTACTTGTTTACATTACATGCGCTATAGTTATTTGTCAATGTATTATATGCTCACTTGCTCATATTTCATAAAGTATACGTATTCATGTGTTAGTTCACATATACATGTATAATCCACCTCCCCATGTGATTCATATTTCACTTTATTACAAGACTTCATGTGCAGCCCACTTGCTAATATGTTATATGCTTTTGTAGAATTAGTACTCACATGTTGTGTGCTCATCTAGTCCATTTGCTCAACATGTTTTATAGTCCACCTACTCATGTACTAATGTTTTGTAATTCATCTTCCCACGTCACATGTCTTAATTCATTTTATCACATGCTCATATTTTAAAAGCTTTCATGACTTACTTGTGTATAGATCATATGTTCCTATAACACAAATACATATATGTCATATGCCTCTTATGTGCACTATTCATATGCTAAATTGTCACAATCCATACCCATCGCGAGTGGCACCCATACTACTTATCCTGTGGGAGAACCAATAAACCCAATCGTCATCTTAAGGTTCACACTTAAATAAGAGTAAATTAACTAATCCAGCAATAATAATCCAACTAGCATAAAAACATAAGTACAGCTGAAGCTGAAATATTGTACTTAAACATAACAATCCTAGGACTCGAACGTCGTATGTACCAAAACATGTAACAATATCAAGAGAGAGGATGTAACCCCAAAAACAAGATGAAATTAACAAGTCCAAACAAAGGACACTATCTAAATAGGAGAGATCTCACGGTAGCCCAGAAATGCTACTCACCCTGAAATCTGGAATCGCCTGCTGAAATCATAAGTAAGGTCTCGACAAATCCACTGGAATATGTGCTGCACTCATAAAAGTAAATGCCGGTGTTGTATCAGTACACAAATAAAACACAGTGTACTGGCTAGATTATTTGAATAACCTAAGATGGAGATATGGACATTTAACCAAAATGCAGTACCATTAGCTAACACATGCTTACATATCAAACATATAACATATATGTACACGTAGCACCTAAGGGACAAGCCAGCAAGTCAACAAGTGCCATTTAGGCAGTAATATGCAACTCATTCCAAGACAACCAAACAAGGACAAACACAACAACACGAATTCTCCAGTTCACTCAAGGAATCGTCATACTAATACATACATGCTAAGGGTTAAATCCCCACCCTCTAGTTATGACCTGTAGGGGATAATAACCGTCTATATACTAAACCCAGACATGAATTTCTGTAACCTTTAATCTGAATAAACTGTGAGAATGTGTCAAATGCCGAAACACTCCACGATATACAATATAGAAGGCCTATCATAAAACAAGTAAAAATTTCAATGACCAAGCACACCACACAGATTAACCAATCACGCTACAAAGTAGTTAATATGAACACATAACATAGGATGGATTAAATACACCCCATCACCTACCTCAAACCAAGCTTGCACAACTCTAAGCTTGAGCTTTGCCCTTCCATGCCCTTTCTGCTTGCTCATGATCTAAAACATGCATAAAAACATTGCATTAATAAAATGACCTAACATGGTGAGGGTTATGAGCCACCCCCAACCCCTTAGGGTCAGTTCATAGTCATTCCTTAACCATTCTAGAGCTATTTCCCCGTAATTCACCTAAAACTACCAATTTCATGGAATGATTAGTGAATTAACAAAATGAGAGGCCAATTTCATGGAATGATTAGTGAATTAACAAAATGAGAGGCCAATTTCACCCTTACACCAGCAAAACATACCAAAATCCGCTCTAAAACCCTCCCCAAATTCTGCTTCGTACAATCCTATGGGTTCCTTATTGCTGGCTAACTAGAAATCAAAGCCATTCCCGCCAAGCCAGTCTAAATTATTTCCAGATTTTCCAAGACTAACCCTTGCCTGAAATGAAGCGACACTAGCTTAGTTTGAAATTTGTAACTTCTAAACCGAAAAGAATTTAGACACAAAATTTGGAACGTAAGACTTTTAGATAATGACCAAGATCGCAACAAAAGATACCAATTTATCCATTGTTCGTCCCCAAATGATAAAACTAGAAAAACATCACAGAATAAGAAAGAAAAAGAGTACTTGTATCCTCAGACAGCTGAGGGTACTTATCCCGCATGTCCTTCTCAATTTCGCAAGTGGCTTCCTCAACCAGACCACTGGACCTTCACCGAATGAATTTCCTTCATCCCCAACTTACTAATATCACGATCAAGTATCGCTATAGGTTCCTCCTTATAAGTCAATTCATTCTCCAAAAGCACTGAATCCCACTTAATAATGTAGTATCAATCCCTATGGTACCAGTTTAACATAGAAATATAAAAATTGGATCAACCCTTGACAAACCCAGTGGTAGAGCTGACCTGTACTCAACTGGAACCACTTCCTCAATGTAACACCCCATACCTTCCTAAACCTACTTGACGGCGTTGAACAATGCTTACTTAGGTGTCGAGAGCCATACATATGTATTTTGTAATGCTATTGATTAGATAATTGACTTTCGCCCTCGTATATGTGATTAAACCTTCATAAGAGGTGTTTTGTGATTTTTGTGGAACATTTGTGAGGTTCAAAACTAGGCTAAGAGGACCTCTAAACAAAGTATATTAACGTTAATAAGTTAAAGAATAGGACTTCAAGTATCTAACCAAACCCGCGAAGAAAAGTCGAAAATTGAAATTTTCAAAAAAACTAAGTGTAGGGCACGCCAGAGGGTGTGCCACGCCGCTCTGGGATAAAATTTTTAGTCCAGAGCAGCAAGTTGGCGCGCCCAAGGGCGTGCCACGCTGGTTTGGCCACTTTTTCGAAATTTGGAAATTTCTAAAGTTCTAAGGGAACCCGGGGGTGTACCGAGCCGATTTTGCCACGTTTCTTCTACAACCACGAGTATATACATGAAATGAGTAAAATATTACATTGGTATGATAAAATTACTTGAGAACGAATTTGGCATCAAAATGATAGTTTTGCCCTTATGGTCAAAATAAGCCATACGTGGCAAGAATCACTTGTTTTTGGGATTGAGGCTACGGATATGAGTAGCATGAGTGGGAATATTGTTGTAACACGTATAAGATGACTTAAACACGAGAAAGTATTGATTTTATTGGGTTAAGTGATTTGGGCTCAATAAAAGCCCAAAATGGGGCAAAAGACATGGGTCACATGACCCAATATTCTATTGACTAAGTCAAATATAGCATTAAATGCCAAGAATGGCTAAGGATGACACCAAGGACTATATATAGACCCAAAAATTAGATTTTATTCATTTAGAACACTCATTCCTTTTAGATATTTTCTCAAACATTTCTCTCAAAACCTAAGAACTCAAAGTCAATTCGTGGAGCAAGATCATCACTTTTCAAGCTTGGGTAAGTGATAATTGTCATGGATTAATATATTATATTCATGAAAGAGTATGTAAATCAAGTTGTTTGTGCTTGGAAATGTTAGACATGGTACTTTGTGTTTTTGTATAAGATTTATGATCCATGGGATTCAAGCTTGAATTAGGACTTGTGCATTTGATGAAAGGGCATGGTATGGATAAAATATGAACATGTTTGGTGTTATTTTTGTTGTTAAACTTTTTATTTTTATAAAAGTGTAAATTGTGGGATTTTTGCCAATATGTGCTATGAGGTGTATTAAGGTAATTTGATGGATTATTTGTGATGTGATATGGATAAGAAAGTGTAAAGGAGAAGTATTGTGGTGAAATGTATTGATTATCATGTATTGGTCAATGTATGGAATATTGGGGGATTTTTGGAATAATAATTTCATCAATGGTTTTGTCAAAGGGAAATGGTATGTTTAAGGGCAAACATGTAACTCATTGATGTTATATGCATTTGTAGAATAGTTGATGGTTAATGTGAATCCCATTATATATTTGTGTTGTAGAGTGACTTATAAAGAAGGAGCGGGACTATTGTATGCACCTCTAGGATTATATATTCGTATTGCGAATACAAGGAATGTAAGGTTACTCTGTCCGTATCTTTCTACAGCAAATAGTATTCACATTGACATTATGCTTGTCCCATCCCGAAATGTGCTAAGGTATTCTATATCCGGTTATCAATGGTCATTATCATATGTTTCCTACTCATTGATCAATTGTGAATCTCATGTCTCATATTCATGAATAATGTTCCAAAAGCTCAACAATTTTATGTTCCAAAGTTCCAATGGTGGTTATACTCATATATCTTGTTCATTGATTATTGTCTAATAGTTCCAATGGTGATATGTTTCCAATAAGGCTATGTTTCCAACAATGTTCATTCACATGCCTCTCACTCATTGGTTAATGATCCAGAGCTTCAAGTGAAGTTATGATTATCATGGTACCAATCTTAAAGTAATAAACAAAGTAATGCATATGTGGTCAATGATCAAGTATGGGTGGCAGCTTTGGGGGCAAAATGCCTAGCTCAAGCCGATCCCGAGGTTGTTGGATCAGGGGGCAGTCTTGAGGGCATAAGCCTATCTCGGACCGATCCTGACAGGGGGCAGCTCTAGGGGTAATAACCTAGCTCGAGCTGAACCTGAAATGTTGTATGGGTGGCAGCTCTAGGGGTACTAACCTAGCTCGAGCCGATCCTGATATATACATTGATTCATAGGGTGGCAGCTCTAGGGGCATAATCCTAGCTCAAGCCGATCCCAACATAACGATATGTTATGATTAAAAACCCACTGTTCAGTCGGGGCCCGGGTATCACAGGTCAAAGGGAAGGGTGAATAATCATGGAAGTAATGATACAAAGAATGTAATGAAAGCAACATACATGGTTTCCAAAGTACAGAATAGTGATTCATCTACATTGTGACTTGTCTATATTGGTTATGCATTTGAACTTGAGTTCTTGACATATTTCATATCTTACAAGTTTCATATGGCCTTACATACTCAGTACATTCTTCATACTGACACCTCTTGGGAAATTTACCTTACTTGCTGCAGGCACAGATACTAGTAGGCCTCCACAGTAGGTTGCCAGTGTTGCCGATCTTTGGTGAGCTCCAGCTAGTTCGGGGCTTCTCCAAATCACAGTTGTACATATGTTTTGGTGTTGTACATGTTGTATAAAGCGTGGACTGGTCCCGAATTTTGGTTCATTTTGGCCAATGCATTGGTTATAAGCTTTTGTAGACGGATGTAGGTGTATAAATGTAAATGGGATATGTCGTTCTTGACTTGGTGGCCTCAACGGCCAAGTTTCGCATATGTATATATATATCATGTTCCATGAATTCCATTGTTGGTATCTATAGCTATTATGTGCTTATGGGTTTCTTATGGTATGCATATGATTGAATAGAGACAAAGCTTGGTTCTCTCGGGCCTTGTCGGCTATGAGTGCCAATCCGTCCCGATGGGATACAGGGCGAGACAAAAGTGGTATCAGAGCAGGTCGTTCTAAGGGTGTCTACAAAGCCGTGTCTGAGTAGAGTCTTACTTATCGATGTGTTGTGCACCACATTTATAAGTAGGAGGCTACGGGACATTTAGGATGTCGTTTCTTTTCCATAGGACTTCGTGGATCCAAAATCAGATCCACAGGGTCAGATCCAAAATCAGATCCACAGGACTTCGTGGATCAAATTCAGAGGGCCTTGGAAGTTATGCACGTGACGGGGGTAGAGACAGTTGAACTTGTTGCGTACAGATTGAAAGGGGAGGCAATATTGTGGTACAAGGATTGGAAGAAATCCCGTGATATTGGTGCTAATCCACCTACGTGGGAAGAGTTTAAAGTGGCTTTCCTTGATCATTATCTTCCTTATGAGATCCGGGAGGCACGTGCTGATCAGTTCTTAAATCTCCATCAAGGAAATTTGAGTGTCAGAGAATATAGCTTGCAATTTAATTCCTTGGCTCGATATGCGCCAAATGTTGTGGCTACGATGACAGACAGGGTCCATAGATACATGGACAGACTAGAGCCATATTTGGTAAAGGATTGCACCATTGCGAACTTGAACAAGGACATGGACATAGCTAGAGTACAATCCTTCACCCAAAAAATGGATGATCAAAGACAGAGACGAAGGGTACATGAATTTGATAGGGGACAGTCCAAAAGGGCTAGACCTATGGGACCACCTATGATGTCCCAAGGAGGATCTAGGCCCCGTATGTTTCCTAGACCACCAAGACCGTTGTTCTCCTATTCCACAGGGGGTGCCACTCACAGTTTTGAGGGTCTAGGGGTGGTCCATCTGGGCAAAGTAGCGGGGTTCACGGATCACAGGCAGTAGGTTTTCCTCGTTAGCAGTGTCAGCACTACGAGCGTATTCATACAGGTACATACAGAGTGGGGACAAATGCTTGTTTCTGGTGCGGCATGACAGGACACATGATAAGAGAGTGTCCCTAGAGGAGCATGAGTGGTATAGCACGACCGACAGGATCGGCCGTTGCATCATCAGCATCGGTTCCTTCACTGGGACGAGGTGTCCAGTCTCTTGGCCGTGGTAGGGGTGCCAGAGGAGCAGCCAATACTAGTGGGGTCTAGAATCGCACTTATGCTTTAGTGGACCACCAGAATTTAGAGGCTTCCCCTGATGTCGTCACAGGTACATTATCCATATTCTCATATAATGTATATGCATTGATTTACCCTGGTTCTACATTTTCCTATGTTACTCCATTGGTTGCTGCAAAATTTGCAAAGGCACCAGAATTATTAATTAAATTAATTGAAGTGTCTACACTGGTTGATGAATATATTATTGCAAAGAGAGTATATCATAATTGTATGGTAACGGTGTGTGGTCATGATACATTGGCCGACCTCATTGAATAAGAAATGGTGGATTTTGATGTGATAATGGGAATGGATTGGTTGGCTTCTTGTTATGCCACGGTGGATTGCCGGGCCAAGAAGGTGTAATTCTGCTTTTTGCAAGAAAATGTTCTTGAATGGAAGGATAATGTAGGGGCACCACAAGGAAGATTTATTTCCTATTTGAAAGCTAGGAAAATGATTGCTAAAGGTTACATATGTCACTTAGTCCGAGTGAAAGATAATGATGTGGAACCACTAACGCCGCAGTCGGTTCCAGTGGTGAATGAGTTTCTAGATGTGTTCCAAGAGGATCTTCCAGGCTTACCCCCAGAACAGGAAGTAGAATTCGGCATTGATGTGATTCCAGGCACTCAACCTATTTCTATTCCTCCATGTAGAATGGCTCCAGCAGAATTATGTGAATTGAAGGATTTGCTAGACAAAGGCTTTATTAGGCCTAGTATGTCCCCGTGGGGTGCACCGGTATTATTTGTACGGAATAAAGATGGCACGTTGAGAATGTGCATCGAATATCGACAATTGAATAAGGTAACGATCAAGAACAAATATCACCTCCCTCGAATTGATGATTTGTTTGATCAGTTACAGGGTGCCAAGTGTTTTTCAAAGATCGACTTGAGGTCGGGTTACCATCAAGTCAGAGTTAGAGAAGAAGATGTGCCCAAGACAGCTTTCCGAACACGGTATGGTCATTATGAATTTTTAGTTATGTCATTTGGACTAACAAATGCACCATCTCTGTTCATGGATTTGATGAATAGGGTGTTTAAGCCATTTCTAGACGTGTTCGTCATGGTCTTTATAGATGACATCCTAGTTTATTCCAGAACACCGGAGGACCATGCCAATCACTTACGGCAGGTGTTACAGATTCTCCGTGAGCGTAAGTTGTATGCCAAGTTCTCTAAGTGTGAGTTTTGGTTAAAATCAGTTGCATTCTTGGGCCACATTGTGTAAGATGAAGGTATACAGGTTGATACACAGAAGATTGAAGCAGTGAAAAATTGGCCAAGACCTACAACACCCACAGAAATCCATAGTTTTCTTGGACTGGCAGGTTATTACAGAAGATTTGTGGAAGGTTTTTCCTCTATTGCTGCACCGTTAACAAAGCTTACACATAAGGCAGTAAAATTTCAGTAGAATGATGCGTGCTAGAAAAGCTTCCAAAGGTTGAAAGATAAATTAACTTCCACACCAGTTTTAGTGCTTCCCGAAGGTATCGAAGGTTATGTAGTGTATTGTGATACTTTTGGGGTTGTCCTCGGATGTGTATTGATGCAACACGGTAATGTCATAGCATATGCCTCACGACAGTTGCGGCCACATGAGAAAAATTATCCCATACATGATCTTGAATTAGCAGCGGTGGTTTTTTGTTTTAAAGATATGGCGTCATTATTTGTATGGAGTTCATGTTGATATCTATACCGATCACAAAAGTTTGCAATATATATTCAAGCAAAAGGAACTCAATTTGAGGCAAAGAATGTGGCTTGAGTTATTGAAGGATTATGATATTGATATTCTTTATCATCCAGGCAAAGCAAATATAGTAGCTGATGCATTGAGCCGCAAGGCAGTAGAAAGAACTAACGGCCAGTTGACTGAAAAGCAAGAGATAATCAAAGATCTACATCAACTAGCCAGCTTGGGAGTTCGACTTATTGAATCTCCAGATGAAAGGGTTATTGTGAAAAATGCAGCAAAATCCTCCTTGATAGCTGAAGTGAAAGAGAAGCAGTTTGCGGATTCTATTTTATTACAACTAAAGGAAAATGTACAGTAGAATTTGACCAAGGCATTTGATATTACACAAGAAGGGGTACTTCAATGTCAAGGGAGATTATGTGTACCGGACGTAGATGAGCTCAGGACACGAATTATGACAGAGGCGCATCATTCGCGCTATTCTATTCATCCGGGTGCTACTAAAATGTACCATGAATTGAAAGAAATGTATTGGTGGGGAAATATGAAAAAGAACATTGAAGAATTTATCGCGCAATGCCCTAATTGTGAACAAGTGAAAGTGGAACATCAGAAATTGAGAGGTTACATGCAATGTATCAATCTTCCAGTCTTGAAATGGGACATGATTAATATGGATTTCATTACAGGTTTGCCTCGTACATTGCGGAAGTTTGATTCTATATGGGTCATAGTGGACAGGCTTACCAAATCAGTGCATTTTCTACAGGTCAAGACGATCTATACAGCTGAGGATTACGCGAAGTTGTATGTGAAAGAGATAGTATGATTGCATGGTATTCCACTTTCCATTATATCAGACAGAGGAGCACAATTCACAACACACTTTTGGAGATCTTTTCAGCGGAGTTTGGGTACACAGGTGAATTTGAGTACAGCTTTCCATCCTCAGACTGATGGACAAGCAGAACGTACTATTCAGACACTTGAAGATATGCTACGTGCATGAACGTTAGATTTTTAAGGCAGTTGGGATGGCCATTTGCCTCTTATTGAATTTGCGTATAACAATAGCTATCATTCAAGTATTAAATGGCACCTTATGAAGCCTTGTATGGAAGGAAATGTAGATCACCAATTGGATGGTTTGAAGCGGGTGAAACTTCTTTACTTGGGCCAGATATTGTTCATCAGGCTATGGATAAAGTTAAAGTGATCCAACAGCGGTTACAAATGGCTCAAAGTCATCACAAGTCATATGCCGATGTTAGAAGAAGAGGGCTTGAATTTGCCATAGGTGATTGGGTGTTTTTAAAGGTGTCACCGATGAAAGGGGTAATGCAGTTCGGAAAGAAAGGGAAATTGAGTCCACGTTACATAGCCCCATATGAAATCATTAGAAGATTTGGGCAAGTTGCGTATGAGTTGGCACTACCCCAGGAACTTTCCTCAGTCCACCCAGTATTTCATGTTTCGATGCTTCAAAAATGCATAGGAGATCCATCTCGTATTGCTCCCATTGAAGATGTTCAAGTTACAGAGGATATTACTTATGAAGAGGTACCCATTGCTATCCTAGATCGACAAGTAAAGAGATTGAGGAATAAAGACATAGCTTCCGTAAAAGTCCTTTGGAGAAATCAACAAGTAAAGGAGATCACATGGGAAGCGGAAGAGATGATGAAATCCAAGTATGCCCATCTATTTAGAATGGGCGAAGAGGTTCAAAGTGAGGAAGTGGAGCTATAACAAGTAAGTCTCCATGAGCCTTAAGCGTTTATGTATATGTATGCTGATGTAGAGATGCAATTGTTGTAATTGAAATGATATTGTTAACATTTGAGGACGAATGTTCCTAAGGGGGGAAGAATGTAATAACCCGTACCTTCCTAACCCTACTTGACGGCATTGAATAATTCTTACTTAGGTGTCGAGAGCCATACATATGTATTTTGTAATGCTATTGATTAGATAATTGACTTTCGCCCTCGTACATGTGATTAAACCTTCATAGGAGGTGTTTTGTGATTTTAGTGGAACATTTGTGGGGTTCAAAATGAGTCTAAGAGTACCTCTAAACAAAGTATATTAAGGTTAAGAAGTAAGTTAAATAATAGGACTTGAAGTATCTAACCAAACCCGCAAAAAAAAAGTCGAAAAATGAAATTTTCAAAAAAACTAAGTGTAGGGCATGCCAGAGGGCATGTCACACCGCTCTGGGCTAAAATTTTTAGTCCAGAGGTAGCAAGTTGGCGAGCCCAAGGGCTTGCCACGCTGGTTTTGCCACTTTTTCGAAATTTGGAAATTTCTAAAGTTCTAAGGGTACCCGGGGGCGTATCGAGCCAATTTTTGCCACGTTTCTTATACAACCACGAGTATATACATGAAATGAGTAAAATATTATATTGGTATGATAAAATTACTTGAGAACGAATTTGGCATCAAAATGATAGTTTTGCCCTTATGGTCCAAATAAGCCATACGTGGCTAGAATCACTTGTTTTGGGGATTGAGGATACAGATATGAGTAGCATGAGTGGGAATATTGTTGTAACACGTATAAGATGACTTAAACACGAGAAATTATTTATTTTATTGGGTTAAGTGATTTGGGCTCAATAAAAGCCCAAAATGGGGCAAAAGACATGGGTCATATAACCCAATCTTCTATTGACTAAGTCAAATATAGCATTAAATGCCAAGAATGGCTAAGGATGACACCAAGGACTATATATATACCCAAAAATCAGATTTTATTCATTTGGAACTCTCATGCCTTTTAGATATTTTCTCAAACATTTCTCTCAAACCCTAAGAACTCAAAGTCAATTCTTGGAGCAAGATCATCACTTTTCAAGCTTGGGTAAGTGATTATTGTTATGGATTAATATATTATATGCATGAAAGAGTATGTAAATGATGTTGGTTGTGATTGGAAATGTTTGACATGGTACTTTGTGTTTTTGTATAAGATTTGTGATCCATGGGATTCAAGCTTGAATTAGGACTTGTGCATTTGATGAAAGAGCATGGTATGGATAAAATATGAACATGTATGGTGTTATTTTTGTTGTTAAACTTTTTATTTTTATAAAAGTGTAAATTGTGGGATTTTGGCCGATATGCGCTATGAGGTGTATTAAGGTAATTTGATGGATTATTTGTGATGTGATATGGATAAGAAAGTGTAAAGGAGAAGTGTGGTGGTGAAATGTATTGATTATCATGTATTGGTCAATGTATGGAATATTGGGGGATTTTTGGAATAATAATTTCATCAATGGTTTTGTCAAGGGGAAATGGCATGTTTTAGGGCAAACATGTAACTCATTGATGTTATATGCATTTGTAGAATAGTTGATGGTTAATGTGAATCCCATTATATATTTGTGTTGTAGAGTGACACATAAAGAAGGAGCGGGACTATTGTATGCACCTCTAGGATTATATATTCGTATTGCGAATACAAGGTATGTAAGGTTACTCTGTCCGTATCTTTCTACAGCAAATAGTATTCACATTGACATTATGCTTGTCCCATCCCGAAATGTGCTAAGGTATTCTATATCTGGTTATCAATGGTCATTATCATATGTTTCCTACTCATTGATCAATTGTGAATCTCATGTCTCATATTCATGAATAATGTTCCAAAAGCTCAACAATTTTATGTTCCAAAGTTCCAATGGTGGTTATACTCATATATCTTGTTCATTGATTATTGTCTAATAGTTCCAATGGTGATATGTTTCCAATAAGGCTATGTTTCCAACAATGTTCATTCACATGCCTCTCACTCATTGGTTAATGATCCAGAGCTTCAAGTAACGTTATGATTATCATGGTACCAATCTTAAAGTAATAAACAAAGTAATGCATATGTGGTCAATGATCAAGTATGGGTGGAAGCTTTGGGGGCAAAATGCCTAGATCAAGCCGATCCCGAGGTTGTTGGATCAGGGGGCAGTCCTGAGGGCATAAGCCTATCTCGGACCGATCCTGACAGGGGGCAGCTCTAGGGGTAATAACCTAGCTCGAGCTGAACCTGAAATGTTGTATGGGTGGCAGCTCTAGGGGTACTAACCTAGCTCGAGCCGATCCTGATATATACATTGATTCATAGGGTGGAAGCTCTAGGGGCATAATCCTAGCTCAAGCCGATCCCAACATAACGATATGTTATGATTAAAAACCCACTGTTCAGTCGGGGCCCGGGTATCACAGGTCAAAGGCAAGGGTGAATAATCATGGAAGTAATGATACAAAGAATGTAATGAAAGCAACATACATGGTTTCCAAAGTACAGAATAGTGATTCATCTACATTGTGACTTGTCTATATTGGTTATGCATTTGAACTTGAGTTCTTGACATATTTCATATCTTACAAGTTTCATATGGCCTTACATACTCAGTACATTCTTCGTACTGACCCCTCTTAGGGAATTTACCTTACTTGCTACAGGCGCAGGTACTAGTAGGCCTCCACAGTAGGTTGCCAGTGTTGCGGATCTTTGGTGAGCTCCAGCTAGTTCGGGGCTTCTCCGAGTCATAGTTGTACATATGTTTTGGTGTTGTACATGTTGTATAAAGTTGGAACTTGTCCCGAATTTTGGTTCATTTTGGTCAATGCATTGGTTATAGGCTTTTGTAGACGGATGTGGGTGTATAAATGTAAAAGGGATATGTCGTTCTTGACTTGGTGGCCTCAACGGCCAAGTTTTGCATATGTATATATATATATATATCATGTTCCATGAATTCCATTGTTGGTATCTATAGCTATTATGTGCTTATGGGTTTCTTATGGTATGCATATGATTGAATAGAGACAAAGCTTGGTTCTCTCGGGCCTTGTCGGCTATGAGTGTCAATCCGTCCCGATGGGATGCGGGGCGTGACACTCAAGAACCTTGAAGGGACTAATATATCAAGGGCTAAGCTTGCCCTTTTTGCTTAACCTCATGACTCCCTTTATAGGATACACCTTGACCAACACTTGCTCCCCGACCTTGATGTACATGTCCCTCACCTTTTGGTCCACATACTTTTTCTGGATACTTTGGGCAGCCAACATATTATTCTGAATGAATTTAACCTTTTCCTGAGCCTTTTTCACTTGGTCGGTGCCAAAAGGTTTGACATCTCCCCCCTCAAACCATCCAATAGGTTACCTGCACTTTCTCCCAGAAAGTGCCTCAAATGGAGCCATATCAATGTTAGAGTGATGACTGTTGTTGTATGAAAAATCACACAACGGAAGGAACTGGTCCCAATGACCACCAAAATCAATCACGTAGGCTCTCAACATATCATCTAACACCTGAATTGTCCACTCTAACTGACCTTCAGTCTGAGGATGTAAAGCCATTCTAAAAGTAAGCTTGGTGCCCAACTCTTCATGCAACCTATCCCAAAATTTAAAAGTAAACTTTGCATCCCTGTCTGAAATGATAGAAAGTGGCACCCTATGAAGCCTGACAATCTTCTTAACATAAATCCTTGCCAACTGTTGCGAGCTGTAATCTACCCGAACTGGCAAGAAATGATCTGATTTCACTAACTGATCAACTGTAACACCCCGTAGGTTTCTGAGTCTAGTTGATTACCGTAACATTCATGGAAATATTTAAACATGAGAGATTTGATTAATTATACATTAATTTGTTGTGCATTAAATAAGTCTTGTGCCATTGGGCCCAATTGAAGCCCAAAGGTGGAGCAAAAGCCATGGCCCAAAGGGTATTTGACCCATTCTTTCAATTGACCAAGTGAGGCCCTCATTTAATGTGGTATATGTGGATAAGGATGAATTAAGGGTTCCATATAAAGCAAGAGAAAAATCATATTTTTATTCAACACATTACACATGCCATTTTCTAGAATTATCCAAACCTTTTCTCTACACACAAACCCTAAGGCAAATACACTTGTTGGGACAAGATCACTCCTTGGTAAACTTTGGTAAGTATTTATTCTCATGTTTTAGTATATGATATTTTTAATATGTTGTATAAATCATGTTGGTTGTGTTGGCAAAGTGTTGGACAGTGTGCTATGTGTAAAACTGTCTATTTTTGTAATCGGTGAAGGTTTTTGCCTTGTAAACTTGAAAGTGGACTTGTGGTCTTGAAGGAGGTGAAATCGATGGGTTCAATATTGAATGTGAGATGTGATTATAGCCTTAACTTGTTTTATTCTTGTACATAATGTTTGGAATTGTTATTGCAAAATTGTGCATGGATTTGGTGGTGTATTGAAAGAAAGGTGTGGTTTTGGTGATGTTCAGGTGTGTTGTGGAACCATGGATGATTGTTGGCATCCAAGATGATCTAAAATATTTCAATATAATTTTATTTATGATCATGGACCATTCATTGCATAAAAAGACCCAAAAGAGACCCTTTTTGGCCGAAACGGGCACCCGCCCTCGCAGTCGAAGCACCTACGGGTGCAGGTGACTTTGCAGGTGCCTCTGGCTAATGGAAAAGGTCACCTACGAGTGTAAATCATCCACTTGCGGGTTCAGGTGGCTTCGTAGGTCAGCCCAGAACCCCGAATTGCTTGTTTTTGCATCCCTTTGACCCCGCGAAGCCCCTATACCCTTCATGGATGCAATTATCAACTTATGATATCGTTTTAATGACTTTAATGGGTCGTATGAAGGTATGTTGGACTATATTAAGTATGAATTGTTGTTCATATGTTGTTTTGAAGGAGTAATTGTGACGGAATGATAATGAGGAGACATAAAGGGTAAACGTGGTGTGAAATGCTATTGATGTATAATGTCTTGGTCAATGGGTGGAATATTATGGTGTTGTTGGTATGATAATGCAGTGGATTGTATTGTAAAGGATTAAATGATGTTATATGGCAGTAATATAGCTCCTTGTCGTCTTGTACATTTGTACGGTAACTAGTTGTTAATGTAAGCTCCGGTATGTATTTGTGTTGTAGAGTAAAACGTAAGGAAGGAGATGGACTATTGTGTTCATATATAGGATTGTGTATTCATACTTGGAAGTGAAGGTATGTAAGGTTACTCTATCCGTATACTTTTGCAGCACATAGTATTCACATTGACATTGTACTTGTTCCATTCCGACATGTTCTAAGGTATCTTATTTTCGGGTATCAATCATTGTTTATCACATGTTTCCTACTCATTGATCAATTGTGATTCTCATGTCTCATATGCATTGAAAAATGTCCCAAAGGTCCCACGGTTCCAATAATGTTATGTTTCCAAAAATGTTATGATTATCATTGTATAAATCTCAAAAGTAATGAAAGAAGTAATGCACATGTGGTTAATGATTGAGTATGAGTGGTAGCTTTTGGGGCGAAAGACTAGCTCAAGCCGATCCTGAGATTATTGGATCGGGGGGTAGTCCTAAAGTCATAAGCCTAGCTCGGACCGAACCTGACAAGGGGTAGCTCTAGAGGTAAGAACCTAGCTCGAGCCGAACCTGATATGTTGGTTTATGGGTGGAAGCTCTAGAGGTGATAACCTAGCTCGAGACGAGCCTGATATATTGATTCATGGGTGGTAGCTCTAGAGTCATAAACCTAGCTCGAGCCGATCCCAACATAACGTTATGTTATGTAAAGACTCACTGATCAGTCGGGGCCCGGGTACATAGTGCTACAAGTGATGATGAATAAGCATGGAAGTAAGTAAGCAAAGAAAGTAATGAAAGCAATGTACATGGTTTCCAACATACAGAATGTTAACTTATCCATATTGGTTATTCATTTGTTTTTGAGTTCATTGACGTATTTACGTATCATACAGTTTCTTATGAGCCTTACATACTCAGTACATTCTTCGTACTGACGTCCCTTGTGGGACTTACCTTACTTGCTACAGGCGTAGGTGCTAGCAGGCCTCCACAGTAGGTTTCCAGTTAATTGTGGATCTTTGGTGAGCTCCAGTTGGTTCGAGGCTTTTTGAGTCATAGTTGTATATATGTTTTGGTATTGTACATGTTGTATAAAGCGGGGACTTGTCCTGACTTTCAGTTAGTCTTGTAAATGCATCTGTTAGAGGCTTTTGTCGACATATATGGGTACATGAATGTAAGAGATGTATGTCCTTTTGACTTGATGGCCCTAACGGCCAAGTTTCACGTATATATATATAGATCACATGCTCCATGATTTCCGTTATTAGCATTTTATGTTCTTATGTGTTGGTGATTTTTCTTATGGCATGCATATGAATGGACTTGAGCAAAGATTGGTTCTCTCGGGCCTTGTCGGCTCCGGGTGCCAGTCCACCCCATTGGGATACAGGGCGTGACAAAAGTGGTATCTGAGCAGGTCGTTCTAAGGGTGTCTACAAAGCCCTGTCTGAGTAGAGTCTTACTTATCGATGTGTTGTGTACCATATTTATAAGTAGCAGGCTATGGGGCATTTAGGATGTTGTTTCTTTTCTTCACTTCTAGATCGTGCAATAGAGTCAATGTGGTAAGTAGAATCCCATCTAACCATTGGAATTGACTTTCTTTGATATAGTAAAAATGCCGATGACAAGAAGAGGTAGAGGCAAGGGTAAGCAGGTAGATATGCTTACCGGTGAAGGAATGAGTAAATCACCACCTGACTAAGCTAGTCAAGGTGGAGCAAATACTGAAATTGCGTCGCGGTCTTCTTCTACTTTTCCAGCTCCGTAAGAGCCAATCTGTAGAGAAGTACCCGCAGAACCACTAATGAATGCCACTGACCAGGATCTAAGAAATGCAGTACATATGTTGACTCAGTTAGTAGTGGTAAAAAGTCAAGGACGAGCTGGTCCAATGACAAATGAGGATGATGCGGCTAGAGTGGCGAGTCGCAAAACACAGGATTTTCTGAAACTGGACCCTCCTTTATTCACTGGGTTAGATCCGAAAGCAGATCCAAAGGACTTCATAGATCAAATCCAGAGGGCTCTAGAAGTCATGCATGTGACTGGTGTTGAAATAGTTGAACTTGCGGCATATAGATTGAAAGGAGAGGCGATATTGTGGTATGAAGATTGGAAGAAGTCTCGTGGTATCGGTGCAATTCCACCTAATTAGGAAGAATTTAAAATGGAATTCCTTGATCATTACCTCCCATATGAGATTCGGGAGGCACATGCAGATCAGTTTCTAAATCTTCATTAGGAAAATTTGAGCATTAGAGAATACAGTTTGCAATTTAATTCCTTGGCTCGATATGCTCCAAATGTGGTAGCCACAATGACAGAAAGAGTCCATCGATATGTGGATAGATTAGAGCCATATTTGGTAAGAAACTATGACATTGCTTCCTTGAACAAAGATATGGACATAGCCAGAATACAGGCCTTCACCCAAAAAATGGAAGATCAAAGATAGAGAAGAAGGGTACATGAATTTAACAGAGGACAGTCCGAAAGAGCTAGACCTATAGGACAGTCTATGATGTCCCAAGGAGAATCTAGGCCTCGGATGTTTCCTAGACTGCCTAGACCATCATTCTTTTATTCCATAGCAGGTGCTCACTCTCAATTCTGAGGGTTTAGAGGTGGTCAATCTGGGCAGAGTAGTAGAGTTCACGAATCACAGGCAGCAGGATTTCCTCATCAGCAGTGTCAATACTGCGGGCCTATTCATTCAGGTACGTGCCAGTTGGGGACAAATGTTTGCTTTTGGTGCGGTATGATAAGACACATGATGAAAGAGTGTCCCCAGAGGAACATGGGTGGTATAGCACGACCTGCGGGATCGGACGTTGAATCATCATCATCGGTTCCTTCTTTAGGCCGAGGTGTGCAGTCTGTTGGCCATGGTAGAGGTGACAGAGAAGCAACCAGTACTAGTGGGGTCCAAAATTGCACTTATACTCTAGTGGACCGACAGAATTCGGAGGCTTCTCCTGATGTTGTCACAGATACATTATTCATATTTTCATATAATCTATATGCATTGATTGACCCGGGTTCTACATTGTCCTATGTTACTTCATTGATTGCTACAAAATTTGTAAAAGCACCAGAATTATTAACTAAGTCAATTGAAGTATCTACACCGGTTGGTGAATATATTGTTACAAAAAGAGTATATCATAATTGTGTGGTAACCGTGTGTGGTCATGATACATTAGCCTATCTCATCGAACTAGACATGGTGGATTTTGATGTGATAATGGGAATGGATTGGTTGGCTTCTTGTTATGCCACGGTAGATTGCCGGGCCAAGAAGGTACATTTTTATTTTCCACAAATAAATGTTCTTGAATGGAAAGGTGATGTAGGGGCACCAAGAGAAAGATTTATTTCTTATCTGAAAGCCAGGAAAATGATTGCTAAGGGTTACATATGTCACTTAGTACGAGTGAAAGATATTGAAGTGGAACCGCTAACTCCTCAGTCGGTCCCAGTGGTTAATGAATTTCTTGATGTATTTCCAGAGGACCTTACATGTTTACCCCCAGAACGGGAAATAGAATTTTGTATTGATGTGATTCCAGGCACTCAACCTATCTATATTCCCCCGTATAGAATGGATCCAGCATAATTGCGTGAATTGAAGGAGCAGTTGAAAGATTTACTGGACAAGGGCTTCATCAGGCCTAGTATGTCCCCGTGGGGTGCACCAGTATTATTTGTACAGAAGAAAGACGGCACGTTGAGAATGTGCATTGACTATCGGCAATTGAATAAGGTAACGATCAAGAACAAATATCCCCTCCCTCGAATTGATGATTTGTTTGATCAGTTACAGGGTGCCAAGTGTTTTTCAAAGATTGACTTGAGGTCGGGTTACCATCAAGTCAGAGTTAGAGAAGAAGATGTACCCAAGACAGCCTTCCGAACACGGTATGGCCATTATGAATTTTTAGTTATGTCATTTGGATTAACAAATGCCCCAGCTGTATTCATGGATTTGATGAATAGGGTGTTTAAGCCATTTCTAGACGTGTTCGTGACGGTCTTTATAGATGACATCCTGGTTTATTCAAAGTCACAAGTGGACCATCCTAAGCACTTACGACAAGTGTTACAAAATCTCCGTGAGCGTAAGTTGTATGTGAAGTTCTCTAAGTGTGACTTTTGGTTGAAATCTGTAGCATTCTTGGGTTACATTGTGTCAGATGAAGGGATTCAAGTTGATACACAAAAGATTGAGGCGGTGAAAAATTGTCCAAGGCCTACAACGCCCACGAAAATTCATAGTTTCCTGGGGTTGGCAGGTTATTATCGAAGATTTGTTAAAGGGTTTTCTTCCATTGCTGCACGTTTAACGAAGCTTACACACAAGGCAGTCAAATTTCAATGGAGTGATGCGTGTGAGAAAAGTTTTCAAAAGCTGAAAGATAAATTGACTTCTACACCGGTGTTAGTACTTTCGGAAGGCACCGAAGGTTACGCAGTATATTGTGATGCTTCCAGGAATGGCCTAGGGTGTGTATTGATGCAGCACAATAATGTCATAGCATATGCCTCACGACAGTTGCGGCCACATGAGAGAAACTATCCCACACATGATCTTGAATTAGCAGCGGTGGTATTTGGTTTAAAGATATGGCGTCATTATTTATATGGACTTCATGTTGACATCTATACTGATCACAAAAGTTTACGGTATATCTTTAAGCAAAAGGAACTCAATTTGAGGCAACGAAGGTGACTTGAGCTATTGAAAGATTATGACATTGATATTCTATATCATCCAGGAAAAGCGAATATGGTAGCTGATATATTGAGCCGCAAGGCAATAGGAGGCACTAGTGGCCAATTATCAGAAAAGCAAGATTTAGTCAAAGATCTACATCAATTAACCAGCTTGGGGGTTCGTCTTCTCGAATCCTCAGATGAAGGGGTTATTGTACAAAATGCGGCTGAATCTTTATTGATAGCTGAGGTGAAAGAGAAGCAATTTGCAGTCCTATATTATTGCAACTAAAAGAGACTGTACAACAGAATTTGACAAAGGCATTTGATCTTACACAAGAAGGGGTGCTTCAATGCCAAGGTAGGTTATGTGTACCGAATGTAGATGAACTTAGAAAATGAATTATGATCGAGACGCATCATTCCCGCTATTCTACTCACCCGGGTGCTACTAAAATGTACCATGATTTAAAATAAGTGTATTGGTGGGGAAACATGAAAAAGAACATTGTAGAATTTGTCGCTCACTGCCCGAATTGTCAACGAATAAAAGTAGAGCATCAAAAACCAGGAGGTTACATGCAATGTATCAATCTTCCAGTCTGGAAATGGGTCATGCTTAATATGGATTTCATCACAAGTTTGCCTCGTACACTGTGTAAATTTGATTCTATATGGGTCATAGTTGACAGGCTTACTAAATCAGCGTATTTCCTACCAGTCAAGACCACCTATACAGCTGAGGATTATGCAATATTGTATGTTAAAGAAATAGTACGGTTACATGGGATTCCGATCTCCATTATATCAGATAGGGGAGCACCATTTACTGCGTATTTTTGGAGATGTTTTCAGCAGAGTATGGGTACACAGGTGAATCAGAGTATGGCTTTCCATCCTCAGACTGATGGACAAGCAGAACGTACTATCCAAATTCTTGAAGATATGCTACGAGCTTGCACGTTAGATTTTCAAGGCAGTTGGGATGACCATTTGCCTCTTATTGAATTTTCTTACAACAATAGCTATCATTCAAGTATTAAAATGGCACCTTATGAAGCTTTGTATGAAAGGAAATGTAGATCACTAATTGGATGGTTTGAAGTGGGTGAAACTGCTTTACTTGGGCCAGATCTTGTTTATCAGGTTATGGAGAAAGTTAAAGTGATTCAACAACAATTACAAATTGCCCAAAGTTGATACAAGTCCTATGCTGATGTTAGAAGAAGAGTACTTGAATTCGCCATAGGTGATTGGGTATTTTTAAAGGTGTCCCCGATGAAAGGGGTAATGCGATTCGGAAAGAAAGGAAAATTGAGTCCACGTTATATAGGCCCATATGAAATTATTAGAAGATTTGGTCAAGTTGCGTATGAGTTGGCACTACCCGAAGAAATCTCCACAGTTCATCCAGTATTTCATGTTTCGATGCTTCGAAAGTGCATAGGGGATCCATCTCATTTTACTCCTGTTGACGATGTACAGGTTACAGAGGATCTTACCTATGAGGAGATACCTATTGCCATTCTGGATAGACAAGTTAAGAGGTTGAGGAATAAAGACGTCGCTTCCATAAAGGTACTTTGGAGAAATCAGCAAATGGAAGAAGTCACATGGGAAGCTGAAGAAATGATGAAATCCAAGTACCCTCATTTATTCCAAAGGGAAAAACAAACTCATGATATGAGATTGGAACAATGACAAGTAAGTACTTATAAGCATTGAGTATATATATATAAATGATAACATGAAGAATTCTCCTAGATTTGTAATTTTTTACTTTGAATAATGTCACTAACATTCGATGAAAAATGTTTCTAAGGGGAGAAGAATGTAACACCCCGTAGGTTTCTGAGTCTAGTTGATTACCGTAACATTCATGGAAATATTTTAAAATGAGAGATTTGATGAATTATACATTAATTTGTTGAGCATTAAATAAGTCTTGTGCCATTGGGCCCAATTGAAGCCCAAAGGTGGAGCAGAAGACATGGCCCAAAGGGTATTTGACCCATTCTTTCAATTGACCAAGTGAGGCCCTCATTTAATGTGGTATATGTGGATAAGGATGAATTAAGGGGACCATATAAAGCAATAGAAAAATCAGACTTTTATTCAACACATTACACATGTCATTTTCTAGAATTATCCAAACCTTTTCTCTACACACAAACCCTAAGGCAAATACACTTGTTGGGACAAGATCACTTCTTGGTAAAATTTGGTAAGTATTTATTCTCATGGTTTAGTATATTATATGCTTAATATGGTGTATAAATCATGTTGGTTGTGTTGGCAGAGTGTTGGACAGTGTGCTATGTGTAAAACTGTCTATTTTTGTAATCGGTGAAGGTTTTTGCCTTGTAAACTTGAAAATGGACTTGTGGTATTGAAGGAGGTGAACTTGATGGGTTAAATATTGACATGTGAGATTTTATTCTAGCCTTAACTTGTTTTATTCTTGTACATAATGTTTGGAATTGTTATTGCAAAATTGTGCATGGATTTGGTGGTCTATTGAAGGAAAAGTGTGGTTTTGGTGATGTTCATGCGTGTTGTGGAACCATGGATGATTTTTGGAATCCAAAATGATATAAAATATGTCAATATAAGTTTATTTATGATCATGGACCATTCATTGCATAAAAAGACCCAAAAGAGACCCTTTTTGGCCGAAACGGGCACCCGCCCTCGCAGACGAAGCACCTATGGGCACAGGTGACTTCGCAGGTGCCTATGGATACAGAAAAAGGTCACCTTAGGGAGAACCTCAGACACCTGCATGCGCAAGTGGCTTCGCAGGTCAGCCCAGAACCCCGAATTGCTTGTTTTTGCATCCCTTTGACCCCCTGAAGACCCTATACCCTTCATGGATGCAATTATCAACTTATGATATCATTTTAATGACTTTAAAGGGTCGTATGGAGTCATATTGGACTATATTAAGTATGAATTGTTGTTCATATGTTGTTTTGAAGGAGTAATTGTGACGAAATGATAATGAGGAGACATAAAGGGTAAACGTGGTGTGAAATGCTATTGATGTATAATGTCTTGGTCAATGGGTGGAATATTATGGTGTTTTTGGTATGATATGCAGTGGATTGTATTGTAAAGGATGAAGTGACATTATATGGAAGTCATATAGCTCCTTGTCGTCTTGTACATTTGTACGGTAACTAGTTGTTAATGTAAGCTTCGGTATGTATTTGTGTTGTAGAGTGAAACGTGAGGAAGGAGCTGGACTATTGTGTTCATAAATAGGCTTGAGTATTCATACTTAGAAGTGAAGGTATGTAAGGTTACTCTATCCGTATCCTTCTGCAGCACATAGTATTCACATTGACATTGTACTTGTTCCATTCCGACATGTTCTAAGGTATCCTATTTTCGGGTATCAATCATTGTTTATCACATGTTTCCTACTCATTGATCAATTGTGATTCACATGTCTCATATGCATTGACAAATGTCCCAAAGGTCCCATGTTTCCAATAATGTTATGACTATCATTGTATCAATCTCAAAAGTAATGAAAGAAGTAATGCACATGTGGTTAATGATTGAGTATGGGTGGTGGCTTGGGGGAGAAAGCCTAGCTCAAGACGATCCCAAGATTATTGGATCAGGGGGCAGTACTAGAGGCATAAGCCTAGGTCGGACCAAACCTGACATGGGGTAGCTCTAGAGGTAAGAACCTAGCTCGAGCCAAACCTGATATGTTGGTTTATGGGTGGCAGCTCTAGAGGTGATAACCTAGCTCGAGCCGAGCCTGATATATTGATTCATGGGTAGTAGCTCTAGAGGCATAAGCCTAGCTCGAGCCGATCCCAACATAACGTTAGGTTATGTAAAGACCCACTGATCAGTCGGGGCCTGGGTACATAGTGATACAAGTGATGATGAATAAGAATGGAAGTAAAAAAGCAAAGAAAGGAAGGAAAGCAATGTACATGGTTTCCAACATACAGAATGTTAACTTATCCATATTGGTTATTCATTTGTTTTTGAGTTCATTGACATATTTACGTATTATACAGTTTCTTATGTGCCTTACATACTCAGTACATTCTTCGTACTGACGTCCCTTGTAGGACTTACCTTACTTGCTGCAGGCGCAGGTGCTAGTAGGCCTCCACAGTAGGTTGCCAGTTAATTGCGGATCTTTGGTGAGCTCCAGTTGGTTCGGGGCTTTCTGAGTCATAGTTGTATATGTGTTTTGGTATTGTACATGTTGTATAAAGTAGGGACTTGTCCCGACTTTCAGTTAGTCTTGTAAATGCATCTGTTAGAGGCTTTTGTAGACATATGTGGGTACATGAACGTAAGAGATGTATGTCCTTTTGACTTAATGGCCCTAACGGACAAGTTTCACGTATATATAGAGAGATCACATGCTCCATGATTTCTGTTATTAGCATTTTATGTTCTTACGTGTTGGTGATGTTTCTTATGGAATGCATATGAATGGACTTGAGCAAAGATTGGTTCTCTCGGGCCTTGTTGGCTCCGGGTGCTAGTCCACCCCATTGGGATACGGGGCGTGACATCAACTATCACCCAAATAGAGTCATACTGTCCCAATGTCTTAGGGAGCCCCACCATAAAATCCATGGTAATATACTCCTACTTCCACATAGGTATAGTCATCCTCTAAAGTAATCCTATATGCTTTTGGTGTTCATATTCCACCTATTGGCAGTTATGACACTTGGACACATAATCCACAATGTCCCTCTTCATCCCCGGCCACCAATAAAGCTGCCTCAAGTCATGGTACATCTTGGTCATGACTGGATGAATAGAATAACACAGACCATGAGCCTCTGAAAGTATATCACCAATCAATTCACCCACCCGAGGAACGTATAACCTTCTTCTAACCCACAGCACCCCTCCAATTTGAGGGTGGCATCCGACCCCCCTCCCCGCTCACTATCTTGTTCTGGAGTGCCTTTGACTTCTTATTTTTTAACTGCTTGTCCTTAATCTGCTCCAAAAAGGTTGATTTTAACTCAACGCTAGCCAATATTCCACCCCTATCCGAGACACCAAACTGCATGTTCAAGGATGCTAGAGTCTGAAACTCTCTAACTAATGGTCTCCTGGACACTCTCAAGATTGACAAGCTGCCCATACTTATGGACTTTCATCTCAATGCATCTGCCACCATATTACCCTTACCCAGATGATACTGAATTAGCACATCATAGTCCTTTAATAATTCCATCCACCGTCTCTTCCTTAGATTCAAATCCCTTTGAGTAAACGCATGTTACAAACTACGATGGTTAGTGAAGACCTCACACTTGACTCCATAAAGATAGTGTCTCCAAATCTTCAAAGCAAAGATTACTGCTACCAACTCCAAATCACGGGTTAGGTAATTTCTCTCATGAGGCTTCAACTGCCTCGAAGCATATGCAGTCATGTTCTTATCTTGTATCAACATAGCACCCAAACCCAAAATTGAAGAACTGCAAAATACAATAAAATCTTTACCTTCAACCTGCAGCGAAAGAATAGGTGTTGTAGTCAAAAGTGTCTTGAGCTTTTGGAAGATCTTTTCACACTGGTCTGACCAAACAAACGATACCTCCTTTTGAGTCAACCTTATCAAATGAGTTTTAATAGATGCAAAGTTGTTGATGAACCTGCGATAATAACTGGCAAGACCTACAAAACTCCTTACCTCGGTCACTAAACTAGGCCGAATCCTACCCTTAACTGCTTTAATTTTTTGAGGGTTCACCATCACTCCCTTTTTCAAAACCTTGTACCCTAAGAAGGCAACAAAAGATAGCCAAAATTCACATTTGGAGACCTTAGAAAACAACCATTTTTCTGTCATAATTCCCAAAACTCTATGGAGATGGCCCGTGTGTTCTTCCTTAGTGTTAGTGTACACAATATTATCATCAATGAACACAATAACAAAAGAATCTGGAAAGGATTTAAAGATGCCATTCATCAAACTTATGAAAGTTGCAGGTGCATTAGTCAATCCAAAAGACATTACTAGAAACTCATAACAGCCATGCCGTGTTCTAAAAGAAGTCTTTGGAATATCCTCCGGTCTAATCTTTAACTCATGATAAACTGACTGCAAATTAATATTTGAAAAGACTTTTGCACCATGTAGTTGATCAAACAAGTCATCTATACGAGAGAAAGGATATTTATTTTTGATGGTGACCTTATTCAACTGTCTGTAATCAATGCACATCCTCATGCTACCATCATTTTTCTTAACAAAAAGAATCGGAGAGCCCCAAGGCGAAGTACTTGGATGAATAAAACCCTTATCAAGCAGTTCCTATAATTGATCTTTGAGTTTTATCAACTCTGCAGGAGCCATTCAATATGGTGGAATAGATATAGGGAAAGTGCCCGGCTCTAAGTCAATACAGAAGTTAATATCCCTATTCGGAGGCATACCTGGTAAATTCGAAGGGAACACATCCTGGAACTCAAAAACTACCAAAACTGACTCAATAGAAGGGGAACCTGTACCCGCATCTCAAAGATGAGCTAAAAATGTTAAATACTTCTTCCCAACTAGCCTCCTAGCCCAGACATATTATATCATTCTTATCGGTTTGTCCTTATACGCTTCCTTTCACTCTAGTTCCTCCATCCAAGGTATAGCGAGAGTCACTATTTTAGTATTACAATTTAAAACAACATGATACGAAGATAACCAGGCCATACCCAAGATTATATCAAAGTCTAACATATCCAAGATAATTAAGTCTACCCAAGTCTGAAAACCCACAAACAAAATAAGACAAGACAGATAAACATGGGTAACTGCCACAGACTTCCCAATCGGAGTAGACACATGCACAGGATAGTCAAGAATATCATAAACAAGACTCAGACCCATAACAAACTAAATAGACACATAAGAATAACTGGACCCCAGATCAAATAAGATAGAAACTATTCGGTCGCAGATAAAAATAGTACTTGTGATCACCGCATTAGAAACCTCGGCATCAGCCTTTCCCAGAAATGAATAACAATAAGCCCGGTATCAATCTCAGCTAACTCTCTACCCGATTGTGCTCCTGCGCTGCCATTACCATGACAACCTGCCTAATTTTTTTGTCTAGCCCATGGATGACCCCTGCCATTACCCCCTCTTCTACCTGCTGGAACCACTGCCCGAGCCTGCTGTTGTGTCTGGTCATTTGCCTGTCTCACCGAACACTCCCTCTTAAAATGAACAACAGCACCACAATAGTAACACCCATGCTCCAGAGTAGGATGACTGGTAGAAGATTAAGAAGCCCCTTGGCCTCTAACAACGTAAGTTTGAAAGGGTTCTTTAGCTGGTACCACAGTAGAAGCTGGCATAAATGACTGAGTAGGGTTAGATGAAAAGGCCTGTTGGCCCTTAGAATATGATCCACTGAAATTCCCAACATGTCGAGACTTCTTGGCTAATATCTTACCCTATCCCGCCTGGGCCATACCTTCCAACTTCTTCATATAATCTGACACGTCACTAAACCTCCTTCCCGCAGAAGTCATTTGCACAGTCAACACATGAAGGCCATAGTTCAACCCCTTAACAAAGAGCCAAATCCTTTCTTCCTCTGTAGTCAATAGCGGAGTGGCATAATGAAACAAGGCATGGAACTTAGCCTCATAAGCTGCAACTAACATATCACCCTGCTCTAAAGCCAACAACTCATCCTTCTTACAATCACGGAGGGAACGAGGTACATACTTATCCAAAAATAGAGCATGAAACTTCTCCCAAGTCAAAGGAGGCAAAACAGGTGACCGACACTCAACATATGCTCTACATCATTGTTTAGCATCTTTCTCTTAAAAAAAGATCACAAACTAAACCCCATGTTGCTTCATAATACCTATCTTATGCATCCTCTTATAGCAATCAATAATAAACTCAAAAGCATCCTTAGATTCTATACCTTGAAACATAGAAAGTTGTATCTTTAAGAACTCAGTCGGCAGGTCATGTTTGGTACCAGTCATCACAGAACCAAAATTGGACTAGAAAAAACATTTGTGCCCAAAGTCTCATCCATCCTAGGAGCCATAGCAACAGTAGGGTGCATAATTAGAGCCTAATAATCCAGAACAGTGGGGTTGGCTCCAGTACCATCCAACCCGCTCAAAAAAGCCAACACTTGCTGAATTACTTCAGCAGATATGGGAGGTAGATCTGCAACCCTAACTGGTGTTGCCGCCTTAGGATCCATTTCTTGATCCTATACTACTTCCCTTTCCACATAATAATCCTCAGGTGGAAGAGGGGATTCTGCCCTTGTATTAACCTGACCCGCAGCTGCTTGAGCTCTACCCTTGGAGGGTGTGTCTCGTCCCCATCCTCTCCTTCCTATCCCTTTTGCTTGTTCTCTTTCTCTCTCGACTGTCTCTTCAACTAGAGCAGTCGATACTGGAGTTGCTGCTCAGGTTCCATTCGACCTAGAACTAACCATCTACGGACAAAAGAATGAAGGATCAAATACCAATTTGGATCACCATATACTAATTGGAACCAATTCATAGAATGAAAGAAGAAACAAAGACAAATTTCCTAAAGTCCTATAGCCTCCCGAAGAAAAGTATAGACATCTCCGTACCGTTCTGCGAGACTCTGCTAGACCCATTTTGGTAAAACTAGATCGACGAATCCTAGGCTCTAATACCAAGTTTGTCATGACCCCAAACCATCACGAGTAGCACCCACACTACTCACCCGGTGGGAGAACCAATAAACCCAATCGTTATCTTAGGGTTCATATTTAAATGAGAGTAAGTTAACTAATCAAACAATAATAATCCAACTAATATAAAAAGTAAGTACAACTAAAGCAAAAATATTGTACTTTAATATAACAACCCTAGGACCCAAAAGTCGTCTATACCAAAACATCTAAGAATATCAAGAGAGGGGATGCAACCCCTAAAATAAGATGAAAGTAACAAGTCCAACAAAGAACACTGTCTAAATAGGAGAGATCTCATGGTAGCCCAGAAATGCTACTCGCCCTGAAATCTGGAATCGACTGCTGAAATCACCAGGAAGGTTTTGATAAATTCGTTGGAATATATGTTGCACTCACAAAAGTAAATGCAGGTGTAGTATCAGTACATAAATAAACCACAGTGTACGGGAGGGATCATTTGAATAACTCAAGATAGAGATATAGGCATTTAACCAAAATGCAGTACCATTAGCTAACACATGCTCACACATCAAACATACAACATATATTTACAAGTAGCACCTAAGAGACAAGCCAACAAGTCAACAAGTTTCATTTAGCCAGTAATATGTAACTCATTCCAAGACAACCAAACAAGGACAAACACAATAATATGAATTCTCCAGTTCACTCAAGGAACCGTTATACTAATACATACCTTGTAAACCCGTACATACATGCTAACGGTTATATAGCCACCCTCTAGATATGACCTGCAGGGGACAATTATCATCCATGTATTAAACCCAGACATGAATGTCTATAACCCTTAATTTGAATAACCTATGAGAACGTATCAAATGTCGAAACACTCCACGATATACAATATAGAAGGCCTATCATAAAACAAGTAAATATTTCAATGATCAAGCATACCACACAGATTAACCAATCACACCACAAAGTAGTTAATATGAACACATAACATAAGATAGATTAAATACACCCCATCACCTACCACAAACCAAGCTTGCATAACTCTAAGCCTGAGCTTTGCCCTTCCGTGCCCTTTTCGCTTGATCATGATCTAAAACATGCATACAAACTTTGCATTAATAAAATGACCTAACATGGTGAGGGTTTTGAGCCACCCCCAACCCCCTAAGATCAGTTCATAGTCATTCCTTAACCATTCTAGAGCTATTTCCCCATAATTCACCTAAAACTACCAATTTCATGGAATGATTAGTGAATTAACAAAATGAGAGGCCAATTTCATGATTAATAAACAAAAACATTTAACTTAAGGCTCCATTTCACCCTTGCACCAGCAAAACATACCAAAACCCGCCCTAAAACCCTCACGAAATTCCATTTTGTAAAATCCTATGGGTTTCTTATCACCTTAGCTAAGTAGAAATCAACACCGTTCCAAATAATCCGATCTAAATTATTCTCAAAATTTCCAAGACTACCCCTCGCCTGAAATGAAGTGAAACTAGCCTAGTTTGAAATTTGTAACTTCCAATCCAGAAGGAATTTTGACACAAAATTTGGAACATAATACTTTTACATAACTACCAAGAGGGTCATTACATAAATGCTCTTTCATGTGTCTTATTCTTCATATATTAAGTAATATTCAGTGTCGCTAGCCTATGCGTCATAGATTCTATGTGACTTATTTATTCAGATGCTATATGTCACCTCTGTGTTTAAATACTCAAAGTATTAATATAATGGTGTAAATTCCTCATATTTCATAGTGAAGGATATTTCCAAGAAAGATAGGAAACATATGTGAATTTTAGCAATACCCATATTTGTAGGTGGATGGCTAAGCATAGTGCCCTATTAAGATGTGTGGAACAAAAGTTAGAGTTTCACATTGATAATTATGTGTATATACAAAATTCACCTATTAAAGGCCTAGTTAAATTTAGAAATAAAAAAGGTTGGGCCTTAACACATAGAGAATTGACCAAGAGGCTTGAGGTAGAGATAATTTTAGAATTAGATTTTGTACACCCAGTATTTCACATGTCTATGCAGCATTAATATTTAGGGGACCCATAACTTATTATAGCAAATGAGTGAATTGAATTCATAGAGGGATTCTCACTTGAGTAAATTCTAATATCCATCCTTGACTAATAGATTAGAAAGTTGAGAGCTAGGAACATAGCCTCAATTAGAGTATTGTGTAGGAATTAAAGAGCAAAAAACAAAAGAGAGCCACTTGGGAATATAAGAGCTCAATAACGTCCAAGTATGCATTTTGCTCCAAGAAACAGCATGAGATTTTGACATCATTCATCTTCCTTTCCTGATTATAAGTTTCACATGCATCTATTCACTTATTCATAGGATCACTTAATTACTTGTTAGCATGTTCACTTGCTCATCAGTTCACTTGTTATCTTACTTATGTTTCATATGTTCACATGTGTAGTTCATATTTAAATTTTCCAAATTCTAAGTATTTCACATCAAGCTGATATAAAAGAGAGAAAGGCAAGCTAGGCTTAACTTAATTATATGTGGCCGAGAGGAATCTTACTTTTATTCAATTATGTAATATGCTACATCTGTTAAACTATTGTGTGAGGTTTGTATATATGTTGCATTGTAAGCTGGTATATTTTGAACAATCTTGTCTATAAGGGAAACTCTAGCAAAATTTTTGGAGGAATTCTAGGGTGAACTTTATTTTGAGCTACACCTCTCATTCGAGGATGAATGATCCAAAAGGGGGGATGATGTAACACACCATACATTTCAGTATGTATACGACTATGTTAACATCGACGAAAGTATTTAAACTTGAGAAGTAAAGTGGTTTTTGAGATTAAAGTTTAGAGGTGAGTGTTAAATATAAGTAAAGGGGTTAAGATTTGGAAAATGGGATTAAAATAAGTGAGGTGCTTGTTTGACTAAATTAAGCTAGTAGGTGACAAGTAGATGTATCACCTACTTAGACTATTTGACCAACTTAAGAGAGAGTAGTTGCATCACCTATTTATGGTATATGGACCAAATAAAAAGGGCCAAGTAGGTACTTTGACCAATGGTCAATTAAGGCCTATATTAAGTAAAAGAGAAGTAAAAGGAAATTGAGAATAAGGGACAGTCCAACGCTCAATCTGTCCAAACCTAATGAAACAATTAAAATGGCCATGTAGGTGCATCACCTACTTTGACATTTGACCAGTTTAAAATGTCCAAGTAGGTGCATCACCTACTTGACCAAAATATGGCTGAAAATGACCAAAGAGAGGTGGCAAAAGAGGTACTTTATAAGATCAAGATTAGCTGATTGTTTTTCTTCAATTTTACCTTACAAATATTTAGGTCCTACCAAGTGTCTCTCAATTTTCTCTTGGCTTCAAACAGTTGCCCTAATTTTCTCCTAGGGTTCTTGAAGAAACCCTCCTCTTTTCCTACAAAGAAAAGTGAAAATACTTATGATTTTAGCTTAATTATTCCATGGGAGATTAGGATTTCATGTTATTCATGCTAAAGATATGGGGCAGAGCCTTCCCCAAGCTGACTGCTTAACTTTTCTTAGTTATTAATATAGTTTTTACTTCTTCTTTGGTTTAAGTGTGAAGGGAAGTTAAGCTCTTTAAGGAGTACAAGTTAAGAGAATATATTTCCAAAATTTGAGGTAAGTTACTGCACATTTTTCCCCTTCTTTATTTAAAAGTTTGGTGGAGAATTTGTATGTGTTTTAATCAAGAATTATGGGGTAGTGATTGGAATCCTTAAGTTCAAACTTATTATGTTGAAGGGTGGTTGGGCTGTTTTAGGAGATATTTTATATATGTATATTGGGGGACAATTTGGTTAACTTTGGAAAGGGACATGGATAGTTTTATGGAAGTATGGAAGAAGTTTGTGGTGATACACCACTTAATTGGGGGCTATGGGAGCTTATTGCCTGCCACACTTTGTTGTACTATTTGTATGTATCTTAAAGCCCAAGAAGTATCCAGGGATCTCTTAAGAAAATCATATAATATATAGATATGATTAAAGGAGACGAGGTTGGAAAGAACATACTTGATTTGAGGAATTTGGGGCTACTGCCTGGTTAGTATTTTGGTGAGATCAAGTAGCCTGAATTGAGTGACTAGATACTAATACTAGTTATACCACACATTTCATGGTATATTAATAATATGAAGGGGAGAAGGTTAAGTCGTTATATCCGCATTGTACAACAAGGTATGTAAGGCTATTCAATTTCATACTCTTTGACATGAAATGGACATAATCTATTCACCAACAAAATGATCTTTCTAAGTAATCCTCATGGTAAAAGATACATAGTGATGGTGTACAATCTCCAATGTATATTGTTAATGTTTTTCCTCCTACCATCCCTGGTTTCACAAATGTGTCAAACTACTTCTATATTCGTTTATTATCCTAAATCCTATACCGGTGTGTTTATACTTCCAAGTACTAGTAGGAAAAAGGTACTCTAAATAGTAAGTTTCATGGGTCATCCTCTAAGTCAAATGAGGTTCATTAAGTCAAAAAGATCCTACATTACACATGGTATGAGTGTTTATATGTTGGATACATATTCTGTCCTTTGTATATTTTATATGTCCTTATATGGAATGTACACTTATCCCTAGTTTGGGTCTGCCCATGGTCTCTTAACTGTGTTCAAGTCCATACATGTTCATTACACTATATCTATTTGTTTATTCTTTCAAGTACTAGTATGATAAAGTTACTCTAAACAACATAAGCTATTCCCTAGGTAAAATGATGATCAGTGTGTCATATGAGTTCTTAATTATTACACTGATATTGTATTTGTTTCCTATGTCATTGTTACTGCCTAATTCTTCACATGTCTATAGTTCCGAAAGCTCAAAAGAGTTACAACTACCAAAAAAAAATTACAAAGATTAAAGGAACAAGGTAAAGTGAATCTACATAATTAGTGGTGGCACCTCACTAGCAAAAGCCTAGCATGGTCCGATCCCAATTGATGTATTTATGGGTGGTAGCTCAGGGGTTATAAAACCTAGCATAGGCTGATCCCTATCTATGTATTTATGGGTGGCAACTCAGGGGTTATAATACCTAGCATAGGCTGATCCATATGTATTTATGGGAGGTATCCCAGGGGATATAATACCTAGCATGGGTCGATCCCAATTTGTATATTTATGAGGACCATATCCCAGGGGTTAAAATATCTAGCATGGGTCATTCTCTTCTACCACTGATCAGCTGGTCGTTGTATCACATGCCACTAAGTTATAAAGCAAAGAAGAGAAAAGTAAAGAAAAGATCGTAATGTACATGATTTCACAAGTATAAGCAAAGGTGGTCTTTTACCTTTATCTATACATTTGTACTTGATTTTATTTGAGCTTTTATTTTACAAATGGTTATTTTATGCCTTACATATTTAGTACATTCTTTTGTACTGACGTCCCTCATGGGGGACACTGTGTTTCATGTCTCATGTATATGTACTTCAGCTAGTAGATCTCTCCAATAGAGGCACAAGATACTCAACGGCTTTTGGTAAGCAAGTTGATTCGGGGCTTTGTCGAGTCTTTAGCATGTATTTGATAATGTATTAAAGTTAAGGGTATGGCGGGGTCCTATCCTGACCTACGATAAGTTGTATATCTTTTGAGGACTTTGTAGACTAATGTTAAAGTAAAGAGCAGTTGTGTCTTGTTTCCTAGATAATAAGGCCTTAACGGCCAAGTCATGTACATTAATTTTTGGCTTATCCATGTTGGTGTTTTTATCAGGGCATCTTACCTTTACTCATCAAGATTTATAATTATCCTAGTTACATGTACGGTAAGGATTATGAGTTTTTTATCTTAGGCCCTTAGGGAATCGGGTGCATGTCCGTCTCAATGGGATTTGAGGCGTGGCAATTCAATAGCCAGCCTTGGCTCACAATTTCTTCCTTGTCAAGTTTTTCTTCATTTTGGGACTCAATCAATGCTTTCAAAAATCCACCAATGGAAAATCAATGGTTTTGACACTCTCATCATCACCATGTTGGATTAGGTCTCACCATTTAGCTAAGACTTTCCCACATTTTTCATTCTTCTCCATTGTTCCTTTCACTGTCTCCTCTGTTTGTTTCCCTTGAGAATCCGAGATTTCCTCATCACAATTTTGCTCTTCTTGTTTAATTTGAGCCACTTCTCCACTTTGGCACTTTTCATTTGAGTAATCACTCATTTTTGGCTCAACCTCATGACTTGAAACATCTTCTTTAACCACTTCATTTTGAGAATTGGGAAAATCCATAGAATTTGAGAGATTAGCATTTTCACAAGGATCTTCTTCTTTTTCACATTCCTTTCCAAATGCCTCCATGGATTGGTGTAACAGATGTATATCCTCACCCATTGTAGTCACCTGGTCCAAGATAGTTTGAAGCATTACGATAGTTTGACCGCCAAGGCAGTTTTTCCTATGTGGAGTTTAACTCGCTAAGCCGATGGTTTGACTATGTTGACTAATCGCTAAGGCGCTAATTTGGTTGCTGAGGTAGGATCACCTAGATGATGAATCCATTGCTAAGAAAGCTCTTATTCAGCCTAACCAGTACCGCTTAGGCGATCCTTTTCCTGCTTAGGCGATCCACCTGGCAGCTTTACTGTAGATACAACTCTTTTTTGCTCAAGTTTGGGTTCCTTTGTACCAATTTAATGTTTACTTCATCATATATACACTGAACAACATAAAATCATAAGAAAAAAGATATAAATAAGTGTAAAATCGCCACTTATCAAGGTGTAAAGAAGAGAAGCCCCTCAAATAATATAAATCAAGTCTTATTCTTGAAAATAACAAAATTCATCGCCATATATAGGTAAAAAACTATCCCAAATAGCATGAGATTCGAATCCTACATTTATGGAAATAAATAGAAAAACCTAATTAGGAAACTTTAAACTAGGAAACCCTAAATTAGGTAAGTTTTAAACTAGGAAAACTCCAAAAACTACCTAATAAAAATAATGGAAAAAACATCCAAATTTGAACCAAAAACTCCGCACTTTGGGGGCATGTAAATCTTCCCAATTTGGCGTGGAAATTGGAATTGTTGGTCTTGATTCCTCTCACATGTAATTCATCCATTCTTGGTTCCTTGTGGCCTTCTCTTTTGGCTCTGTGTGGGCCTATTCTCTTGGGCTCTATGTGGCCCCAATTTTCCTCTTTTTGACTTGGATTCGGACCATGAAATACGTGTAGCACTTAGCCCTCTCTCATCATAATTCTTCAGCTAATTTTTTGGGCTTTTCTTCCACAATACATATCTCTTGATATATCAAAGAAGTCCATCAAATTTAATTTAAGTAGGCTAACGTGGATGCTATCATTACCTTCTTCTTGAAAATAATTCATCCTCAAATTTGTGTCTCATAAAATAAAGAAGATATATGTAACACCCTGTATTTTGCGTGTACTTGTTCTATTGATATAGGACTTGAGGTAACCTTGTTGTATAGGTAATGAACCATGATTCTTAAGTGATTAGCGGTGGTTTAAAGAGGATTTAAAGGATATTATAATGGCCCAAACATTTCAGCATGTATACGCCAAGTTAACCCAAACGGAAGTGCTTAAACGAGAGATAGTAAGGTGGTAATCTACCTCAAGGATTAAAGTGTCCAAGTGTATATAAGTATGAAGTTAACATAAGGGGTTAAGACTTAGAATATGGAATAAAATAAGTGAGTTGCTTGCTTGACTTAAATTGAGCTAGTAGGTGACATGTAGGTGCATCACCTACTTTGACTTATTGACCAATATAAGAACCAAGTAGGTGCATCACCTACTAATACTCCTTTGAACATTTTATTGAGACAAGCACACTACCACCTACTTGAATTAATTTTGTTCCAAGTTAAAAGAGAGAAAAAGAGAAGAATGGGCAGCCAAGGCCCAATAGTTTCATATCCACAAAGGCCCAAGTATAATGGGAAAGTAGGTGTACCAAATATTTGATAAAATATGTCCCAAATTATCCAAGAAAGTCGGCCAAGAGCATCTCCCTTTAAAGGAATTGAAACTAGCTTATTTGACCCATTTTAACTTAGACAAAAATTCAGCTTTCTAGAGTTTTCTCTCTTGCTCTATCTTATCTTCTACAGCAGCCCTAAGTTTTCATTAGTGTTCTTGGTATTTACCTTCCTTACAAGCTAAAGGTAAGTTAACAAATCATGAGCTTATCTCAAAAATACTATGGAAATTATGTTCTTCATCTTAAATTATAAAACAACCCTCTATAAGTTTGGCAGTCCCATTTTTCTTGGTTATTAAGAGATTTTTATCTTCTCCTTTGGTTTGTGTGTGATGGAAATAAGATATTGATGAAATACAAGTTAAGAGAATAAACTATCACAAAATTTAGGTAAGGCTACTGCCCATTTTTGCCCCTTCCTATATACATGTTTTGGTGGAGAATTGTGTATATATTGTTGTTAAGAACTCAAGGGATGATGAGTTTAATATTTGGTTGCTATGATAAAGGATATTGGGGCTGTTTTTGTAATTGTGTTATGTGTATATGTTGCATTGAATTAAAGACGGAGGATGTGTTGATACACCACCAAACTGAATATTATGAAAGTCTACTGCCCACTCCACTTTGTATGCTGTTTTGAGGGTGTAATGAGTCTAAAGTTGTTTCGGGGGATGTTATAAGGATTTTTATGGTATGCTAATTTAATTGGAGGAGTAAGGGTTGAAATAACACCCTTGAATAAATTAATTACGGGCTTACTGCCCGGCTACTATTTTGGTGAGGTTAAGTGGCTTAAATGTGTTAATTAGCTACTACTACTAGTTTTACCACTTACTTTATTGTAGATAAGTAGTCCGAGGGACAGGAGGTTAATATGGGGTAATATTGGAGTTGTAACGCAAGGTATGTAAGGCTATTCAATTCTATGTTCTTTGGTATGAAATTTAATACATTGATGTTACATTTGCTCCCTATGTCATTGTGTCTCTCACTACTGGTCCATAGTTTAAAACTCAATAATTTTATGACCACCAAAAGAACTATCTCAAAGATTAAAGAAATGATGTAAAGAGAATCTGTATATTCTTGGGTGGTATCCCAGGCGTGGAAGGAACACCTAGCATAGGTCGATCCCAATATCATGGGTGGTATCCCAGGGGTGAAAGGAAATTCTAGCATGGGTTGATCTCGATTTTTGTATTTATGAGGACCGTATCCCAGGGGTTAAAAATCTAGCATGGGTCATCCTCTTTTACCAGTGATCAGCTGGTCATTTGTATCATACGCCTTACAACTTCATAATGTAAAGAAGGATAAAGTAAAGTAAAAGATGTAATGTACATGATCCCATAAATACAAGCAAAGGTGGTCTTTTATTCTTATCTATACAGTTATATATTGATATATGATTTAATTAAGATCTTGTCTTACCTATGCTCACTTTATGCCTTACATACTCAGTACATTCTTTCGTACTGACGTCCCTCATTGGGACACTGTGTTTCATGCCATAGTTACAGGTACTCCCGCTAGTAGACCTCATCAATAGGAGCACAGGACACTCAGCTGTGATTAGTGAGCTCCAAGTTGATTCGGGGCTTTATCGAGTCTTTGATATGTGTATTTTTGTATTGTACAGTAATTTGTAAGGTGGGGTATGTCCCTACCTAGACTATGTTTTCTATCCTATAGAGGCTTTGTAGACTAATGTATGAAGTTCAAATATGTTTAGTCTCGTAACAGTTGTGGCCCCAACAGTCAAGTAATGTATATGGTTTGGATCTATCTATGTTGGTCTTTCATTACTACAACTTATATATATGTGTCAAAGTTTGATGATTCTCATAGTTATATGCATGGTAAGCACATGTTAAAGTTGGTTCTCTCGAGTCTTTAGGGTGTCGGGTGCATGTCCATCTCAATGGGATTTGAGGTGTGAAAAAAGTGGTATCAGAGCAGGTCATCCTTGGGAGTTTACAAAGCCGTGTATATGTAGAGTCTTGTTTATGGGTGTGTTGTGCACCACATCCATAAGTAGGAGGCTACAGGACATTTAGGAGTTGTTTCTTTTTCTTCATTTCTTAGACTGTGCTATAGAGTTAATGTTGTAGGTGGGATTGTATTTAACCTTTGAAATTTTTTTTATTTTTTCATTATAGTAAAGATGCCGGTTACAAGAAGGAGTAAGAATACAGGTAAGCAAGTAGATGTGGCTTCCAGAGAAGGGACCAGCAAGTCACCACCTAGACAAGCTAATCAAAGTGAGGCTCAGGATGAGTTTCCATCATGGACTTCCTCTACTCCTCCATCTCCATAAGAACTAAGAAGGAGAGGAGTACCCCCAGAATCACCTATTAATGCTAATAAGCAAGATTTAAGAAATGCGGTGCAATTGTTGACTCGCATAATTGTTGTACAAGGTCAAGGACAAGCTGGTTCTACAATGGGTACTAGTGGTACAGATAGAGCAGCCTGTATATGGAAACATGATTTCCTTAAATTAGACCCTACCACATTCACTGAGTCAGATCTTAACGAAGACCCACAAGACTTTATTGATCAAATCCAAAGGGCTTTGGATGTCATGCATGTATCTCGTAAAGAGAAAATTGAGCTAGCAGCGTATAGATAAAAAAGGGAGGCTATATTATGGTATTAAGACTGGAAACGATCTAGGGGTATAGGTGCACCTTCAGATAATTGGGATGTAACACCCCGTATACTCCCAACCCTATGTGACGACGTTGAACAATGGTTACTTAGGTGTCGAGATGCCATGAGTAAGTAATTTGTAATGTTAGTGATGAGAAAAATTGAAATTTGGCCTCGTACATGTGCTTAGACCTTCGTAGGAAGTATTTTTTTATTTTCGTGGAGCATTTGTGGGGTTCAAAATGAGTCTAAGAGGACCTCCAAACAAGGTATATTAAAGGTAAGAAGTAAGGTAAAGAATAGGACTTGAAGTATCTAACCAAATCCGCAAAGAAAAGTCGAAGAAACGAAAATTTGAAAAACATTAGAGTGGGGCACCCCAGAGGGCGTGCCATCCTACTCTGGGACAAAATACTTGGCCCAGAGGCAACAAGATGGCGTGCCCAAGGGCGTGCCAGGATGGTTTTGGCCACTTTTTAAAAGTTGGAAATTGTCTAAGTCCCAAGGGTGCCCGGTGACGTACCGAGCCGATTTTTGCCATGTTTCTTCTACAACCACGAGCATATACATGAAATTATTGAAGTATTATATTGGTAAGGTAAAATTACTCGTCAACAAATTTGGCATCAAAATGACGATTTTACCCTTTTGGTCAAAATAGGTCATACGTGGCTAGAATTGCTTGTTTTTTGGATTGAGGCCACGAATATAAATCCCGTGGGTGGTAATATCATCATAACGTGTATGAAATGAGTTAAATATGAGAAATTTTTTATTTTATTGGGTTAAGCGAATTAGGCTCAGAAAGGGCCCAAAATGAGAAAAAGACATGGGCCAAAAATGGGTCAAATGACCCATTCTTGCCTTGACCTTCTAGACACAACATTAAATGCCACAAGAGTGGCTAAGGATTTAATTAAAGGCCTATAAAAAGGGGAAAAAATCTGATTTTATTCACTTGGAAACTCTCATGCCTTCTAGATATTTCTCAACTTATTTTCTCTCAAACCCTAAGAGTTCAAAGCCAACTTTTGGAGCAAGATCATCATTTTTCAAGCTTGGGTAAGTGATTATTCTTATGGATTAATCTATTATATGCATGGGAGAGTATTTATATCATGTTGGTTATGCTTGGAAGTGTTGAACATGGTACTTTGTGGTTTTGTAAAAGATTTGTTATCCATGGGATTTAAGCTTGAAATATGACTTGTGATTTGGATGAAAGGGCATGGTATGGATGAAATTCAAACATGAATGGTGTGATTATGTTATTAAACTTGTTATTTTCATATAAGTGTAAATTATGGTATTTAGGACGCTACGGGACATTTAGGATGTTGTTTCTTTTCTTCACTTCTAGATTGTGCAATAGAGCCAGTGTTGTAAGTTGAATTGTATCTGACCAGGGTAATTTTTTTTCTTTGGTATAGTAAAATGCCAATCACAAGAAGAGGTAGAGGTAAAGGGAAGCATGTGGATGTGCCTGCTGAAGAAGGAATGAGTACTTTACCACCTGACCAAGTTAGTCAAGGTGGAGCTAACGTTGAAATTGCATCGCGGTCTTCTTCTTCCTTTCCAGCTCTGGAAGAGCCAAGAGGTAGAGAAATACCCGCAGAACCACCAATAAATGCCACAGATCAAGATTTAAGAAATGCAGTACATATGTTAACATAGTTATTGGCTGCACAAACCCAGGGACGAACTGGTCCAATGGTAAATGAAGATGAAGCAGCTAGAGCAGCTAGTCGGCGTACACAGGACTTTCTAAAATTAGACCCTCCCATATTCACAGGGTCCAATCCGAAAGCAGATCCATAGGATTTCGTGGACCAAGTTCAAAGAGCACTAGAGGTGATGCACGTAATAGGTGTAGAAACAGTTGAGCTAGCAGCTTATAGACTGAAGGGTGAGGCTATCTTGTGGTATGAGGATTGGAAAAGATCAAGAGGTATTGATGCACTCCCAGCTGGTTGGGAAGAATTTAGAATGGCATTTCTTGATCATTACCTCCCGTATGAGATTCAGGAGGCACGTGCAGACCAATTTTTAAATTTGCGTCAGGGAAATATGAGTGTCAGAGAATATAGTTTACAGTTTAATTCCTTGGCTAGATATTCTCCAAATGTAGTAGCCACCATGGAAGATAGAGTCCATCGATATGTGGACAGATTGGAGCCTTATTTGGTACGATACTGCACTATTGCTGTCTTAAATCGAGATATGGACATAGCTAGAATACAGGCCTTTGCGCAGAAAATGGAGGATCAAAGGCAAAGAAAGAGGACACAAAAAGCTGAGGAAGGTCCATCAAAATGGGCGAGACCTATGAAGCAGTCTATGGTGTCCCCAGGAGAATTTGGATCTCGAATATTACCGCCTAGACCCTCATCCTCTTATTTCACAGAAGGTGATCATTCTCAATTCCGAGGGTCTAGAGGTGGTCGATCTGAACAGAGTAGTGGGATTCATGGATCCCAGGCAACGAGATTTTCTCATCAGTTGTGCCCATGCTATGGGAGATTTCATGCAGGTGAATGTCGGTTTGATACGAATGTTTTCTTTATATGTAGTAGGCCAGAACACATGATGAGAGAATGCCCACAGAGGCCTACGGGTAGTATGACACGGCCTACCGGATCAGCTGATGTGGCATCGATAGCTAGTGTACAGTATGCTAGTCGCGGTAGAGGTGCCAGAGGAGCAGCCAGTTCCAGTGGAACTCAGAATCGCACCTATGCTTTAGTGGACCGTCCGGATGCGGAGGTATCTCCTGATGGAGATACAGGTATATTATCCATATTTGCAAATAATACATATACCCTATCGTATATCACTTCATTGATTACTATAAAAGATAATGAGACACCGGGGTCATTAGTTAAGTCGATTGAAGTATCTCCACCTGTTGGTAAATTTATTAGAGTTAAAGACATATATCGAAATGGCATAGTAGATTTTTGTGATTATAGGTGATTAAGTACTCCTAAAAGCGTCACCAATAAAAAGGGTAAGGGGATTTGGAAAGAAAGGATGTGAAAATTGCCAGAGGTGCATAAGAGTTTCATTTCATATTGTTCCCATTGAAATACCTATTGTTATTCTAGACCGACAAGTGAAAAGGCTAATAAGTAAAGATTCTTTAGAGAAATCAACAAGTCGAAGAGATCGCATGAGAAGTTGAGAAAACAAAAATGATGAAATCAACGTACCCATATTGTTTCAAATGGAAGAAAAAGTTCAAAGTGTGGAAGTAGACCTATAACAAGTAAATATCTATGAGCCTTAAGTGTTTATGCGTACATATGCTAATATAGAGATGCATTTGTTGTAATTGAAGCGACATCGTTAACATTCGAGGACGAATGTTTCTAAGGGTGGGAGAATGTAACACCTCGTATACTCCCAACACTATGTGACGATGTTGAACAATGGTTACTTAGGTGTCGATATGCCATGAGTAAGTAATTTGTAATGTTAGTGATGAGAAAAATTGAAATTTGGCCTCGTACATGTGATTAGCCCTTCGTAGGAAGTATTTTGTGATTTTTGTGGAGCATTTGTGGGGTTCAAAACTAGGCTAAGAGGACCTCCAAACAAGGTATATTGAAGGTAAGAAGTAAGGTAAAGAATAGGACTTGAAGTATCTAACCAAATCCGCGAAGAAAAGTCGATGAAACGAAAATTTGAAAAAAATTGGAGTGGGGCATGCCAGAGGGCGTGCCAGGCCACTCTGGGCCAAAATTGTTAGCCCAGTGGCAGCAAGCTGGCGCGTCCAAGGGCGTGCCCGGCTGGTTTTGGCCACTTTTTAAAAGTTGGAAATTGTCTAAGTCCCATGGGTACCCGGGGACGTACCGAGCCGATTTTTTCCACGTTTCTTATACAACTACGAGCATATACATGAAATGAGTGAAGTATTATATTGGTATGGTAAAATTACTCGTCAACAAATTTGGCATCAAAATGACGATTTTACCCTTTTGGTTAAAATAGGTCATACGTGGATAGAATTGCTTGTTTTTGGGATTGGGGCCACGAATATAAATCATGTGAGTGGGAATATTGTCGTAATGCATATGAAATGAGTTAAATATGAGAAATTTTTTATTTTATTGGGTTAAGCGAATTGGGCTCAAAAAGGGCCCAAAATGAGAAAAAGACATGGGCCAAAAATGGGTCAAATGACCCATTCTTGCCTTGAGCTTCTAGACACAACATTAAATGACACAAGAGTGGCTAAGGATTTAATTAAAGGCCTATAAAGAGGGGCAAAAATCTGATTTTATTCACTTGGAAACTCTCATGCTTTCTAGATATTTCTCAACTTATTTTCTCTCAAACCCTAAGAGTTCAAAGCCAACTTTTGGAGAGATCATCATTTTTCAAACTTGGGTAAGTGATTATTATTATGGATTAATCTATTATATGCATGGGAGAGTATGCAAAACATGTTGGTTATGCTTGGAAGTGTTGAATATGGTACTTTGTGGTTTTGTAAAAGATTTTGTTATCCATGGGATTTACGCTTGAAATATGACTTGTGATTTGGATGAAAGGGCATGGTATGGATGAAATACGAACATGTATGATGTGATTATGTTATTAAACTTGTTATTTTCATATAAGTGTAAATTATGGTATTTTGGCCGATTTGTTGTTGTGAGGTGTATTGAAGTAATTTGATGGAATAATTGTGATGTTGTGGTGATGAAGAGTGGAAAGTATGAACTTGATGTGACATGCTAATGGTTTATTATATTTTGTCCAATGTTGGGAATATTTTGGGATTATTGGTATGATGATTTCATCAATGGTTTTGTCAAGAGGGAAATGACATGTTAAAGCCAAACATGTAACTTATTGTCATTAAATGCCATTGTAAGGTAGTTGGTGGTTAATGTTGGTTCCATTATGTACTTGTGTTTTAGAGTGAAACATAAGGAAGGAGCGGGACTATTGTATGCACGTCTAAGATTGTATATTCATATTGAGAATACAAGGTATGTAAGGTTCCTTTTTCCATATCCTTCTGCAACATGTTGTTCACATTGCCATTGGACTTGTTTCAATTCCGAGAGGCTTGAAGTATATCAATTCAGGGTGACATATATTGTTATTCATATGTGTCCTATTCTTAGATGACTTATGGTTTATTTATCTCTTGTTCATTGATTGAAGTTCTAAAGATGTCAGAACGTTGTAATTCCTGAAAGAACTATCTCAAGAGGGTAACAATGTAAGAGAACCTATTTATTCTTGAAAAGCATTTCCAATCATGTCATGTTCCAAAGTCCTATAGTATGATGATTATACTTGTACCAATCTTTCATAAGTAAAAGTACCAATCTCATAAGAGTAATAAGAGAGGTGATGTGCAAGTTAGTATAAATATTCCTCATGAGTGAAGATGTCAATCTCATGAAGTAAAGGAGTGAAGTGAGATGTGTATATAAGTGTGTGCTTTAATGTCATGATCTTTAATGTGTCACTCTCATAACTAAGTAAAGGGTCTAAGATTGTAAAGAAGTAATGTGCATGGTTACTATATGTTTCATTGAGTATGGATCACATTCTAAAAGGTATAAGTTCAATATGGAAAATCTCAATTTTATGCTATGTTATTTATTATAGCCCACCAAAGGTGGAGGCCCGGTATCATATGCTTACTTATATAAGATCTCATAAGAATAGTGAAGGAGGTAAAGTGCGAGCTAATATTTCTATCCCTTTCAAGTATGTTAACCCACCATGAGAGTGGATGTATATTAACCTACCATGAGAGTGGATGTATGTTAAACCACCATGAGAGTGGACGTATGTTAACCTACTATGAGAGTGGACGTATGTTAACCCACCATGAGAGTGGATGTATGTTAACCCACCATGAGGGTGGATGTACGTTAACCCACCATAGTGTGGATGTATGCTAACCCACCATGAGAGTGGATGTAGGTTAAACCACCAATAGAGTGGATGTACGTTAATCGAGTGGATGTACGTTATATTATTAACCCCCCGATAGAGTAGATGTATGTTATATTGTTACCCCACCACTAGAGTGGATGTATGTGGGCGAATGTTATTCTTTTACAACCTACTAACCAAGTAGATGAATAATAGTTGTAATGAACATAGAAGCAAGAAATAATCTCTTGCATATAGAAGAATCGATTGGAGGCAAGTCTCTTGAGTGAAGGTAATTTCCCTTGAAGGAGAGTAATTATAAAAGATATTATATAAAATGATGGTTTATCCACATTGACTATTCTCTCATATTTTATTCTATTGACATTCTCATGTATGATGCTATTTCTTATGAGCCTTACATACTCAGTACATTCTTCGTACTGACCCCCTCGGGGGACTTACCTTACATGTTGTAGGTACAGGCATTAGTAGACCTCCTCTGTAGACTGTGGATCATTTGCAGAGTTTTGGTGAGCTCCACTTGGTTCAGAGTTTTCTAGGTCATAGTTGTATATTCGTTTTGATGTTGTAAATGTAGTATAAAGTGGGGACTTGTCCCGACTTTAAGTTAGTCTTGTTGATGCATCTGTTAGAGGATTTTGTAGACATATGTGGGTATATGAATGTAAGATATATATGTTCAGTTCGACGTAATGGCCCCAACGGCCAAGTTTTATTTATATATATATATGGCATATGTTTCCATATTCATGTCTTTCGCATAGTTGCATGAGGTATAATAAGATTCATACGAGGATATGCATATGAAGGTTCATGAGCAAAAACTGGTTCTCTCGGGCCATATCGACTTCAGGTGCCAATCCGGCCTGAATGGGATTTCGAGTCGTGACATGGGAAGTGTTTAAAGCAGCATTTCTTGATCATTACCTTCCATTTGAGATCCGAGAGGCCCGTGCAGATCAGTTTTTGAATATTCGCCAAGGGAATATGAGTGTAAAAGAGTACAGTCTTCAGTTTACTCTTTGGCCAGGTATGCTCTTAATGTAGTAGCTACTATGGAAGATAGAGTTCATCGATATGTGGATAGATTGGATTCGTATCTGATTAGAGATTGTACTATTGCTGCCTTGAATAAAGACATGGATATAGCAAGGATACAAGCTTTTGCACTGAAAATGGAAGATCAAAGAAAAAGAATAAGAACACAAGAGCCAGAAAGAGGGTACTCCAAGAGGGCTAGGTCTGTGGGGCAGTTTATGCCATCCTAAAGTGAGTTCAGGCCTCAATTTTTAAATAGACCGCTTAGGCCTCCATCTTCCTACTTTATAGCAAGTGCTCCACCCTGGTTTCAAGGATTTAGGGGTAATCAATTTGGTCAAAGAAGTGATAGCCAAGGTTTAGTAGCACAAAATTAAGAGCATGGAAGCATGAGCCAATCAAAACCTCCTAGACAACCTTGTAAATTATGTGGGAGACATCATCTAGGTGCATGATGGTTTGGGACAGATGCTTGTTATTGGTTCAGTACACCTAGCCATATGATGAAAAATTTCCCTCGAAGGGGAATGGGTAGTGTGGCACAAACTACTGGATCATCTATTACATTATGGATTGGTTGGCTTCTTGTTATGCCACAGTAGATTGTCAAGCTAAGAAGGTGCATTTCCATTTTCCAAAGGAGGAAATCCTTGAATGGAGGGGTGATATTGGGGAACCAAGGGGTAAGTTTATTTCTGATGTTAAGGCAAAGAAGATGATGTCCAATGGGTACATATGTCATCTAGTGAGGGTAAGAGATATAGAAGCGGAGCCACCGACTCTTCAATCCATTCCAGTGGTAAATAAATTTTCTGATGTGTTTCTTGAAGAACTTCCTGGTTTACCTCTAGAAGGAGAAGTAGAGTTTGGTATTGATGTGATCCCAGGTACTCAACCTATTTCTACTCCTCCGTATAGAATGGCCCCGGCAGAATTACGTGAATTGAAGGAACAATAAAAAGATTTGTTAGAAAAGGGATTCATAAGGCCTAATATGTCTCCTTGGGGCGCACCCATGTTATTTGTACATAAGAAGGATGGCACATTAAAAATGTGTATTGACTACCGACAACTGAATAAGGTGACAATTAAGAACAAATACCCCCTCCCTAGAATTGATGATTTATTTGATCAGTTACAAGGTGCTAAGTGTTTCTCAAAGATCGACTTGAGGTCAGGTTATCACCAAGTGAAAGTGAAGGAGAAAGATATACCCAAAACAGCTTTTTGAACACGATATGGTCATTTTGAGTTTTTAGTTATGTCATTCGGGCTAACAAATGCACCAGCAGCTTTCATGGATCTTATGAATAGAGTGTTCAAGCCATTCTTGGATGCGTTTGTGATAGTATTTATAGATGATATTCTGGTGTATTCAAATGAAAGAGGACCATGTTAATCATTTGCGACAGGTATTGCACATTCTTGATTATAAGTTATATGAAAAATTCTCTAAATGTGAGTTTTGGTTAAAATTAGTGGCATTCTTGGGGCATATTGTATCCAATGAAGGGATAAGGATTGATTCTCAAAAGATAGAAGCCGTGAAGAACTGGCCAAGACCAACAACACCTACGGAGATTCGTAGTTTTCTAGGCTTGGCAGGTTATTATAGAAGGTTTGTTGAGGGGTTTTCTTCCATTTCTTCCCGAATAACCAAGTTAACACACAAAGCAGTCAATTTTCAATAGAATGATGCCTGTGAAAGAAGCTTTCAAAAGCTGAAGAATAAGTTAACTTACACACCTATATTGGTACTTCTAGAAGGTACAGAGGGGTATATAGTGTATTGTGATGCTTCAGGAGTAGTTCTAGGATATGTATTGATGTAGCATGGTAAGGTAATAGCCTATGCCTCAAGAAAATTGCGTCCACATGAGAAAAACTACCGAACATATGATCTTGAGCTAGCAACGATTATATTTGCTTTAAATATATAGCTCAATTACTTGTATGGGGTCCATGTTGATATATATACTGACCATAAGAGTTTACAATATATCTTTAAGCAGAAGGACTTAAATCTAAGGCAGCGAAGATGGCTTGAGCTATTAAAAGACTATGATGTTGATATCTTATATCATCCGGGAAAGCAAATGTGGTAGCTGATGCTTTAAGTCGTAAGAAAATTGCAAGCACTTATAGGCAGTCCATGGAAAGACAAGGGATAACTAAAGATCTACACCAACTAGCTAGCTTGGGGGTTCGCCTTCTTGAATCTCCAGATGAAGGAGTTATTGTGCAAAATACGGTAGAATCCTTATTGGTAACTGAAGTGAAAGAAAAACAGTATGCGGATCCTATTCTATTACAGCTTAAGGATAATGTACAATAGGGTATAACAAAGGCATTTGATCTTACGTAAGAGGGAGTACTTTTGTGCCAAAATAGCTTGTGTGTACCTAATATTGATGGACTAAGGAAGAAGATTATTGCGGAAGCACACCATTCAAGATATTTTGTCCATACAAGGTCAACCAAAATGTATCATGACTTGCAAGAAGTGTATTGGTGGGGAGACAAGAAGAAGAACATTGCAAAATTTGTATCCCAATGTCCAAATTGTCAACAAGTTAAAATAGAGCATCAAAAGTCAGGAGGTTTTATGCAATGTATGCAGCTCCCAATTTGGAAGTGGGACATGATCAACATAGATTTCATCACTGGTTTGCCTTGCTCCTCTCAGAAGTTTGATTCCATATGGGTAATAGTTGATAGGCTCACCAAATCAGCACATTTCCTACCAGTTAACACCACTTACACAGCTAAAGAGCATGCAAGGTTATATATTAAAAGATAGTTCGGCTACATGGAGTCCCAATTTCTATTATATCTGATAGAGGAGCTCAATTTACCACAAAATTTTGGAAGTCATTTTAGAAGAGTTTAGGAATTCAAGTGAGTTTAAGTACATTTTTTCACCCTCAAACGGATGGTCAAGCAGAACTTATGATCCAAACACTTGAGGATATGCTGAGAGCTTGTGTATTGGACTTCAAAGGTAGTTGGGATGATCATTTATCACTTATTTAATTTGCATATAATAATATCTATCACTTAAGTATCAAAATGGTGCCTTATGAAGCTTTATATGGGAGAAAGTGTAGATCACCAATTGGGTGGTTTGAAGTGGGTGAAACTGCATTATTTGGGCCAGATCTTGTTCATCAGGCTATGGAAAAAGTTAAGGTAATACAACAACGGCTAGAAATAGCTCAAAGTAGACATAAATCATATGCAGATATTAGAAGAAGAGGGCTATAGTTTGCTATAGGAGATTGGGTATTCTTACAGGTATCACCAACGAAAGGAGTAATGAGGTTCAGTAAAAAGGAAAAACTGAGTCCACGCTATATAGGGCCATATAAGATTATTTAAAGATTTGGCCAAGTTGCATATGAGTTAGAGCTTCCCCAAGAACTTTCAACAGTACATCCAGTATTTCATGTCTCAATGCTTCAAAAATGCATAGGAGATCCATCTCATATTACTCATACTGAAGATGTACAAGTTACAGAAGAACTTACTTGCGAAGAAGTGCCTATTGCTAGTTTAGATCGGCAAGTCAAAAAGTTAGGAAATAAAGAAGTAGCTTCTGTAAAAGTACTTTGGAGGAACCAACAAATAGAATATATCACATGGGAAGCCGAGGAAGTAATGAAATCCAAGTACCCTCATTTATTAGAATCTGAAGTGAAAGTCCAAGATGCCGAATTGGAGCATTAAAAAGTAAGTATAAATGTGTAAGTGTTATGTGGTAATATGAAGATTAAACTTGGTCTTGAACTTGTTTAAGTAGGCTAATTATTCTAGCATTCGAGGATGAATGTTCCTAGAGGGGGAGAATGTAACACCCCGTATTTTGCGTGTACTTATTCTATTAATATAGGACTTGAGGTAACCTTGTTGTATAGGTAATGAACTAAGTTTATTAAGTGATTATCAGTGGTTTAAAGAGGATTTAAAGGATATTATAATGGCCCAAACATTTCAGCATGTATACGCCAAGATAACCCAAATGGAATTGCTTAAACATGAGATAGTAAGGTGGTATTCTACCTCAAGGATTAAAGTGTCCAAGTTTATATAAGTATAAAGTTAACATAAGGGGTTAAGACTTAGAATATGGAATAAAATAAGTGAGTTGCTTGCTTGACTTAAATTGAGCTACTAGGTGACAAGTAGGTGCATCACCTACTTTCACTTATTGACCAATATAAGAACCAAGTAGGTGAATCACCTAATAAGACTACTTTGAACATCTTATTGGGCCAAGTACACTACCACCTACTTAAATTAATTTTGTCCCAAGTTAAAAGAGAGAAAAGGAGAAAAATGGGCAGCCAAGTCCCAATAGTTTCAGATCCACAAAGGCCCAAGTAAAATGGGCAAGTAGGTGCACCAAATATTTGATAAAATATGGCCCAAATTATCCAAGAAAGTAGGCCAAGAGCATCTCCCTTTAAGGGGATTGAAACTAGCTCATTTGACCCATTTTAACTTAGACAAAAATTAAGCTTTCTAGAGTTTTCTCTCTTGCTCTGTCTTATCTTCTACAGCAGTCCTAAGTTTCCATTAGTGTTATTGGTATTTACCTTCCTTCCAAGCTAAAGGTAAGTGAACAAATCATGAGATTATCTCAAAAAGACCAAGGAAATTTTGTTCTTCATCTTTAAATTATAAGATAGCCCTCTATAAGTTTGGCAGTCCCATTTTTCTCTTCTCCTTTGGTTTGTGTGTGAAGGAACCAAGATATTGAAGAAATACTCTCTTATCCTTTGGTTTGTGTGTGAAGTAACCAAGGTATTGAAGAAATACAAGTTAAGAGAATAAACTATCACAAATTTTAGATAAGGCTGCTGCCCATTTTTGCCCCTTCCTATATACATATTTTGGTGGAGAATTGTGTATATATTGTTGTTAAGAACTGAAGGGATGATGAGTTCAATACTTGGTTGCTACGATAAAGGATATTAGGGATGTTAGGAATTGTGTTATGTGTATATGTTGGGTACAACTTGGTTGATGTTGGGAAAGGATGCAACTACCTTGTATTAAATTAAAGACGGAGGATGTGGTATTACACCACCGAACTGAATATTATGTAAGCCTACTGCCGTGAGGTTAAGTGGCTTAAATGTGTTGATTAGCTACTAATACTAGTTTTACCACTTACTTTATTATAGATAAGTAGTCCACGGGGCAAGAGGTTAATTTAGGGTAATATTGGAGTTGTACAACAAGGTATGTAAGGCTATTCGATTCTATGTTCTTTGGCATGAAATCTAATACATTGATGTTACATTTGCTCCCTATGTCATTGTTACCGCCTTAAATGTGTAGTCACATGTCTCTCACTACTGTTCCATAGTTTAAAACTCAATAATGGTATGACCACCAAAAGAACTATCTCAAAGATTAAATAAATAATCTAAAGAGAATCTGTATATTCTTGGGTGGTATCCTAGGGGTGGAAAGAACACCTAGCATGGATCGATCCCAATATAACGGGTGGCATCCCAGGGGTGAAAGGAATGCCTAGCATTTGTCGATCCCAATTTGTGTATTTATGAGGACCGTATCCCAGGGGTTAAAATACCTAGGAAGGGTCATCCTCTTTTACCACTGATCAGCTAATCATTTTTTATCATATGACTTACAACTACATAATGCAAAGAAAGATAACGTAAAGTAAAAGATGTAATGTACATGATCCCATAAATACAAGCAAAGGTGGTCTTTTATTCTTATCTATACAGTTATATATTGATATATGATTTTATTAAGATCTTGTCTTACCTATGCTCACTTTATGCCTTACATACTCAGTACATTCTTTCGTACCGATGTCCCTCATGGGGACATTGTGTTTCATGCCACAAGTACAGGTACTCCAGCTAGTAGACCTCCTCAATAGTAGCGCAAGACACTCAATTGAGATTAGTGAGCTCCAAGTTGATTCGGGGCTTTATCGAGTCTCTGATATGTGTATTTTGGTATTGTACAGTAGTTTTGTAAGGTGGGGTCTATCCCTACCTAGACTATGTTTCTATCCTATAGAGGCTTTGTAGACTAATGTATGAACTTCAACTATGTTTAGTCTCATAATAGTTGTGGCCCCAACAGTCAAGTAATGTATATAGGTTGGGTCTATCTATGTTGGACTTTCATTACTATAGCTTATATATATGTGTCAAAGTTTCATGATTCTCATAGTTATATGCATGGTAAGCATATGTTATAGTTGGTTCTCTAGAGTCTTTACGGCGTCGGGTGCCTGTCCATCTTAATGGGATTTGAGGTGTGACAATATGCTTGAGTAAACATCATATATTAATCAAAAATAGCAATGGTAGGAACAATACCAGATAATGACCATGTACCACTTAACCCAATTAATCCTAGCATGTGTAAATACACCCTTGTAAATAATGTGGACATCATCATCCCAATAGAAAGTTCTCTTCCTTGTATAATAGCGCAACAATATTCTCGTCTAGATGCCATTGCGAATGATACATTCAACTCTAATTTAATTCTAACAATAAAGTACTGCTATGGTCTTGACAAAGATGACATAAGATATGTAGAATATGCATCAAATTGAACACTTTTATGATATAGACAAGCATCATCTATGTCACAACCCAATTTCTCGAGTCATGGTAGCACCTACTTTAACCCCCACCAGTAGGTAAGACAAGCCATAACCTGGAACGACAAGTAACGGGCTAACGGGTGAAAGATAAAGGGAGACAAGAATGAAATCAACAAAGACAAATAATAAGCAGAAGCAAAAGAGACATACATATATAACATACTATACAAGAGAGAGAGAAGAGGACAAAAAATACAAAAGAAATCCCTCCTAAGACCTAGTAAGGTTGGTCTAAGAGCCACTATAGCTAAAAAAAGTACTAGATAGTATCCAAAATATATATACACACAGTAGTATTGAAAATACAAAAGACTATCACTGGAGCAGAAAGAGGAGGATCATCTCCGGACTCTAGAAGCTCACCTTGTTTTCAAATCAGTAGCAAGGCCCGAGGATCACGTCAACGATGGTGTCTCGTACTCGAATCTTAATCATTAAAAAGATGCAAAAGTACAGTATAAGTACCAAAAAATAGGTACTCAGTAGGTATCATCGGTTAACTAAGCTCAAATATACTAAAAGCATAACTAAAGTGCGAGAATGTAAGCTAAAGTTAATAGTAAAGGGCAGAAATATAAATAACAAGCTATGCTAGGCATATGTGACAAAGGAAGTAAGTAACTCGAGAATAAAAGTAAATGCCTAGCTATAGCCTAACTGGACCCCCATAAGTCCAGAAGGCACACATAAGAAGACAATTAACCCTATTGAGCCCCTATAAGCCCTGTGGATGTAAACAAGCAGAAATCTAAAGTAAGAATCATAAATAACAGTAATAAACTTATAACAAGCCAAGATGGACAATATCCACAATGTATACTCCCCTCTCAGCTATAACTCTTAACCTTACTAGTCTCAATAACTTTTTAATCCCATATCCATGATAAAAGTATATACCAAATTGAACCAGAACCAGTGGATAATAATAAGAGGCTTGACACCAGGCTTAAACCTGGAAAAAAATAATAGCCAGAGGCCAAATGATCCATATAAAAACGTTAGAACTACCAAATTAGAACCATGTCCAACTACCAGAACTCCCAAGCAACAACCATAGACAGATGCCAAACTCAAATCGAAACTCATAATTAGCAAATTGTAACTAGAATAGTTGATTTCATAAGAAGCAAACCATAACCATAACTGATGCAAGACTCGTAGTGGAACTCATAATGATAACAATAGAGCATACGCCAGACCCGAACCAGAACTGGTATATATACATAAGCATGAAATAACTAGCGAAAGTCCAGTGGTTTCAAACCTATCTCTAGTCCATTTATTCATAAAATTCAATCTCGAGAGGTTAAATCCACTAAGGCCAGGGGGGTTCCAATTACTGGTTCAAATAGGTGTGGTCAAGGATCAGTTACTATCTTACCCAAGAAAAAAGAGCTAAACAAGCATGGAATTAACTCTAAGTCAAACCAAAACCCAAGGTAATGTCCTAATATAGTAGTCATGAGTCCAACTAAGCCTAAAAAGACCCCATTCAAGACATTCTATCTAAAAAGGATAATGAGGCCCACTACTAGATCCTGACAACCTAACCTAAGGCAAGCACCTACCCGAATCTAGGCTAAGACATCCCAATCCCACCCAAGGTACTATAAGCACTGATTCTAGTCTGAAAGGATGATATGGTACTAATCTAAGGGAGAATAATTCTACCAAAAAGAGGCCCCTAACCGGCTAAATAAGGCATAAAATGCTAAAACAATAATCGGGCCATAAATTCCCACCTAAAACTAGAACAACACTACATTAATACCATAATTAATCACATTATAGAAAGAGGGTAAGCCTAGCATACCTGAACACCACCGAAAGCTTGCCAAATTCTCTATTCCAGAGCTTTTCCATTTTGAGAAGCCTTCGACTGCTGCCAAGCTATCAATATTGCGATCTATGCATTAACATGAGAAAATCGATACACATATTGTGTGTTTACGCTCCAGTTAGAAATCAAACTAAAAATCCCATGTGGGGATCACTTGTGGAATCACAAAATTGAAACCGTCACAGCATCCCTCTCAGAAAAAATCATTTGCCACATAAGTTTAGCTAAATTGGAGCTTAAATAGCCCCAAATAGTCCCCAAAAAATTCAAAATATATTAACTAAAATGTAGAATTAATCGATGGAATGGATGGAATCTTACGAGAATAAGGTCGATAAAATGATCCCAACGAAGTTTCAACTCACTCCCAGCTCCCAATGATCAGTCCCCTAAGATTTCTAAGCTCTATGATTTCAACAATGGTGGTTTTATACTTAGAATAAAAGATAGAAAAGAGAGGAATCAAATATATATATATATATATATATATATATATGTATATATATGTACCAGTGATGGACGCTTTAGCAGCTAAATGACTGCTAAAGCGGTCACCACTAAAGTGGCTAATGGTCGTTTTAACGACCAAGCCTCAGCTGGCCAAGCCCCGCTAAAGCAGTCTAGAGCTGCTTAAGCGGATACCGTTATAGAGATGCCATGATTCAAAAGAGGCTACCTCTAAAGTGGTATATTGGCTGCTAAAGCAGCTGTACCAAATAATTTGGCAAACCAGCCTAATTTGACAAGTCCCAGCGGACTCCCACCGGGTGCTCGAAATTGGTTTGGAATCTTGTTCAAGCAAACAAACTATGCTACCCTACAAAATTTGACATTACGGACTCAAAGAATCCATTGAAACTTCCATCCGAGGTTATTTCAATAAAAATTGGGTCCTACTCCCAAGGGCCCATTTTAGCCAAAATCCACCCAATTGCCCAAAATGAGTCTGAAAGACTCGAGACCTGCACCAACGGTCTCTCTAGCCTAAAATTGACCTTCCAGAGCTAATGAGATTGTCAAAAATGACATTTGAGGCCATTTTCCTAAATTTTTGGCGTGAGACTCATTCCTTAACTTTAAAAGCTCCAAATCAGGGAAATAGCTCTAAAAACCAAACGAGCTGCTTGATAACTGAACTATCAGTCCCAGAAAATCATAAATGACCTGGGACAGCTGTAGGAAAGCTCTTAACACAGAAAAAGCATAAAAAGTCAACAAATGACCTGGAGGGTCATTACAATCTATTACTCTTCTCATAGATTCTTTCTCATACACGAAAGTCACATAAACACTTGAGTTTTCAAAAAAAGATAGAAGAACCTTTAAACTTCAACTCATTCGCAACCCTCCTCACACAAACCTTATACGTCTTTTCAAATAGGGAACCTATAATCAACAGTTAATGACTAATTATATAGTAGAATATCATTATCCTCAAAATTAACAAAGTCACCAATGTAAGAATTAAGAGTGTTGTTCGTCATCCCATTTAAAAATACCTTAGGTGTTTTAGGAATACCAATAATATGAATAAACCACTTATACCTTATATACTTGGTCTTATGTAGTAAAAGAACAACATCACCTCATTTTTTCTTTGCTCATTAGGGTTAGATTTACAACTATCTTGTTAGACTTTTTGTTATGAGTCTAATCTTGGATAGACCCAAAATAATTCTCTTTACCTATATCCTTCTCATGAACAAACACTAGCTTAATGAGACATGTAGTCTCAACCACCTTAGGATTAAGCTCATCCAATGATAGATTTTTAATGCAAACGTTTTCATGAGTACCTACAAGAGTCAAACCAACCAGAAGAAGAAGTAGGAATATTAGGGTTAGAATAAGAAATAACCTTATTCAAACTCTCTTCCTTTTCTCTCTGTACCTCACAATCATCCCTCTTCTTTTAACTCTTATGAACATCTCTCTTTTTATTTTTCTTGGCCTTACTTGTTTCTCACTTGACATCCCATTCTCTTCACACAACACAACCTATAATTTTTTTCTCTCTTGAGATATCATTATGCACTCTCTTACTCCTCTCATTCTTTTCTGCCTAAAAATTTTTCATTATTTATTCACACGATTCTGATCTTCATAAACTTGGTATGGAGTTAAAGGTGCAAGGACATATTTTCTTTTATTTAGCTTAAGAGAAACTCTATTCTTTCTCCTATTATAAATTGCATTCTTATCAAACTACCATCGACGCCCAAGCATGACATGACAATCTTGCAATAGAATTACAATACAAAGAACATTATCAAAATACCTCCAATGGAGAAAGAAATCATGCATTTCTTTGTCACCTTAAGCTTACCAAAATAATTCAACCATTGCCGCTTATAAGGAGTAGTGTAGTTGATACAAGTATATTCCAGCTTCTCCACAATATGAACTTGTCACATTAGCACCACTTTCAAAATCAATAATCAGAGAGCAAAGAGTACCTTTTATTCCACACCTTGTATGAAAAATATTTTTCCTCCTTAAATCAACTATAGTGACATTCATATTCTCTAACTTTGTGATTGGATTTTTAGAAAAGTTGATGTCACTTTTTTCTCTTAATTCAGCCTCCCTATCAGTTCTTTGTTCATCCCACAACTTGTTTGAGACATCTCAAAAATAATATCAAAGAAAACAAAGCCCTCTAAATTTAGGATTTTTTCCCCTCTATTGATCACACTCTCTCTTGCTTTTTTTTTACTCAAATTACCATATTTGTCTGGATCCTTTAGGATTTTTATATAATTCTAATAGTAACAACCTTTTAGAAGTAAGATGTAGAAAGAAAAGAATTTATTAATACCCAAACAAATTGAGTTTGATGAGACAATAAAAAGATCAATTTCTGAAAATAGAAAAACTTATAATTTCTCCTCTTCTTGATTTTTCTAATGAATGTTTTCATCATTACAGGAAAGTCAATAGTGCAAAAATTTGGGTGAAGATCTTTTGCAATTTGAAAGTTAAAAAAATTTCAGTCTAGGTTAATCTTGGACAAAATTCAAGTCAGGTATGGCCTAGGGCAATCTGAGAATGGATTGGGTAAATGTAATAAAGTTTAGCATAATTTTATATTAGCTAAGATGATAAGAAACCCGTAGGATTTTGCAAAAGTGAATTTGGGTAAGTATAACTCTCGATATCAAGCATGACATAAAGAGGTTAGTCAGAAATGTAATGGTTTGAGGGTGCATTGAAAAAAGACAAAACTGGGAGCAATCCCGAGATTTTGCCTTGCTACACCTGCTATAGCGGGTGGCAGACCTCTATGGGGATACCACTATAGCTGAGAACTTCCCTTTATAATAGGAGTCAAAGTTAGTCAATCCCACTATAGCATGCGGATTCAACTATAGCGATACCTCCATAGCGGGATCGGGTTGCTATAGCGGGATAAATTGTTGTTTAATGGAGAAATTTCCCCAAAAAGATTTATTATTTCTTAATTTATTTTGGGAAGGGCTGAGGCGATTTGGGGTGATTTTCACCTATTCTCCACTAGAATTCTTTCTAAAGGTAAGTTATTTATCCCCGTTAACTAGTTTTTTTATTCCTAAACCATAGAATCACTAGTTTGTGTCTTAGGGAGGGTTTAACTTGACCTAGCTGAATTTTCTGGTGCAAGGGGATAAATTGAGTGTAAAACCTTTGGGTTTTAGTTAAAAGGTGAGTATTTACTCTTGCATGAAAATAATTTACTAAAGTAACCATGAATTTGGTAGTTTTAAGGTGAATTTATGGTGGGAAAACCCTAGAATGGGGGGAATAATCATGAAATTGACCTTAGGATTTGGGATTAGGTTGTAATCCTCAATATAGTAGGTCATTTAATTGATTATGTGTTATGTTCCTGTTGTTAGACCACAATCAAGCTGAGGTTCCACAAAAAGTGAAAGCTCAAGTTTGCTAGAGCAGTTTAGGCTTGGATTGAGGTAGGTGATGGTTTAATGTAGTTGTAACCTAACTTGATTTATGTGTGCATGATAACTATACTTAGTATTGCTTGTACAATGCATGTTCAAGAAAAGTGAATGACTATTTGATACCTAAGTGTTAAGCGCATGCAATGAACTTATATGTAAAGCTTGTTGGTTGTTACAAGTGTGGTTTTGTATTCATTATGGTTGTGATTATTGTGATATCTATCACTATTGTGGGATGTACCAATATTTGGACATCTTCATAGGATTGGTTGGTATAAGGTTAACAAGCATTTGATGTTTGGGATTTGGTAAATGGACAAGATCTAATCCCCTGCAGGTCATGACTAGTGGGCAACCATAAGACCCATAGCATATACGTATAATGTACAAGTGAGTGTGACTGTTCCTTGAGTGAATCGGGGATTTTGTGGTTTCTTTATTATATTAGTTCATTTAGTGAACCAGGCTTAAGTGTTGTCATATTTATATTGGTTCTCGAGTGAATCAGGTTTATGTGCTTAATTACTAAAGGTGGTTTCTTTATGTAAACTGGTATGCATGATAAATTGCCATTGTTGTTGTGCTTGTGGATCCTTGAGTGGTTCGGTTTAATTGCAAGTTTTGGCATAACTCTGTGTTGTCTATTACTTATGTAAGTGTGACATGATTCATATGATTATTGCATCATGGTTGTTGACTTGGAGTCTTATTGGTGGTCATTATTTGACTTCGCTTGTTATCCATTTTGACTCATATTGACTAAAATTCATGAGTACTTGTTTATAAGGTTAACATTAAGAACTTGAAGTAGGATGGCATGATAGATGTTCATGGTTTTATTGTTGTACTAAGTTATGGTTGTGTGTTCATATTTCTCATTTTAGGTTGGTCGATAACCCTACCAGTACATCTTTGTTTTCTTGTGTACTGATACTACACATGCTCTTTTTTTGTTGAGTGCAGAGCATATTTCAGCGACTATTTCGAGACCTCTAGTGTGATATAGACCATGATTGAACTCAAGGGTGAGCTACATCTTCTGGGCTTTCATGAGTTCTTCAAGTTTATGGTCCATTGTTTCAGACCTAGACATTTCATTAGTTTTGAGTTGATCACATTTATTGACTATGTGGTTGTTACAATGAATTTTAGGTTCTAGGGGATTTATTTAAGTTTATTTATTCTGCATTGATTTTCATTTTTGATAATTAACGACATTGATCTTTAATGAAAAATAGTTAGTTGCCTTATTTTTTTTTGGCTTAGGGTTGGATTGATGTTTTGTGTTTAGTAGGTTCTCCCACCAGGAAGTTAGTGTGGGTGCCACTCATGATGGGTTTGGGTCATGACAAAGTTGGTATTAGAGCCCTAGTTTTGTTGATCTTGTTGTACCAAAATAGGTCTAGTAGAGTCTTGCAGAACGGTATGATGACGTCGGTCATCGATCCTTCCATCATTGACCTGGGCTCAGTTTCACGCCCTATTTTTCAAGAAGTAATTATCCCTTACTCTTTATAACTATAAGAAGGATGAGTTTCTGGCCCTTGAACAAGGTAGTATGTCAGTTGCAGCCTATGAGGCTAAGTTTTATGCTCTATCTAGATATGCCCTCCAATTGTTGGGCACTGCTGAGGAGAGGATTTGGTTATTTGTTAAAGGTTTGAACACTGATCTTTAGGTATTATCTGTTCATATGAAGTCTACAAGAAAGGGTTTCAATGATGTGGCTGATTAGGTGAAAAATCATGAGTAAGTTAAGCAGGTTGGTCAGGCTAAGGTATTAGCAAAAAAGTCCCGAAATGAGGGTAACTTCAGTGGTTCTATTCCTGGGGTCACAGACAGCAGGCTTATCTGGCCTACCCCATTTAGTCAGCATTATCAGCCTACAAGTGGTCATTCAGGGTCTATTCAACAATCTTCAGTTGTTAGAGGCCAATGGGCTTCTTATTCTTTGGCCAACAGGCCTTCTCTTAAGCGAGGTTGTTATACTTGTGGTGTTGTGGGGCACTTTAAGAGAGAGTGTTCTCTAATCTAGATAGGTAAACAGGCACAACTACAGACCAAGGTTGTGGTTCTAACAAGTAGAGGTGGAGGTGGTAATGGTAAGGGTCGTTCACAGGGTGGATGGGTAATAATTAGGGAGGTCATAGTGGAAACTGAGGTATTGGTAATGCAGGGAAGGGTGGAGCACAGACTGCTAAGAAGATTTCCCAGCTTAATGATAGAGCTCACTGTTACACTATCCCAAGCAAGACAGAGGTTGAGGCGTCTGACACCGTCATTATAGGTACTATTTTTCTCTGTGACTGAATGGCTTCTATTTTGTTTGATCCGGGTTCCACTTACTCTTATGTATCTGTTAGATTTTCTTTGGGTATGGACTTGGTTTGTGATGTACACGATTCTTTTATACATGTTTCTACTCCGATTGGAGATTTTGTGGTGACCTATGTTTATCGTGCATGTTCTATTTTGTTCATGGGTTTTCAGACTTGGGTAGATTTGACCATTTTGGACATGCATAACTTTGACATTATCTTGGGTATGATTTGGTTTTCTATATATCATGTTGTCTTGAACTATAATGCTGAGATAGTGTGTAACACCCCGTACCTTCCCGACCCTACATGACAACCTTGAACCATGTTTACCCTAGGTTTGAGAGCAATAAGTACGTATTTTGAGTTGTTATTGATGGAACATTTGATATTGTGCTAGTAAATGTGATAAGACCTTTGTAGTAGGTGGTGTTTGTGACTTTGTGGGGCATTTGTAGGGTGAAAAGTGAGGTTTATGGGACATTCAAGCAAAGGATCTTAAAGATAAGAGGTAAGCAAAAGGTTGGAACATGAAAGATCCAACTAAATCCACAAAGAAAAGTCGAAATCAAAAATTAAATGTGGGGTGCTGTAGGTGGCATGCCAGGCCACTTTGGCCTGAAATTTTTGTGGCACAGGCAGAAAGGGGGCACGCCTGGGGGAGTGCCAGGCCGCTAATGTGCACCTATTCAGGTGCTGAAATTTTTCTAAGTCCCAAGGGCGCCCGGGAGCGTGCCGTGGTGCTTTTTGCCCGATTTCTTCTACGATTATTAGTCTATAAAGAGGATTCTTGGGTTATTATATAATTATTCCATCTTGTAAGGACTACTCTTGGACGTTGTTGGCATCCAAATTATGTTTTTACCCTTATGCTAAAAATAAACCATGAGTGGCTAGAATCACTTGTACTTGGGATCGAGGCTACGAATATGAGTCTCGTGAATAGAATATTGTCGTGACATTTATGGAAATATGTAAACATGAGGTAGATGATGGGTTACACATTGAATTTGGTGGACTAAGTTGACATGTGTTATTGGGCTCAATTTAAAGCCCAAATTGGAACAAAAGACATGGCCCAAGAGGGGAAAATGACCCATTATTCCATTTGACCAAGCAACCATTGCATTTAATGCCAAGAATTGGCTAAGGATGACTTGAGAGACTATATGAAGGCACCAAAGCTGATTTTTAATTCATTGTGACTCTCATGCCTTTCTAGATATTTCCAAACATATTTCTCTCAACACAAACCCTAAGGCAACTAGTCTCTTTGGTAAAGATCATCACTTTGCAAGCCTTGGTAAGTGCCTACTCTCATGGATTAATATATTATATGCTTAAGATGATGTATATATCATGATGGTTATGTTGGCAAGGTGTTGAATAGTGCACTTTTGCTTTTGCTAAAAGATGTGCCATCCTTGTGATTTAAAATTGAAAAGAGACTTGAGGTTTGAATGAAGGTGAATGGTATGGATGAGATACCAACATATATGGTGTGATTATGTTACTTAACTTGTTAGTTTTCTGTGAGTATAATTTGGGGGATTGTTGTTGATATATTGTTATGAAATATATTGAGGTGATTTGATGGAATAATTGTGACATGGTGCTAATGAGGAAGTGCAAAGGTTAAAGGTGATATCGAAATGCTATTAGTTTATGATGTATTGTTCAATGCATGGAATGTTATGGTATTGATGGTATGATAATTTCATAAATGGTATTGTCAAGGGGGAAATGACGTTATGAGGCAATTATGTAACTCGTTGTCATTTTATGCACTTGTAAGGTAGTTGGTTGTTAACGTAAGCTTCGTTATGCACTTGTGTTGTAGAGTGAAACATAAGGAAGGAGCTGGACTATTATGTTCACATTTAGGATTTTATATTCGTATTGGAAGATAAGGTATGTAAGGTTACTCTTTCTGTATCTTTCTGCAGCACATAGTGTTCACATTGACATTGTGCTTGTTCTATTCTGAAATGTTCTAAGGTATTCCATTTTCGGTTATCAATTATTGTTAATCACATGTCTCATGTTCATTGACTAATATTTCCAAGTTTCAAATAATGTTGTGTTCCAATATTCCAATAATGTACAATCACCAATGTATCAAAAGTAAAGAAATGAAGTAATGTATAACTGTTTGAGTGTTGTTGGGTGGTATCCCAGGGGTTAAATACCTAGCATGAGTCGATCCCAATATCTCAGGTGGTATCCCAGGGGTGAAAAGAACACCTAGCATGAGTCAATCCCGCTACCACGGGTGGTATCCCAGGGGCAAAAGAAGAGCCTAGCGTAGGTCGATCCCGAAAACTGTTGATTACCCACTGATCAGCTTGGGGCCCGGCCATTGTAAGAATGAAAGGATGAGCAGTGAATGAAGAAGTGAGTGATGAACGAATGAATAAGCGTAAAAGTAAAGAAAGTAATCCACGTAATGTACATATTTCCATACATATAGAATGGTGACTTATCCATATTGGTTATTCACCTATATTTGATTCTGTTGAAGTATATATGTATCATATAGTTTCTTATGGCCTTACATACTCAGTACATTCTTTGTACTGACGTCCCTTGTGGGACTTACCTTACTTGTTGCAGGCACAGGTACTAGTAGACCTCCACAGTAAGCTGTGGGTCATCTACTGATCTTTGGTGAGCTCCAGTTGGTTCGGGGCTTTCCGAGTCATAGTTGTGCATTGGTTTTGGTATTGTAAATATTGTGTAAAGCGGGGACTTGTCCGAAATTTAGGTTGGTTATGTATGTGCTTCTGTTAGAGGCTTTTGTAGACATATGTGGGTATATGAATGTAAGAGATGTATGTCCATTTTGACTTGATGGCCCTAGCGGCCAAGTTTCACATATGTATGTATCACATGTTCCATGATTTTTGCTATTAGCATTTTATGTCCTTACGTGGTGGTGATGTTTCTTATGGCATGCATATGAATGGACATGAGTAAAGATTGGTTCTCTCGGGCCTTATCGGCTTCAGGTGCCAGTCCGCCCCGTAGGAATTCGGGTCATGACAAAAGTGGTATCAAAGCAGGTCGCTCTAAGGGTGTCTACAAAGCCGTGTCTGAGTAGAGTCTTACTTATCGATGTGTTGTGCATCACATTTATAAGTAGGAGGCTACGGGACATTTAGGAGTTGTTTTTGTTCTTCAATTCTTAGATCGTGCATTAGAGACAATATTGTAGTGGAATCATATCTAACCATAGGACTTGGTTTTATTTTTTATAGTAAAATGTCGATTACAAGACGAGGTAGAGGTAAAGGTAAGAAAGTAGATATACTTGCCGGATAAGGAACCAGTAGATCACCACCTGACCAAGATGGTCAAGGTGGGGCTGACGCTGAGGTTGCATCGCGGGCTTCTTCTACTTTTCTAGCTCCAGAAGAGCCGAGAAGGAGAGAAGAACCTGCAGAAGCACCTGTTAATGCTACTGAGCAAGATCTCAAAAATGCAGTGCAAATGTTGACTCAGATAGTTGCTGCACAAAGTCAAGGACGAACTGGTCCAACAACAAGTGATGATGGTGCGGCTAGGGCAGCTAGTCGGCGGACACAGGATTTTCTGAAATTAGACCCTCCCACATTCACTGGGTCAGATCTGAATGAAGATCCGCAAGACTTTATTGATCAGATTCAAAGGGCTTTAGATGTTATGCATGTAACTGGGGTAGAAACAGTTGAACTTGCTGCATATAGATTGAAAGGAGAGGCGATATTGTGGTATAAAGATTGGAAGAAATCTCATAGTGTCGGTGCAAATCCACCTAATTGGGAAGAATTTAAAGCGGCTTTCCTTGATCACTACCTTTCTTATGAGATCCGAGAGGCTCATGCGGATCAATTCTTGAATCTTCGTTAAGGGAATCTGAGTGTCAGAGAATACAGTCTGCAATTTAATTCTTTGGCTCGATATGCTCCGAATGTAGTGGCCACAATGATAGACAGAGTACATTGATATGTGGACAGATTGGAGCCATATTTGGTAAGAGACTACACTATTGCTTCTTTAAATCGAGATATGGATATAGCTAGAATTCAGGTCTTCGTACAAAAGATGGAGGACCAAAGGCAAAGAAGAAGAGTACATGAATCTGAACGAGGACAGTCCAAAAGAGCTAGACCTATGGGACAGTCTATGGTGTCCCAAAGAGAATCTAGACCTTGGATGTTTCCTAGACCGCCTAGACCGTCATCCTCTTATTCCACAACAGTCACTCAAGCTCAATTCCGAGGGTTTAGAGGTAGTAATGTTGGGCAGAGTAATGGGATTCAAGGTTTGCAAACCGCTGGATTTTCTCGTCAGCCATGTCAGCACTGTGGACGGTTTCATTTAGGTGAATGCCAGCTTGGGACAAATGTTTTCTTTTGGTGCGGTATGACGGGGCATATGATGAGAGACTGCCCACGAAGAGGCTTGGTTAATGTGGCGCGACCTGCGGGATCAACCATTGCATCATCATCATCGGTTCCTCCCCTAGGCAGAGGTGTACAGCCGGCGGGTCGTGTTAGAGATGCCAGAGGAGCAGCCAGTTCCAGTGGAACTCAGAATCGTACTTATGCTCTAGTGGACAGCAGAATTCGGAGGCTTCTCTTGATGTCGTCACAGGTACATTATCCATATTTTCATATAATGTATATGCATTGATTGATCTGGGTTCTACATTTTCATATGTTACTACATTAATTGCTGCAAAATTTGAAAGAACACCAGAACTATTAACGAAGTCAATTGAAGTATCTACACTAGTTGGTGACTATATTGTTGCAAAAAGAGTATATCGTAATTGTGATAACTGTGTGTGGTTATGATACACTGGCCGATGTTATTGAACTGGACATGGTGGATTTTGATGTCATAATGGGCATGGATTGGTTGGCTTCTTGTTATGCCACGATAGATTGCCGAGCTAAGAAAGTACATTTTCATTTTCAACAAATGAATGTTCTTGAATGGAAGGGTGATGTAGGGGAACCAAGAGGCAAATTTATTTCTTATCTTAAGGCTAGGAAAATGATATCCAAGGGGTATATATGCCACTTAGTGAGAGTGCATGATATTGATGCGGAACCACCAACTCTTCAATCAGTTCCAGTGGTCAATGAGTAGCTTGATGTATTTCCAAAAGATCTTACAGGTTTGCCCCCAGAGCAGGAAATAGAATTTGGTATTGATGTGATTCCAGGCACTCAGCCTATCTCTATTCCCCCATATAGAATGGCTCCAGCAGAATTGCGTGAATTGAAGGAGAAATTGAAAGATTTACTGGAAAAGGGCTTCATCAGGCCTAGTATGTCCCCGTGGGGTGCACCGGTATTATTTGTATGGAAGAAAGATGGCACATTGAGAATGTCCATTGACTATCGGCAATTGAATAAGGTAACAATTAAGAACAAATATCCCCTCCCTCGAATTGACGATTTGTTTGATCAGTTACAGGGCACCAAGTGGTTTTCAAAGATTGACTTGAGGTCGGGTTACCATCAAGTCAGATTTAGAGAAAAAGATGTACCCAAGACAGCTTTTCGAGCACGGTATGGCCATTATGAATTTTTAGTTATGTCATTTGGACTAACAAATGCCCCAGCTGTGTTCATGGATTTGATGAATAGGGTGTTTAATCCATTTCTAGACGTGTTCGTGACGGTATTTATAGATGACATCCTGGTTTATTCAAAGTCACAAGGGGACCATGCTAAGCACTTACGGCAGGTGTTATAGATTCTTCGAGAGCGTAAGTTGTATACGAAGTTCTCTAAGTGTGAATTTTGGTTGAAATCCGTGGCATTCTTGGGTCACATTGTGTCAGATGAAGGGATTCGGGTTGATATACAAAAGATTGAGGCGGTGAAAAATTGGCCAGGGCCTACGACGCCCACTGAAATTCGTAGCTTCCTGGGGTTGGCAGGTTATTATCGAAGATTTGTTGAAGGGTTTTCTTCCATTGCTGCACTTTTAACGAAGCTTACACACAAGGCAGTCAAATTTCAATGGAATGATGCATATGAGAAAAGTTTTCAAGAGCTGAAAGATAAATTGACTTCTACACCGGTGTTAGTACTTCTGAAAGGCACCAAAAGTTACGCAGTATATTGTGATGCTTTTAGAATTGGTCTAGGGTGTGTATTGATGCAGCATGGTAATGTAATAGCATATGCCTCACGACAGTTGTGGCCACACGAGAGAAACTATCCCACACATGATCTTGAATTAACAGCGGTGGTATTTGCTTTAAAGATATGGTGTCATTATTTGTATGGAGTTCATGTTGACATCTATACTGATCACAAAAGTTTACAGTATATCTTTAAGCAAAATGAACTCAATTTGAGGCAACGAAGGTGGCTCGAGCTATTGAAAGATTATGATATTGATATCTTATATCATCCAGAAAAAGCAAATGTGGTAGCTGATGCATTGAGCCACAAGGCACTAGGAGGCGCTAGTGGCCAATTGACAGGAAAGCAAGAGTTAGTCAAAGATCTACATCAATTAGCCAGTTTGGGGGTTCATCTTCTCGAATCCTCAGATGAAGGGGTTATTGTACAAAATGCAGCCGAATCTTTATTGATAGCTGAGGTAAAAGAGAAATAGTTTGCGGATCCTATGTTCATGCAGCTAAAAGAACATGTACAACAGGGTTTGACTAAGGCATTTGATCTTACACAAGAAGGGGTACTTCAATGCCAAGGTAGATTATGTGTACCGGATGTAGATGAGCTGAGGAGATGAATTATGACAGAGGCACATCATTCACGATATTCTATTCAACCGGGAGCTACCAAAATGTACCATGATTTGAAAGAAGTGTATTGGTGCGGAAATATGAAGAAGAACATTGCAGAATTTGTCGCTCAATGCCCGAATTGTCAACAAGTAAAAGTAGACCATCAGAAACCAGGAGGTTATATGCAATGTATCAATCTTCCAGTCTGGAAATGGGATATGATTAATATGGATTTCATCACAGGTTTTCCTCGTACACTGCGGAAATTTGATTCTATATGGGTTATAGTTGATAGGCTTATCAAGTCAGCGCATTTCCTACCAGTCAAGACCACCTATACAGCTGAAGATTATGCAAGATTCTATGTGAAAGAGATAGTATGATTACATGGGATTCTGATCTCCATTATATCAGATAGAGGAGCACAATTTACTGCACATTTTTGGAGATCTTTTCAGCAGAGTTTGGGTACACAAGTGAATTTGAGTACGGCTTTCCATCCTCAGACAGATGGACAAGCAGAACGTACTATCCAAACGCTTGAAGATATGCTACGAGCTTGCACGTTAGATTTTCAAGGCAGTTGGGATGACCATTTGCCTCTTATTGAATTTGCTTACAACAATAACTATCATTCAAGTATTAAAATGGCACCTTATGAAGCTTTGTACGGAAGGAAATGTAGATCACCAATTGGATGGTTTGAAGCGGGTGAAACTGCTTTACTTGGGCCAGATCTTATTCATCAGGCTATGTAGAAAGTTAAAGTGATCCAACAGCGGCTACAAACGGCCCAAAGTCGACACAAGTCATATGCTGATGTTAGAAGAAGAGGGCTCGAATTCGCCATAGGTGATTGGGTATTTTTGAAGGTGTCACCAATGAAAGGGGTAATGCGGTTTGGAAAGAAAAAAAAATTGAGTCCACGTTATATAGGCCCATATGAAATTATTAGAAGATTTGGGCAAGTTGCGTATGAGTTGGCACTACCCCAAGAACTCTCCACAGTGCATCCGGTGTTTCATATTTCGATGCTTCGAAAGTGAATAGGAGATCCATCTCGTATTGTTCCCATTGAGGATGTCCAAGTTATGGAGGATCTTACTTATGAAGAAATACCCATTGCTATTCTAGATCAACAAGTAAAGAGGTTGAGGAATAAAGACATAGCTTCCGTAAAGGTACTTTGGCGAAATCAACAAGTAGAAGAGATCACATGGGAAACCGAGGAAATGATGAAGTCCAAGTACCCTCATCTCTTTCAAATGGAAGGGAAAGTTCAAAATGCGGGATCGAGGCGATTACAAGTAAGTATCTATGAGCATTATGTGTATATGAATATATATGCTAATATAGAGGTGCATTTGTTGTAATTGAGAAGATGTTGTTAACATTCGAGGATGAATGTTCCTAAGGGGGGAAGAATGTAACACCCCGTAACTTCCCGAACCTACTTGACAACCTTGAACCATGTTTACCCTAGGTTCGAGAGCAATAAGTACGTATTTTGCATTGTTATTGATGGAACATTTGATATTGTGCTAGTAAATGTGATTAGACCTTTGCAGTAGGTGGTGTTTATGACTTTGTGGGGCATTTGCGGTTTAAAAGTGAGGTTTAAGGGACATCCAAGAAAAGGATCTTAAATATAAGAGGTAAGAAAAAGGTTGGAACTTGAAAGATCCAACTAAATCCACAAAGAAAAGTCGAAATGAAAAATTAAGTTTGGGGCGCTGCAGGTGGCGTGCCAGGCCACTTTGGCCTGAAATTTTTTTGGCACAGGCAGCAAGGGGGAGCGCCTGGGGGAGTGCCAGGCCTCTAATGTGCACCTGTTCATGTGCTGAAAATTTTCTAAGTCCCAAGGGCGCCCGGGAGCGTGCCGGGGTGATTTTTGCCCGATTTCTTCTACAATTATTAGTCTATAAAGAGGATTATTGGGTTATTATATAATTATTCCATCTTGGAAGGACAACGCTTGGACGTTGTTGGAATCTAAATTACTTTTTTACCCTTATACTAAAAATAAACCATGAGTGGCTAGAATCACTTGTACTTGGGATCGAGGCTACGAATATGAGTCTCGTGAGTTGAATATTTTTGTGACATTTATTGAACTATTTAAACATGAGGTAGATTATGGGTTACACATTGAATTTGGTGTACTAAGTTGACATGTGTTATTGGGCTCAATTTAAAGCCCAAATTAGAACAAAAGACATGGCCCAAGAGGGCAAAATAACCCATTCTTCCATTTGACCAAGCAAACATTGCATTTAATGCCAAGAATTGGATAACAATTACTTGAGAGACTATATAAAGGCACCAAATCTGATTTTTAATTCACTGTGACTCTCATGCCTTTCTAGATATTTCCAAACATATTTCTCTCAACACAAACCCTAAGGCAACTAGTCTCTTTGGTAAAGATCATCACTTTGCAAGCCTTGGTAAGTGCCTACTCTCATGGATTAATATATTATATTCTTAATATGGTGTATATATCATGATGGTTATGTTGGCAAGGTGTTGAATAGTGCACTTTTGCTTTTGCTAAAAGATGTGCCATCCTTGTGATTTAAAATTGAAAAGAGACTTGAGGTTTGAATGAAGGTGAATGGTATGGATGAGATACCAACATATATGGTGTGATTATGTTCCTTAACTTGTTAGTTTTCTATGAGTATAATTTAAGGGATTGTTTTTGATATATTGTTATGAAATATATTGAGGTGATTTGATGGAATAATTGTGACGTGGTGCTAATGAAGAAGTGTAAAGGTTAAAGATGATATCGAAATGTTATTGGTTTATGATGTATTTGTCAATGTATGGAATGTTGTGGTATTGATGGAATGATAATTTCATAAATTGTATTGTCAAGGGGGAAATGACGTTATAAGGCAATTAAGTAACTCGTTGTCATTTTATGCACTTGTAAGGTAGTTGGTTGTTAACGTAAGATCCGTTATGCACTTGTGTTGTAGAGTGAAACGTAAGGAAGGAGCTGGACTATTTTGTTCACATTTAAGATTGGATATTCGTATTGGGAAGATAAGGTATGTAAGGTTACTCTTTCCGTATCTTTCTGCAGCACATAGTGTTCACATTGACATTGTGCTTGTTCTATTCTAAAATGTTCCAAGGTATTCCATATCCGGTTATCAATTATTGTTAATCACATGTCTCATGTTCATTGACTAATATTTCCAAGTTTCAAATAATGTTGTGTTCCAATATTCCAATAATGTACAATCACCAATGTATTAAAAGTAAAGAAATGAAGTAATGTATAACTGTTTGAGTGTTCTTGGGTGATATCCCAGGGGTTAAATACCTAGCATGGGTCAATCCCAATATCTCGGGTGGTATCCCAGGGGTGAAAAGAACACCTAGCATGGGTCAATCATGCTACCACGGGTGATATCCCAGGGGAAAAAAAAGAGCCTAGCATGGGTCGATCCCGAAAACTGTTGATTACCCACTGATCAGCTTGGGGCCCGGGCATTGAAGAATGGAAGGATGAGTAGTGAATGAAGAAGTGAGTGATGAACGAATGAATGAGCGTAAAAGTAAAGAAAGTAATCCATGTAATGTACATATTTCCATACATATAGAATGGTGACTTATCCATATTGGTTATTCACTTATATTTGATTCCGTTGAAGTATATATGTATCATATATTTTCTTATGACCTTACATACTCAGTACATTCTTCGTACTCACGTCCCTTGTGGGACTTACCTTACTTGCTGCAGGCACAGGTACTAGTAGACCTCCACAGTAAGTTGCGGGTCATCTACTGATCTTTGGTGAGCTCCAGTTGGTTCGGGGCTTTTCGAGTCACAGTTGTACAATGGTTTTGGTATTATAAATGTTGTGTAAAGCGGGGACTTGTCCCAAATTTAGGTTGGTTATATATGTGCTTCTGTTAGAGGCTTTTGTAGACATATGTGGGTATATGAATGTAAAAGATGTATGTCCATTTTGACTTGATGGGCCTAACGGCCAAGTTTCACGTATGTATGTATCACATGTTCCATGATTTTCGCTATTAGCATTTTATGTCCTTACGTGGTGGTGATGCTTCTTATGGCATGCATATGAATGGACATGAGTAAATATTGGTTTTCTCGGGCCTTATCGGCTTTGGGTGCCAGTCCGCCCCATAGGAATTTGGGTCGTGACATAGTGACTCTAGAAATGTCCGGTATGGGTAAACTATAGTGGGAGTGGTGTATAAGTCTAGGTCAATGAAAATCATATCTTTTGTTTGGGCTAGAAAGTTAGTGGGGAAGGGTTGTTTAGCTTTGTTGGCTTATCTTTGGGATGTTAGTGCGGAGTCCTCTTCTATTCCTTCTTATTGAATGGCTCTAGCAGAGTTGAGGGAACTTTGAACTCAACTACATAAACTACTTGATAAGGGATTTATTCATTCCAATGCTTCACCTTGGGATGCTCCAGAGTCATTGTTAAAAAAAAATGGTAACATGAGGGTGTGCATTGATTACAGACAATTGAACAAGGTTACCATCAGGAATAAGTATCCCTTATATAGATGATGTTTTCACTAGTTGTAGGGTGCTTCGATATTCTCTAAGATTGACTTGAGGTCGAGTTACCATCAACTAAAAATTCAGCCTAAAGATATACCAATAACAGCTTTCAAGACTCGATATAGGCATTACGAGTTCTTAATGATGTCTTTTTGGTTGACCAATGTGTCGGAAACCTTCATGAGCTTAATGAACAATATTTTTAAGTCTTTCTTTGATTTTTTTATGATAGTTTTCATTGATGACATTTTGGTTTACTCCAAGAGCAATGAGGAACATGAAGGTCATCATCGCATTGTCTTGGAAATTTTGAAGGAGAAGAAGTTGTATGCAAAGTTCTCAAAATGCGAGTTTTGATTGTTTTTGGTTGGCTTTTTAGGGCATTGGTCTTGAAAAAAGGGGTAATGGTAGATCCCCAGAATATTGAGGCAGTTAAGAGTTGGGTTTGGCCTAGCTCTGTGACTGAGGTTAGGAGCTTTCTGTGTCTTGCTAGTTACTATCTCAGATTTTTCAAGAATTTTACATCTATTGCTACTCATTTGACATGGTTGACTCAAAAGGAGGTGCCATTTGTATGGTCGGATAAGTGTGAGGAGAGTTTTCAAAAGCTCAAGTCACTTTTAACTGTAGCTACTATTCTTTCATTATCAGTTGAAGGTAAGGATTTTGTAGTATTTTGTGATTCTTTATGCTTGGGTTTGGGTGTTGTGTTGATGCAGGATAGGAATTTCATTTCTTATGCTTTAAGGAATTTGAAGCCTCATGAAAAGAATTACCCAACTCATGACTTAGAGTTGGCAGCAATGGTTTTGCACTTAAGATTTGGAGACACTTCCCTTATGGTGTCAAGTGTGAGGTATTAACAAACCATCGTAGCCTACAGCATGTGTTCACGCAAAGGGATTTGAACTTGAGATAGAGGAGATGAAAGGAATTATTGAAATAATATGATGTGACCATCCAGTATCATCCGGATAAGGCCAATGTGTTGGCAAATGTATTAAACCAGAAAGCGGTAAGTATGGGTAGTTTGGCCTATTTGAAGTTGTCAAGGCCACCCTTGGCTAGAGATTTTCAAACTCTAGCATCTCAGTTCAAGCAATTTGATGTTTCAGAAAGGGGTGGAGTGTTGGATAGTGTTGAGGTAAAGTCAACATTCCTTGATGAAATCAAGGCCAAGCAATTTGAGGATTGGAAATTGAATAAAATCCAAAATAATGTGGTGTCTGGTGAGGCTTTAGATGCTACACCTGATGCCTGTGGAGTATTGTGGTATAGAGAGTGAGTATGTGTTCCTCAATTTTGTTAATTGATTCAGAATGTGCTTGCTGAAGCTAATGGTTCGCGATATTTTATTCATAACCAAGATGTACCATGACTTGAGGCAACTTTATTGGTGTCCTGGGATGAAGAAGGACATAGTAGAGTATGTATCCAAATGCCACAACTGTCAGCAGGTAAAGTATATCCATTAAAGGCCTGCAGGTTTGCTCTAAAGGATACCCATTCCCAAGTGGAAGGGGAGAGGATAGCTATGGATTTCATGGTAGGTTTTCCTAAGATGTTGGGAAAGCATGACTCGATTTGGGTCATAGTAGATAGGCTGACTAAATCAGCTATTTTATTTTGATTAGAGTGGACTATAACTCTAAGCAGTTGTCCATGAACTACGTCAAGGAGAGAGTGAGGCTACATGGGGTTCCATTATCCATCATTTCAGATAGAGGTACATAATTTACTTCTAAGTTTTAGGACAGGTTGCATGAAGAGTTGGGCACCCAACTCACTTTTAGCATAGCCTTTCATGCTCAGACTAACAGACAGTTGGAAAGGATAATTCAGGTTTTTGAGGACATGTTGAGGTCCTATGTGATCGACTTTGGTGGCCATTGAGACAAGTTCTTGTTGTTGTGTGAGTTTTCATTAAACAATAGTTGTCACTATAGCATTGATATGGCTCCATTCAAGGCACTCTATGGGAGGAGGTGTAGATCGCCCATAGGATGGTTTGAGGCTAATGATGTGAAGCCTTTGGGCACTGATTTGGTGAAGGAAGCTCAAATGAAGGTGAGATTTATCCAGACTAAGTTATTGGCAGCGCAGAGTAGGCAAAAAGAGTATGTAAACCATAAGGTGAGGGATATTTCATTCAAGGTTGGTGAACAAGTTTTGGTGAAATTGTCTCCTATGAAGGGAGTCATAAGTTTTTGCAAGCAGGGCAAGCTTAGCCCTCGGGGGTCGGGTAGCATACATGTTGGCATTACCGTATAGCTTGTCGGGGGTCCATCCGATATTCCATATATCCATGCTTAAGAGATACCATAGGGATGGGGATTACATTATCAAGTGGGAGTCAGTTTTTCTAGATAAGGATCTTACTTATGAGGAGGAGCCGATTGCCATTCTTGATCAGGATGTCTTGAAGTTGAGGACAAAGGAGAGTCAATTGGTAAAGGTACAATGGAAGCATAGTCTGGTTGAGGAAGCTACTTGGGAAATCGAAAAGGAAATGCAGGACAAGTACCCATACTTGTTTGACGATACAAGTACTCTTTCTTTTCTTGACTTGGTATATTTTTCTTGTTTGACCATTTGGGGAAAAACTATCGGTAAATTGGTATCTATTGTAATGACCCTTTTCATTGTTATAGGAAAGTCAACTATTCAAAAATTTTGGTTAAGATCTTCCCCGATTTGAAAGTTAAAAAAATTCAGGTTAGGCTAGTCTTAGATAAAATTTGAGAAAGGTTTGGTCTAGGGCAATCCAAGAATGGATTGGGTAAATGTAATAAAGTTTAGCATGATTTTATATTAGCTAAGACGAGAAGTATCCCGTAGGATTTTTGGAAGTGAATTCAGGTAATTAGAACTCTCGATATCAAACTTGACTTAAAGGGGTTAGTCCAGAATGTCATGGCTTGAGGGTATATTGAGAAAAAGGGAAAACTGGGACAATCCTAAGTTTCTACCTCATCACACCTGCTATAGTAGGTGGCAGGCCGTTATGGGGCTACTGCTATAGTGGAGAAATTCCAGCTATAGTAGGAGTCAAAGTCGATCACTCCCTCTATAGCGGTCGGATTTTTCTATAGCGATGCTGCTATAGCGGGATTGGGTTGCTATAACAAGATAAATCCTTGTTTAATGCAGAAATTTCCCAAAAAAATGATTTATTATTTCTAAACTCGCTTTGGGAAGGGATGAGGCTATTTGAGGCGATTTTCACCTATTTTCTACCATAGTTCTTTGTAAAGGTAAGTTATATATCCCCATTAACTAGTTTTTTTATTCCAAAACCTTAGAATCACTAGTTTACGGGTCTTGGGGAGGGTTTAACTTGACCTAGTTGAATTTTTTGTGCAAGGGCGTAAATTTAGTGTAAAGCCTTTGGGTTTTAGTTAAAAGTTGAGTATTTACTCTTGCATGGCTATAATTCACTAAAGTAACCATGAAATTGGTAGTTTTAAGGTGAATTTATAGTGGGAAAGCCCTAGATTGGGGGAATAAACAATAAATTATTCTTGGCATTCTGGATTAGGATATAATCCTCGATATTGTAGGTCATTTGATTGATTATGTGTTATGTTCCTATTTTTAGACCACAATCAAGCCGAGATTGCAAGAAAAGAGAAAGCTCAAGTTTGCTAGATCATTTCAGGTGTGGATTGAGGTAGGTGATGGTTTAATGTAGTTGAAACCCAACTTGTTTTATGTGTGCATCATAACTATCCTTAGTATTGCTTGTACAATGCATATTCAAGGAAAGTGAATGATTGTTTCATATCCTAAGTGTTAATCACATGCAATGAACTTAGATGTAAAGCTTGGTAGTTGTTACAAGTGTTGTTTTATATTATTATGGTTGTGATTGTTGTGATATCTGTCATTATTGTGGGATATATGGATATTTGGACATCTTCACGGGATTGGTTGGTATATGGTTGGCAGGATCTTGATGTCTGGGATTTGGTGCATGGACAAGAGCTCGTCCCCTAAAGGTTATGGCTAGTGGGAAACCATCATACCCTTAGCATGTATGTACAAGGTACAGGTGAGTATGATGGTTCCTTAAATAAAATAGGGATTATGTGTTTTCTTTATTATAACAATTTCTTGAGAGAACCGAGTGTAAGTATTATAATATTTGTATTGGTTCTTGAGTAAACAGGGTTTATGTGCTTAATTGCTAAAGGTGGTTTCTTTATGTAAACTGGGTTGCATGATAAATTTTCATTGTTGGTGTGCTTATGGATCCTTGAGTGGTAAGGGTTAATTGGAAGTTATGGCATAACCCTATGTTGTCTACTTCTTGTGTGAGTGGGACATGATTTATGTGATTGTTGCATGGTTGTTGACTTGGAGTCTTGTTGGTGATCATAGTTTGACTTGGCTTATTATCCTTTTTGACTCATATTGTCTAAACTTCATGATGTACTTTTTTACAAGGTTATCGTTAAGAATTTGAAGTAGGATGGCATGATAGGTGTTCATGGTTGTCCTGTTGTACTACATTATGGTTGTGTGTTCATATTTCTAATATTGGGTTGGTCGATGACCCTACTTGTTCACAGTTGTTTTCTTGTGTACTGATACTATACGTGCTCTTCTTTTTATTGAGTGTAGAGCATATTCCGACTACTGTTTTGAGACCTCAGGTGTGATACAGACCATTTTTTAACTCAAGGGTGAGTTGCATATTTCAGGATGCCATGAGTTCTTCTTCTGATTTATGTTTAATTGTTTCTAACCTAGACATTTCATTAGTCTTGGGTTGATCTCATTTATTGACTATGTAGTAGTTTTGGTAGAGTGACTTTCAGGTTCTAGGGGATTTATTTTTCTTTATTCCACATTGATTTTTGTTTTGGATAATTAACGACATTGATCTTTAATGAAAAACAGTTAGTTGCCTTATTTTTTTTTGGCTAAGGTTTAGATTGATGTTTTGGGGTTAGTTCAATTTATCAAAGACATGACCTTAAATAAGAGGATATGTAATTCTCAAAAATTCCTAATTTCTTAAATGCCAATTTGAAAAATAAAAACCCAAAATACCCAACTAGAAGCCCACATAATAGTACTAAACGTCTTCCTCTTTAGAGAACAATATCCTAAATTTCAACCCAAAACTACTATATTTGCAAGTTACCTTAAGATAAAACCTTGTAGGTTAAAAACTAAAACTAGTTATTCATTTTGGATGGTACATTTTTCATTGATATTTTGCTACTATGATTAAGGAAATGAAAAAGGGAAAGTTGAAATAAAGAAGAAGAAAGTCAGCAGTGGAGGAAAAAGGAAAAGTCGGCAGTGGAGGAAAAAGAAAAAAGTCAGTTGCGCTGACATAGAGATTTGAATCCTAGATTAATACCTTCAATACTCAAATCGATCATCCATAGTGCATCGGCAAGTCACTTGTGTCTCTGGGTGCTGACGCATTCTTTTATACTAATATATGCAAATATCTGTATAAATATGCATGTCCTGCATCGGTTTGAATATAGACACAGGCTAACCTCTCGCCACTGTAGGAGATCTAAATAGGAATGAAATATATAGACTTGGTCAATTGATCAACGATGACCTAAATGCTATCAAAATCACAAGAAGTGTGAGGCAAACCACCCACAAAATCTATAGTAACTTGCTCTCATTTCCACTCAGGAATGGGTAGCTGCTGAAGAAATCCACCAGGTCTCTGGTTCTCGGTATTTACCTTCTGGCAATAAAGGCATCGAGCTACAAACCCCGCTATATCTCTCTGCATACCACTTCACCAGTAGTGTTGCATCAAATCTCTATACATCTTAGTTGTCCCGGGGTAAATAGAGTACCTGGAGCTATGAGCCTCATGAAAAATCAACTGAATCAAATCCCCAACCCTTGGAACACAACTATGATAGTCCAACCTCAGAACACCCTCAGAATCTAAGGTAGCCCTACTAGACTCACCTCTCAGCACCTTCCCTCGAATGCTACGAAGGCTACCATCCTTAAACTGATGACCCCGTATCTGCTCCAACAAAGTAGATCTGGCCTAAACACTAGCAATAACCCTCCTGGGGTCAGAGATATCAAGAAAAACTATCAAGTTAGCTAAGTACTAGATATCCAAAGCCAACGACTGCTGCGAAACTGAAAAAAAGGACAAGCTACCCATACTCACTACCTTCCAGCTCACGCCGTCCGCTACCATATTCGTCTTGCCTGGATGGTATAGAATAGAGATATCATAATCCTTCAGCAACTCAATCTATCTATGTTACCTCGAATTAAGCTCCCTCTGGGTTATAAGATGCTGAAGACTATAATGGTCAGTAAAGATCTCACAGCGAACAGCATACAAGTAATGCCTCTAAATCTTAAGTGCATACACTATCGCTGCCAACTCCAAATCATGGGTGTGGTAGTTGAATTCATGCACCATTAGCTACCTCAATGTATATGCAATAACATAGCCCCGCTATATTAGAACACACCCTAAACCAACACCAGAAGTATCACAATAGATGGTAAAACCCTCGCCCTCAATTGGAAGAGTCAGAACAGGAGTTGAAGTGAGTATGTCCTTGAGATTCAGAAAGCTCACCTCACAACTCATAGGACACTGAAATAGAACCTCCTTCCTAATCAATCTAGTCATAGGGGCTGCAATAGAGAAAAAACTCTCAATGAACCGCTTGTAGTAGCTTGCCAACCTAACGAAACTGCAAACCTCAGTAGGTGACATAGTCCTAGGCTAACCACGAATAGCCTCAATCTTTACTGGATGCACCATAATACCATTTTTGGGCACCACATGCCCCAAGAAAGCTACAAAACCAAGCAAGAACCCGCACTTTAAGAATTTGGCATAAAGCCTATGATCTCTCAAAGTGTGGAGCACAGTCCTCAAATGCTGCTCGTGCTCTTTCCTACTCTTGAAATACACCAGAATGTTATCAATGAAGATTATCATAGAAGAGTCCAAATAAGGCCTGAACACCCGGTTTATTAAATCCATAAATATTGCTAGGGCATTCAACCCAAAAAATATCACCAGGAACTCATAATGGTCGTAACGAGTCTTGAAGGCTGTCTCAGGGACGTCCTCAGCCTTGACCCTCAACTGATTATCTCCAAACCTTAAATTAATCTTAGAAAACACTACTACACCCTGAAGCTGGTCAAACAAACCATCGATACGAGGCATAGGATACTTATTTTTCACATCACCTTATTCAACTTCATGTAGTTGATACATATATGCATAGAGCCATCCTTTTTATTCACAAACAGAACTAGAGCACACCAAGACAACACACTCGTTCTGATAAAACCCTTATCTAGAAGATCCTGAAGCTGACTATTTAGCTTTTTCAGCTCCGCAGGAGCCATGCGATAAGGAGCCATAGAAATAGGTCGGGTGCTTAGCTTGAGGTTAATAACAAACTCTACATCACGCTCACGAAGAAGTCCAGGTAGGTCGGTAGGAAAAACATCTGAAAAATCACAAACAAAAGAAACGGAGTCAAGCGACGGACTCTCAATACTAATATCCCAAACATAAGCACGGAATGACTAACGACCTCTCGATTTCAGTCTCCTAGCCCAAATTTAAGAAATAATCCCCGTCGGCATGTAGCTAGCAGAAACCTGCCACACAACCGAGGGTATGCCATGCATGGCTAAGGTAACGATTTTGGCAAAGCAATTCAAGTCCGCCTGGTAAGGGGATAACCATTCCATGGCCAGAATCACATCAAAATCTACTATATCTAACATAATGAGATCAACCCGAGTATTAAACCCCTGAATAATCACCAAACAAAATCTATATACCCAATCCACTACTAAAGAATCACTCATGGGGGTAGCTACATGCAATCCCATAGATAAAGACTCCAAAAAAAACCCAACTACGGTGCATAATAAGCAGAAACATATGAAAATGTGCAACTGGGATCAAATAAAGCAGAAGCTAGCTAATGGCATACAAAAATTGTACCTATGATCATAGCATTCGAGGTCGAGGCCTTCGGCCTACCCGGTACAACATATAACTGACCCCGTATACTACCAGGCTACGTGCCTTCCCAACCACCTGTCCTACCTCCCTACAGACCACCTTTGGAGCCCTGCGGACCACCCTCACAACCCTGTGGACCACCTCTAGTTGGAGGTTGTACTGATCTGATCAATTATGCAGTCTGAACTGAAGGCTCAATCATCCCGCTTCGAGGACACTCACGGGTAAAATGACTAATAACCCCACACTTATAACATTCCCCTGGTACTCTACACTGTCTAGAAGGTCCGGCTGATCCAAAATGACCAACTGGACTCGACGATCCTGACTGAACACTTCTTTGAGGCTGACTACTACTATGACTACCCGAACCACTATAACCAAGCTGACCCCCATTTGATATCTGAAGTACTGACTGAACGGGCCCACTAGGCTGACCTTGACGCTGATAATACTGTTGTTGCTGTTGGAGGTACCTACCTTGAAACCCATGACCTTTGAACTATGAGCCGCTGTGGCTCCTACTGTAACTACCCTGATAACGAGGTTTCTTATCAGTTCTCACTTGGGCCTCATGATCCATCTTCTCAATTGAATACACATGCTCAGTTATGTCAGAAAAATGACTTCCCCAAAGTCACCAAACTTTGTGTAGCCCTACGAAGAGGTAGTATCAAACCCCTAACAAAGCATCAAATCCGTTCATACTCATCAGGTAGAATTATAGTAGCGTGTCTGGATAACTCATGAAATCTCGCCTCATAACTCGTGAAATCTCGCCTCATACTCAGCCACAAATATAAAACCTTGTCTTAACCCCGAAAACTCATCTCGGAGATGCTCGCGCATGTTGTGAGGTATACTTTCCCAAGAAAACCTTGAAAAATTAAGCCCAAGTCACAGGTGGAGATCTAGCTAGCCTGGAATCAAGATCACCTCTCCACCACCTCCTCGTTGTTGTGTATAGATGATAAGCAACAAAATCTACTTCGTGCGACTCGACCAACCCCAAGTTTTGTAACTTCTCCTTACAACTAGACAAGAACTCATAAGCATCCTCTCTTGGTGTCCCGATAAACCTGGGTGGAGTTAATCTCAGAAATCGAACCAACACCTTCTGCTCCTCTACAGACATAACTAGCGGTGCTACTACTGGTTGTGGGACTACTGGTGTTGGTGGTACCTCTTCTCTGGGAGCCGCATCTGCAGGCTGCGCCCCGATATCAACACCACCCAGTACTACTGGTTGAGCTCCCTTGGTCGGCGGACCACCAACTAACCGCAATAACTGTACCAATATATCATGGAGAATCAAAGAAGATATAAACCTAGGTAGGGCCTGGGTTACTCCCTGGCCCACCTACTGCTGTAGTGGCCGAACACCTAGAGCTCTGTCAGGTTCATGAGCTATAATAGGGTCCGGTGATGGCTCCCTAGCTTTACCATGTACTGAGGCTGCTGCTCTAGTCTGTCCTCGACCTAGAGCTCAACCTCTGCCCCTAATTGGAGCTCTAACAGTGGCTTGGGGTCCTGATCCCCGGCTGCAGCTCCTCGCATCCTAGTCATCGATGAAAGAGTGAACCAAATAAAGATTAGAGATCAACTCAGACCCAATGCACGAAGATGAATCAAAAAGATGAGATTTTTCCTAAAAATGTTTTTTAGCCTCCTAAAGATAGGATACAGAAGTCTCCGTACCAATCCACAAGACTCTACTAAACATTGGCTCCTATACCAACAATTTTGGTGAAACCTGGCTCTAATACCAAACTGTCACGAATTTCTCAAGTCATGGTGCCCACCTTATCCCACCAGTAGAAAAGCCAAGCCATATCCCAAAAGAGCAAGTAAAGGGCTAACGGGCAGAAAACAAGAAAACAAGATGGAAATGACAATAACATTAACAATAATAAGTGGAAGCTAAAAGAAAACATAAAATATATAGTATATACTGAAATGGGAGAAGGAGGAGGACAAAATATACAAAATATCCCTTCCAAGACCTGGTAAGGTTGATACTAGAGCCATCAATAAACAAGACCAGAGTGCTAGATAGAATCCCAAATATACACAACATATCCACAAAACAGTCTCTAATACAAAAGACTAAATTGGAATAGATAGAGAAGGATCAGCCTCGGAAGACAACAAGCTCACCCATCTCTGGATCAATACTAATAAAGGAATCACGTCAATGTTGGCTGCTAGTACTCGGATCTACATTAGGAAAAAGATGCAGAAGTACAGTATGAGTACCAAAGCAACAGGTACTCAGTAGGCGTCATCGACCGACTGAGCTCAAATATAGGAAAAAGTATAGCTAAAATATGAGAATATAGTCTAAGTCAACAGTAGATAGGGATAGAAAAGTAAATAATTACCGAACTATGCAAATGCTATAAAGAAATAAGAAAAAAATGATACAGGAAAATAGATAACTCAATAGAAAGGAAAAAAACCAAACATAACCTAACTGGACCCCCATAAGCCCAGAAGGCACGTTGAAGAAGATAATTAACCCGATTGTGCCCCCATAAGCCGGTGGGTACACACAATAAGTAACTAAAGTAAAAGCGTAAATAATCCGTAACTGGTCCGATCCCAAGTAGCCATAGAAACCATCCAAATGTACATCGAGCTTGAACTGATACCAATGGGTAATAACAAGAGGCCAGACGCCGGGCTTGAACCAGTAACAGTAGATAATAACGAGAGGCCATATGCCGGATTCGAATAGGAAATAATGGGTAATTATGAGAGGCCATATAAACCATGTACAACAGAACCCAGTACCACTGCCAATACTCCCAGAACTACCGTAATTAACACCAGAACACCCCAATCATATCATTACCAAATGTCGGACTCGAATCGAAACTCATAGTAACCATAACATAACAAAAATCCAGTGAACCCACAAGTAATAAAACTCAACTATAAAACTAAAATCCAAACCATACCGTAAATGATGCCAAAGTTGTGCCAGAACTCATAATAAATAACAGAAACAAACAATATGCTGGTCTCAAACTAAAACTGAAATGCATTTATATAAGCATACGCATAACTAGCTAAAAGGAAGGAATCCAAGGTTTCCCAGCTTTATACCATGCCCTAAGCTCATAAATACTACACCATACTAAGGGATAACGGGACCGAAATCTACTGAAACAGGCCCTAACCGGATAAATAAGACATGAAATATTTCAAACGACACCCGAGCTACAACTACCTGCCCAAAACTAGCATAATAGCACACAATTACCATAAATAAACTCAGAATAGGAATAGGGTAAGCCTAAGCTACCTGGACGCCAAAGCTAAAAGTCCCTCCGAGAAGCCTAAGCTTAAATAACTTGATGTTGATAGTTGAATTTTGTCTAGTTATCGAATAATGCATCAAAAATTCTTCCCACAAAATTTTTTCAACATGCTAACTAAATATATGATCAGTACCTATATATGTGTATGTATATAAATATGAAGATGATAAGGGAAACCATATTTTATATAACTTTTTGCTAGAGCGGAAAATAATTTGTAAAGCTCTTGAAAACTTTGTAAGAAAAGAATAAAGTAATTCTAAGTGGAAGGTAGCAAGTTAATAAATATACAATTAGGGAGAGGTGGTGGTCTTATCAGCAACATGTATACATATAAAATAATTTGATTAATTAATATAACTCTTTATTTAATGTAAAAGATAATATACTAAGTTAACATAATTAATGTCGCAGCCCAACACTCTATTTGTTGTACACTCCCTTCTCCTCCACGGGGAGGGGAGATTAGCATACCAAATATCTTTCTCCATTATATATTTACTCGGGTATTGCATAGGTTCGTGGTAAAATAAACATAACATTTTGAATATATCATAACTAATAAAAAATTATTTCGAATAAAGCCTCTATTATATAATAATAATATTTTAACATATCTAAATTCACTATCTCCGCTTAAAATATTAATAAAATAATTTAACTATTATAAAATAATATAGATATATCATAACTAAAGAATTGTATAAATATCAAAAACATTTTAGAAAGGAAATTAACTATATCCTTTTACCAAATTTTAATTTAATTTAAATATTTCATAACACGCTCAGTATTAATAAAATTCTCACACGCACTTTTCGAAAATCGAACTGTCAGTCCTAGAGAGTCGTAAATAACTTGGGGTGATTATAGGAAAGCTCTAAACGCCGAGAATGCACGAAAATGAGGGAAATGACCTGGAGGGTCATTACATTAATTCTTTATTAAAATCAAATAAATAATTTTTCTGTGATAAATACTATATCCAAAACACATGGGTAATAGTATATATCCCAACAATCTCTCACTTAGACTTTTAAACATAACAATCAATAGAATATACCATATCTAAACTCATAGTTAATGGTATATACCCCAATAATCTCCCACTTAGAATCTTAATCATGCATCTAACTTTTATAGGCATTCTTCTTACACGACTACAAAAGTCTTAAAGGACTTGCCAAGTTATCTTTTGATGCAACTTCATCCAGTAGTGCTTTATCATAGCCGATTGGTTTTGTACTAAAATATTCAGAATTCTTTCATGAAATTATTCCAAGACTATACATCAAACCAATCTTAGTTAAGCAACTTCGTCTAGTAGTGTTTTGTCATAACCGTTTGGTTTTGTAGTAAAATCTTCAGGAATTCTTTTATTAAATTATTCCAAGATTATATATCAAACCGATCTTGGTTACTACTCTCCCACTAAGACTAAGTACTACCACCATTATAGTCACACTATCAAATTCTTGATATTAATGACTTCATGTAGTGATCTTTTCTCAACATCATTTCCACTACTATGAGTAGATTTTCTTACGTCTATTAACGTTTCTCCCACTACTCAAATGTAATGGAACGTCAATTCTGACTTATCGGTTAGATGTTCTTGAACTTCTAAATATTCATATGACTCATTTGTTATTTGATTTTAGAAACATGGTTTATTAAATGTCCTGTCAAAAATCTAGCATTTGTACAAACAAATACTTTATTTTCTTTGGGAAAACAAAATAAACCTCCTTTCGTTTCCATTGGATATCCAGTAAACATGCACATATTTATTCTTAATTTCAACTAATGTCTTTCTTTTCAGTACATGTGTTGGACAAGGTCACGTAAACTAGGCTTACATCCAATCCACAGTTCTGTAAGTGCCAAAGAAACTAACTTAGAAGGAATTAAATAATGTACTTTGTAGTTCTTAGGACTTATCCAAAATTAAAAAAAATAAGTATGAATAAGTCAATAATTAATCTTACTATCTCCATAAGAGTTTTATTTCTTTTCTATTATGAGGTAGATTAAATATTATTCAACTTAAGAGGGATATCAATAATAAAAGTCTAACACATCAATGTACTACAAGAGATAAAATGTTTATCAATCTCAATAACACAAAAGTTACAAGAGAAATAAACTTGACATATATCTCTTATTTGGTTAGAAATTGAAAATGAATTCTTTCTAACAAAAAGTACATGTACAATATATTTTTTCATTAATGTCTTTTATCTCTGTTATAAGCAACTCTTAAGTTGAAGTAAGTGGGTTGAATTAAGACATGATTAATCTGAGAGATATGAACTTTAAATAGATCATCACCTATACACATCACACATACAACCATGCATATTGAATAGCTAGATTCGATAGGGAAACTTAACTATTCATGCAAACTATATGAGTCATGTCAGATAATTCACCCCATAAATTAAAATAGGATCAACTTAGATGGAGATTAACTGTCAACTTAAGTCAAGTAAATATCCTATTTTACAAATGTCTATTCTGTTGAACCCACATGTAACTCAGATAGAGAGTTAATACAAGTTATCAATAATAAGATATCAAAATACAGTAATTAATAATAATGAATCTATCCGATGGAGAAAGAAGGCCAATGTCAACATGTAAACCCATTATATTACTTTTATATATCAATGGAGACCATAGAGATAGAATCCTATCACCATTGTTTCATAAATTACCCAAAAATTCATCTATATGATTCTTGATGACCAAAAAATAATATCACTCACATCATAGCTGTATCTATTGACCATTGGGCCATTTCAGTCGAATATGCCAAATTCAGGTCAATTAGAGTTTATCAAAATTTTAAACTTCAAAATCATGACCAATCAGCAGCAGTCAATAGGAAGTCAATAGATAGTCTATTTTAGGTGTATTTGTTCACCTCACATACCATACTTATTAATGTTAATTCGGGATCCTAGAAATCAAAATTATCAATCACGTAATCCTTCATGAAATAGCAGTTATATTGATCCAACATGTGAAATTCAGATGGAGAGTTAAGTCATGTTATCAATTACTAGCTATTATACTAAGTGAGCTTATAATAAATTTATTAGATATGGAGGAAGACCTAAAGTCGACACATAAATTTATAATGTCTGACTCACCATATGAATTAATTTCGCTCATCACTTTATATATCTTTTTTGAAATTTCAAAATTGACCAAACATATAAACTCAGATGGAGAGTTAATACATGCTATCAATTACTAAAAATTTATTTAGTGATCTTCTAATAAATTTATCTGATATGGAAGAAGACCTAAAGTCAACAGGTAAATTTATTATCTCACTTATTATTAAGCATCGAGACCAAAGAAATTAATTCTCATCACCACTTTATCACGAATAATCTATACATGGTAAATCAAAAATATCAATGACTTAAACAAATAGACCGCTTTGAGAAAGCTCTTTTTTAGTCATAATTCTCAATCCATTCATAATATAATTTCACATGAAAATACAATGAGAATATTCAATAATCTCCAATAAATAGTAGAAACTATTTATTAATAATGAATTCATATTCAAATAATATAACATGCATGTGAAATAAATTAAAGTAATGTATCATTGAATATTATGATTCACACCACACCACATATATATTCATAAATGTCAAATTTCAATGGAAAAGAACTATTTATGCAACATATATATATGAGGTCAGATTTCTTCACTTTAATAAATTAAAACTAAAGCTAACTCTGATGGAGAGTATACTTATCAATTTAAGCCAAGTGAGTATATTATCCCTAGTTCTATTGATCCAACATGTAACTCAGACAGAGAGTTAATACAAGTCATCAATAACTAGCGATTACACCTAGTGACAACTCATAATAAATTTATCCGATATGGAGGAAGACCTAAAGCCAATACGTAAATTTATTATTTCACTAGAATTTAGTCATCAAGACTATAGAGAACAATCTATATCACCATTAGATAATAACCAATTAATTTTTTCTTAAAGTTAATTTTCAGAAAACGAAAAATTGCCCAAAGCTAGCCCCATCTAAACGACCTTAAATAGCCAAAAAATGTCATGATTCACTCAATAGTAGTGAATATTGTTTACTGGGTCATTTTCGATGAACCTACCGAATTTCAGATCAATCAGAGTTCATAAATATTTTGATCTCTAAATCTATGACCTAATTCAAAAACCAATAAATTCAAGCAGTTTAAGGAAAAAAATATGATCTATATTCTTAACATAGTATAATCATGTTCTAGATTTAACATATATAAGACCGATATAAAGAAATAGAAATCTCATACTTGAAACAAATTTTAATCCGACAAACTATCTAAAACTAATCTAAATGACATCCGAATGACGAAAAACTGCACCATTCATAGAAAAGCAGTGAATATCGCTCACCAGGTCATTTTTGATAGACCCATCAATTTAAAGTTAATTGGAGATCATGAAATTTATGACTGCCAAACAATGACCAAATTTGAAAAGAAACAGTTTTAGGTATAGTTAAGGATTAAAAAAAATGATTTATGTTTTCATTCTCTTTTATAATTATTCCATGAGCACAAGGCATACGTTGTGTCTTTCTTTTGGTTAAGACACACAATTCACCTCTTTATCACAAATTGTCCTCTTCATTAATATACCTGAGAATTCGACATATTACGTTTCTCCCTTTTGGGTAAAAACCTCGATATATCTTCCCATGAATTAATTATGTGCAATTAGTATCTAAAGATAAATCACCTTTCAAGTAAATAAACCTTCACCACCGATGTATATACCTGATACATTAAAAATATTTTGATAACTCAAATAAATAGACCACTTTCGTAGATTCTATTTATTAATTATAATTCTTAATTCATGTATTTATATAATCTTATATAATCTCACATGTATATACCTTTAAGAATTTTTAACTGACTTCACATAAATAATCCACTGCAATAGTAATTATTTATCAACCATAACTTCTAAATATTTTCAATATTATATAATGTGAGAAATATTAGTGCCCATATAATTACGTTATCGTAGAACAAAATAAAGCCAATTTCAATTGATTTCCTCGCAGTAACCAATTGGAGAAGAACCTCTTTTTGTTTAATTAATATTAGCATGGTTACTGTCATTTAAAAGTAATTGGGAAAAGAAAGATTTATAACCAAGCAACCTTTTGAGAAGCAAAATATAAACCTACTTTAAAGAAAAAATTACCCACTGCCGTCACCAAAAGCAACTAGTGCATCACCATTCTTAAAAGTATTTTCCTTTTTATTCATTTATTAAAAGGAAAAATTTGGTTTTCCAATAAACAAGGAAAAAATTATTGAAGCATTAAGATGCTTCACCCAGGCACCATACCACCGCAGCCTTTACCCTTTACCTTAAGCATTAGTTGTATTAAACTATCGCTCTACAAGAAATTGCACCACGGCAATAACGGCAAATATACAACCCCATGGCATACACAAGTTCAACCCTATTTCTCTGTCATTACCAACGGCAAGTTCAAAAAACCTGCATATAGATAATTGCTCATATACATATATTAGGTTATCTATTTAGATGCAAGTAGGTTCTGATATCAATTGTTGGAAAACAAGTATACGAAGCGGAAGCAAATAGGCGGGACCACTTGCATGTAATATAGACAACACATAATTATGAATTTTAATCAAGCATAAAATCGATACTTATCTCTTGAAGCGTGACCACGAACACGAATCATAACTTCAAACACGAGCAAGAACCATCCACGCAATCATCTTCCGGATCCGTGGTCTTCTGTTGTGTGACCCGAATAGCATTGGAATAAGCGAAATTCATGTGGGCGAATTTCTCATTGAAGAACGCAGGAAAACCCTTAGCCTCCTTGATGGAATAAGACGTTTTTTAAATTCTTTGCCAAACCTGCTAGGTCTTCTTTTTCCACCAAAAATTAATTCCTATTTCTTTTCTACAAAGAAATAAATTCCATTTAATTCTTAATTATTCGGTCGCAGCAGGGACCACAGATTTAATTAGCGAGGCTTTCAATTATAGTATTAATTCGTAAAATGAACGAACTAACCTACCATAGTAAATTACAGATTATTTCACTAAAAATTCATAATTGCACTCCTCAATATAATGTCAAAATCATTCAATAAATCTTATTTAACTCCCATGTTAAGATTACAGACACCATTCAATCGAATTAAATTTCTGACTATTTAATTCATTGATTAATTTAATTCTTTATTCATACTCTTAACTTATTTCATGTGACGGATACGAAATCCACTTGTTGGTTTTTCACATGAAAACTTATAAGCAATCATAAAGGGGTATCATCAATCTCGAGGCCGAGACATGGATTTTATTAACTAATCATTATTTCACAAATGTCATTTGTCATCATCCAACCTATCGGGAACATTTTAACCCATGAAAGGGTTTCACCCTTTGATAGATCCAGACAACAAACAAATGATATTGATCATAATAATTATATCAAGATTAAGAGTATAAGTACATTTAATGATTTAGAGAAGTTGTTTATAAATATTTAGAACATAAACAATCATATCTACTTGGTCCGTTCAATTCACACAGTGTACTAGCACAAGAAGTTGGAATATAACCATTCCCATAATCAAGATTAGATTATATTTAATCTTATGCTACAATCATCAAGATGTTTGTCCAGCTTTATCTTTGATCGTGAACATAATATTTATACTTATAAGAATCGATGATTTAATCTTTCGTGTATAAGTTAAACTCTATACACAAAATCATCTACTATATAAGTAAATGGGCACATAGCCGAATATATGATCTATTTAATTCTTTGTTAAAATTAAATAAATAATTTTTCCGTGATAAATAATATATCCAAAACACATGATTAATAGTATATATCCCAACAGTAACGGCATACACCAAGCAAAAGCAATGTGGAATAAAGTATCTAACTCTTACAAAAATGTAGTTGTTTATCATGGGAAAATACATTTGCTTATAAAAAAACAATATATAAAAAGTAGCTTCATATATGACTAATCTATTGATAACTAAATCCAACAGTTCCAAGCATGCATGCAGTTTGCTGCAGTGAGGTTACCAACTCAGTCGTTAAATATGAAACAAAATCAATTAATATATTTCATTAACATAGGGCATGTAGTACAGTTCCACTAGTTTACAACAGATTACTACAGGTCATTTTCTAGTTGACACAATTTCCTACATTCAAGTTAGAAGTAATCTTCAAGCACCATGATACAACTGTCATATTTTTTTCTTCCAAACTAATCGATACTCCAAAGGGCACCTGGGAATTCTGAAAGGAAAAAAAATTACTAGCACGCAAATGAGTAGTTAGATATTCAATCACTTGTTAACTTAACTTATTAGATAGCAACTAGAATAAAGTTAATTTCTAAAGCAATAACAATTTGGGAATGCATAAAATATGTAATTAAGGGCGCCTCCACTGTCCACTCCACATACGCAACTAGTCCACAATATATATAGATTAGAGAAGAAACCACCATTTTTATGCACAACGATTCTTGAAAATCAGAGTGAAAGCTTCAAGAATTCTGACTTAGTAGTGAGAAAACATTCTACAGCGCAAGAAACAAAAAACTAAGAGCATCCATAAGAATATATACCTTTAATCACAAGATTCTATAATACTTTAACTTATGGAGCCACAAGAAAATGCAGACCCATAACACCACAAAATTCACTTCAACCTCCCATTTCAAGATTTTTAGTGGCAAAAAAGAATCACAAAAAATGCACACCCATTAAATAATATTCATGTAAACACTAGCTCATTTCAAGATTTAGAGTGATAAAAAAGGAAAAGACAAGAAGAAAATGTCAAATTAAAAACTGAAATTTGTAAATTACCTTTTTAAACTTTCTCAATTTTTTGAACTGACTCCAAATAATTTTAAACCGTCCATCCTTTAGAAGGTGACCATATCCATTATTGAGTGCAAATAAAAGCTTCTACCATCTTTTATGATAAAGAACTCTGATAAGAATCAAGAATATGGCCATCGATACTGAAAGTTGACTTAGATGCAACGGTGGATACATGAATAGAAATAACATCCCTTGCCATTTTTAAAAAAATGGATATCTACCCAATGAAGCTTTCCATTAAGTCAAGATATTAAAATCCTTTGATTTCTCTACATTATCCATGAAATACTGATTAAGCTTAGATTTTTTTCAATGTTTTCCTCCTCTCCCAAATGTTTCTCCCATTGAAATTTCAATATATCATCAACTTCACCCATCATGTTAGTGTCACCTCCAATATTGTCAATAAAAATTCCAGCCAGAGAATCATTATACTAATCATACAAGCGATTCAAATGCCTTCCACTTGGTCTGCCTTTAATTTTTCCAACAAAGAACTATATGATTTGCTAAAAATAAAGTTTCACATATTTCATCTTATACCTTGTATCCAACACAATAGAAATGAACAACAACATGTTCAAATTCTCAGGTTTATCTGAATCCTCCCAATATTTATCAAACTTAAGTTTTATCCTTCCAGCCATGTCAATCAAAATAAGATCACACTATAAGAATACTTAATAATAGAACTTCAGACATTAAAAAATTCATGAAAGAATAATTTCAAAGGAATGTATAAATTCCCTAGAAATTTTAAAGTACATCGATAGAAGATGTTAAGAAACTTTGTAAAAGCTTTCACAATCTGCCAATCATTTGTAGTTGGATGGCCTTTCAATTTACTTTGAATATAATAATTTCGTTAGTTATAATCATCCATGTACATTCCTGCAAAGGCCTTTTCAAAATTCACGACAGTATCTAATATTGCATATGTAGAATTTCACCTAGTTTAATTATCAAGACTTAAAAGATCATGAGTGTCCATCCTTACTTTCTCAACATATGACTTGAAAGAGGCAAACCTTGAAGTAGAAAACTTAACATATTTCACTGCATCCCTTATACGATAAATAAACTCAATTTGTTCATCCAAACCTTCTTTTATAATTATTTTCAAACTATGAGCATTATATCTAACATGTAAAATCTCATTTTTCAATATTACCCCTTTTCAATCATCAATACATGTCTTCAAATGCTTAATGGCATCATCATTGGCAGTTGCATTATCCAGAGGCACTGAAACAAGTTTTTAATTCCTTAATCTAATAAACATACCTCAATACCTTTAGCTATAGTCTCACCCTTGAAATCCAAAATTTGGAAAAATTAAGAATTTTCTTCTGTAAATTTCATTCATCATCAATTTAATGAGCAGTGAAAATCATATAAGTCAAATTTTGAAGTGATGTCCATGTATCAATAGTAATACACATAGTTGGTTCATGACAAGTTTTTCTTTCTCTTCTTGATAAATCTTCAACCAATGTCTAGTCACAGTTACACTTGAATTGTAATTCAAAATCAGGAAAAGATTTGGACATTAATTTCTTAAAACATTTTCCTTCAACAACTTTAAATGATCGATCATCAATAATGACAAATTCGGCAATGACCCTCCTAATATCTTCCACATTATACACCACCTTTTCAATCGAATTTATTTCATTTTCTTGTATCCCAACTTGGATAGGTACAAGTTTCAAAGTTAGCTGCCTTTTATCAACAAATCTAAAGGGAGATTTGAGACATTTCTCATTTAAAAATTTCTATAATGTTGAAGTTCCATTTGAATTGATCTCAACAACAAAGTGTTTTATACGATATTTGCATTTTGCTCTACATTTACCTTCTTTAGCAATAAATTTACCAAAGTGATCCCAAATCTGTGATGTTTCAATTCTAGTATTACAATCTATAGGATTGAAATCTATAAGAGTTGTTCTTTTTTCTATTTAGGAGGAGTGTGGAGATAAGGAGTTATTTTACCTTTCTTTTGAGGTACTGATCCAGTTGAAAGGTTGTCGACAATCATTTCTACATCTGTTCTAGCCGTAGTCTACATCTAAGAAAGTGATGAAACATAGAAAATTAAGACTTGCCATAGCAATTGCGATGAATCCTAAAAAATATTTGTTCAACACAAAACAGAAAAGAACATTACAAAAGAAACATCACTAAGAAACTAAAAACAAAGTCAATTGCCTTTATTAATTTCATGGGATTACTACTGTAGGTTCTATAACCAATAAAACTAAACAAAATAAAAAGAAATTTTACCAAGTTCAGGCCAGCAAAATATTGATTTTTTCACCAACCAATCAACGAAACTAAATTAAAAAAAATTCGAAAACTACTAATAATCTCAAGTCATAAAGCACAAAATCTTGAGGCGAAAACTACAAAGAATTGCAAACTCCGATGGATCAACTACTTGACGTTTGATCTAAAGAGAGGAACTTTTAGTCCGAAAAAGGTGAGAACTGTGATTAAAAAGAGACGAATGACCTCCGAGGAAATAAAAAATAAAGAATCAAAGGTAGCTTAACAACTTAACTCAATAAAGCAATTAGCTATAGCATAATTTCATAAGAAAGACAAAAAGAAAGAAAGAGAAACAAAATTGCGAAAGTGACCAACGTCTGAGTAGTGAAAGGTGAGAGAACAAGGAGAGGAGGAGAAGTCTTTGGAAAGTGAAGATGAAGAATGAACAGTATATTTCTCTTGCTAGGTTCTTAGGTTTATATTGCTCCTTTATAGTTGGATCATTTACTTACTAATCACTTGACAAATATTTCATGTTTCCAACTTACAAGCCCAAATCTAAATGTATATCTAATTTCTAAATATCAAAAACTAATAATACTAATTTTAAAAAATATTTACAAAATAGATTATAATTAATATTTTTTATGTATAAAAAATTAAAAATATATATATATTATGTCAGTTTGGGTTGGACTTGGTTTGAATTTTTTTGGTTAATACCAACCAAACAAAGAATGATCAGTTTTCTTTAATGCCAAACAACAAGTCGATTTGTTTCTCAATTTGACTTGGTTCGTCGATTCAGTTTGGCTTGATGGTTTGTCATGTACACCTCTAATTACAATGATAGATAAATTCTAGGCTTATGACTCTAATTCGCAATCATGTTGTATATCATGTTGTTGGATAAAAAGATCAATATATTACTAGTGTAGCATACCTTTTAGACCTTTTTGAAGAATGTTTCGTTACCAACATGTTTACTTCCATCATAGGTAATGTATTTGGGTTCAAAGTCCTGCACACTCTATGTATAGAAGATCTATGAATCCCTCCTGCTTATATTAAAACTTTCCAAAGTCCCTCATGGAATATAAGTTGAAAGAGATAAATGGAGCAAGTATGATCATGCCCTGTTAGGATGTACAATTAAAACTATATTAGGGTTATCTGCTAAAATTTATGGTAGAGATATATATGAATGTCCTTGTAGTGGACTTGATTTTACCAGAGATGATGAGAACTTGAACTCACAACCATTTATACATTGGAGAGATCATTTCTTATTTTGTTTCGAAGCACTTTATAAAGCACAGGCTAAAATAGGTGAAATCAAAGGGCATTACTAGAATACTACTACAATTAATAATGAAGAAATGATCAAAAGAGTTTATTTGCTAGAGTTTTCATCGACTTGCTTAATTTATCTAGTTATTGATTTATGGATTTTATATTATGATTATGGCCTTTCGATCCTCTACTCACCTATTCACATACATATCTATGTTTATGTTTATATGATCAAGACAAATATGTAAATGCAATTGTGCTTCCCATTTATTAACCATGTAAGGTGTTCTAGGTATATGTGTATCCTTACCACAAATCCAATCTTTGATTCCAAATGTTAAGATCTTACTCTTTTTATTTTTCGTTCTAACCCGCGATTCCTCTTTTAAATTCACACTGAGAATATATATTTATTCTACTAGTTGCAAAGCAGTAAAATAGTAAACATAAGAATAATAACCTACCATTTATCTCATGTATTATCACTAGATATTAACGTGCTCATGTTTTCTTTTTTTACTTTGTTACTTCAACTCCTTTGAATCCTTCATAATGCCAATTTTTTTAACTGTTCTGAATTTTTTGTACACAGTCTACATCAAATTGAGTTAATCAATTAATTGCCTGGTTAACAAAAACTATTATGATACTCTTCACGAATAAAATTAAGAGTCCACTATAACAATCATGATAAGGCCATAACCAAAAACACGGATGTTTAACCACTCATTCTTTAATCAAATTTACAAGAACTGATGTTGTTCATGAAAAGAAATGGTTAGGAAAAGTGAAAAAAAAAGAAACCTAAAGGTGTTTTCTCTTCTCCCTTCTCTGGCTCATTGTAATGCCCTGTTTCTTCATTACTATAATCACCACGTTCGAAGGTTACAAGGTACGGCAATATCTTTAAAATTCTTTAAGAGGTCTGTTAAGGGCTATGATTAGACAAATTTGAAGTAGAAAAGTTTGATGAGCGAGCTGATGTCACCCCGCTATAGCGGCATGCCGGACGCTATAGCAGGGTCCCAAGCAATAACTCCAAAATTATTTTAAAACCCTTTTCATTTTAGTTCTACACCAGAATATTGCCTACTTCTAAAAACCCTTTAGGGTTGCCTCAAGTCCCTATAGCAAAGACGATGACAAAGTATGCTTAGAAGGGGTGAATCTCAAAGGTTCCTCACATTGTTTGCACTAGAAATTGCTAGAACAGGTTAAGGAATGTGAGTTCTTGCCTTCTTAATAGTTGCATAGCACCCAAGTAGGCTAGGTTTATATTGAGTAGTAGACCTTGGTTAGAAAATATATTCATAATATAGATAATATAGATTGATGGGAGATTTTATGATTAGGCCTGCATGCAAGATGATTGGATGGATAAAATAAATAAATTAGGGTAATGAGAATTAAAGTTAGGGTTTAGGGAATTGCGTGGTAAATTGTCAATATGCTTACATGCTTTTTGTTACATGCCAATTTAGTAGTAAGTGGAAATGAGTAGTAGTAGAGTTGGTGTTAATGCAGTAAAACTCTTCCAATTAGTGATAATTGATTGTACGATAAAGTTAGAGGTGGAGAATTGTAAAATAAGATGTATCAACATATTGTTAAGGAATGTAGGGGTAGACGTAGAGTAACCAATGGTGACGGTGTAGCATTAAGATGGAAGATAAAGTTAAAAGGTGTAGAGTTAGAGGGAAGTGTATGTATCTAGGGTTTATAAAATAGAAGGTCAACCTAATTTGGTCGTGTGTATATTCACTTGTTATATGTTGCTTGCTCCTCAAGTATTAATGTCTGTTGAGTAGGTGATGGTTGAATTGGAGTTAAAACTCAAGTTGATTATATGTGTGCATGTTAATTTATTGTTTGTTTATTTAGTTACAATGTATGCTAATGAATATAGAAATTGATCTTTGTTGAATGCAAGTTAGAAATCGATAATCTATAATGAGATTGGTAATAAGGATCTTATTTGATGTGCAAGGTGGTTGATTCACTTATTATATGATTGTACTTGTTTATGGTACTGTTTGTTGTTGTGAGATGAAATGATAAAGGTTGATCATGATTGAATTATTGAATTTTAGGGAGAATAAGGGTGGGACATTGAAATAAGGATGCTATCACACTTGGTTTGGGATATGGGTGGAAGGAACTAGTTGTCTGGGTTATTTGATACATGGGCTGAGCTCGTGCCCTACAGGTCATAACTATTAGACATTTATAAGATCTATAGCATGTGTGTACATTGTGATTGGGAGAGTTTGGCAGTTCCTCGAATGAACTAGGTTATATTGTGTTAATATTATATTTGAATCCTTGTGTGATCCAGTTGATTAGTTTTGTACTTGAAATGATTTAATACTTGTTGTTGGACAATAAAGAGGTGTTTCCTAAAAAAGTGAAAAGTTGATTGCTTTATGAGGTTTGTGGTAGTTGACTTGAGTTGAATACTATTTTCTTGAAGATAATTTATATATCTACTTGACTTGATTGTATTAAGGTGGCATGTTTGATTGGTTTCATAAGTTATTGAGATGGTAATTTACCCGAATTGAGTACTAAATATGTGTAAAGGTGAATTTGTGTTTTTTTTTTTATTCGGATGGTATTCCTAAAGTTATGGTTGTGAAGGAGTCTGACTTGTATAGTTTACTAATTGCCTTGGGTGTTCTTGTTTAAATATGTGCTATTGGGTTTATTAATTGAATAACTGATATATGTGTAGTTAGAAGTGGTATGTAATTGGGGAGAAGGTGTCCAATTAGTGATGAAGGTTGTATAATGGGTGGACATGTGGTTAGTGAGAAGTGTTATGAATTAATAAAGTCTGATAGAGAGAATATAATGGGAAGAGTGGTGATTGGGAAACCCGAGATTAAGTGGTTGAATTAGCATATTATGTAACTTCATGTTTGATTTTGCCTATTTGTATTATGTTTATGTGATTTAACTTTGGTCGACCAATGATACCTACCAGTATGTGTAATGATACTTACACTACTCTTGCTATTCCCTTTTTGGGGTATAGACTGCTTGTAGGATCAGTTAAGGTTTTTTATTTGATACGGATAGAAATTCTCCAGCAGCTTCCGTCTTCTCATTTCATGGTGGGAGCTGGTCATATTTATATTTATTTTTGTTTAGTAGCCCTTGTACATGTCTAGGCTAGGTCCTCGTAGAAAAATATTTCTTTTGTTGTATTTAAAAAGGAATTGTAATAAGTTTTATTGAATTTATGAATGGATTATATTATTACTTATGACTTTCACATGTTTTTCTAAATGGGTGATAAGGGTTCTCCTAGCTAGGTAGAATAGAGTAGGTGCCCGCACAATTTAGTTAGTTGGGTCATGACAGTTGGTATTAGAGTGCAGGTTATCAGTCTCACAGGTACAATAACAATCGTCGAGTAGAGTCCTGTAGATTGGTGTGTTCACATCCATAATGAATCTTTGGGAAGCTCTGAGGCATTCTAGGAATTGTTTCTCTTTTTTCCTTTCTTTTGTGTAGTTCTAGTGATTATTTCTATGGGTTGAGTCCAATTGGTATCTCTTGATTCTAATTGCTATCTCAACCAATCTAATTGGGACTACCTGACCCCCCCCCCCCCCCTTGGAAAATGCAAGCAATAGAATTGGAACTTAGAAGGTTTGTAATGACCCAAATCATTGTTATGTTAAATATCATCTCGAAAAAATGTTTCGATTAAGAAATCCTTGTTCCGGAACGTATAGGAATTATTTCAAGGGAAAATACCGGGGCCTAAATTGGAAAAATTAGGCCAGACCACCGACTGACCACTACAACGGTAGTCTAGCAGTATCCAGCCCAAGGGTTAATTAAAACCCTTATTCAACTAAAGCATCTTATGTCATCTCCCTCCTCCAAAAATGCCCCAAGTGAACCTTATACCTAAAATGACAAGGATTTGGAGGCCAAGCTCCATGAGGGTGATTTTGAAGTAATTTCGATGTGGTTTCCGACATTAGTAAAGGGCAAGGCTCATGTGCAGTAACTCTCCACTCTTCATAGCATTAGAATTCATCTATGAGGTAGGTTATGGATTAATTATAGTAGACTTGGGATAGGTGCATGCATTAACTATAGTTATGCTGAAAGATTTATACGGTAGGCCTTCGGGCATGGAGTTTGGTTGGATAGAATAATAACAAAACTAGGATAATGAATTTGTGATTTGAATGATAAGTTATTGAGCTGTTTTGCTCATGTAATTGTACTAGGGTATAATTTTTGCATGAACTAGAGGTAGGTTGATGAGAGAAAGTGTATTTATGAGTTAGAGAAAGGTTTAGGGCAACTATAAAAGTAAGAAACATGAGTTAAAGCCAGAGTATGCATTTGGTGGGCTTATAGAAGTCCGATAGAGCTCGACTTAAGAGTGAAGAGAATGATTAGTATGTGCCTAGATGTCTTGATGAGTCGAGAGGAGTTAGAAAGGTTGTGGGTGTGTGTACAGTGTTCGTGTGTAGCTATTCATACAGGAATATAAATAGATATAGCAGAGGGGAAGGGAACTGCGAGGCAGACATAGTATCTAGGTTTATGGTCATATGTTGGGTGAGTATGAGTCATCAGGTGTAACGTGGAATTGATTTTTTTATGTGCTTATATGTGAGTTAGATGTTGTGATTAGCTTTCAGGCATTACTTGTGATTATTGACTTTATCATGCATTGAACATATGGTTTTGAAATGTTATAGATATGATAGATGGATCACGTATCTCGCCGACACTATTATATGGATTGGGTGTCGTACCAACACTATTATATGGATTAGGTGTCACGCCAACACTGTTATGGGATTGGGTACCATATCGATACAAGTACATAGACTGAGCTTATCCCTTGTAGGTCATAACTGAGAGTCCCTGCTGACTCTAGTATGTGTGTACACCTTGCATACATGCATTCATTATCTCATTGAACATATTTATTATGGTGCTTGAGGTTGAATGATTCTGCTTAAGTGTAATTGATGTATTTATATACCAGTATATCTGTTGAGATGAAGTGTTATAACTGTACTTGTTTAGTGTCGTGTGTTGAGGCAGTGGCCAAGAGTAATGGACCAAAATGCTTAGCGGTAATGTTAGGTAAGCTTTATTTGAGTAATTATCTTAATCTTAGTATGCATAGTGTATATATGTTATATAAGTGAGGTATAGGGTGATCTGGTCCAGTTCGGGTAGTATCCTAGGAAAGTAGTCTAGTGGTCGACTTGATAATTTAGAGGTGGAGTAGTGAGTCATAATCGTGTTGGGCAAAATTCGTAGGGTTGTTGGTGAAGGTGGCAAGGCAAGAATTATGGAACTTAAGGAGAGGCTAAATTGTCAAAGGACAAAGATACGCAAAATATTAAATAGCAGGCAGGTCATAAAAATACTAAGGGCAATATGTCAAAGACCTAAAGAGAGGGTCATTAGAGGGTTTAGTGTTTCAGAACCTTAACTTGTGTCATGATTTCCTTTCTATTTTCTATTGTTGTTAATTTTTTTTAACCCTGGTCAGCTAATGATACCTACCAGTATGTATGGTTGTACTGATACTACACTTACTATATCTCCATTTGGGGGTATAGCCATGTTGTAGGTCAGTTGGAGTTTCTATAGGGACGGCGGTGGTTACTCTTTAACAGCTCCTGTCATCTTTCTCTTACATGGATGTTGTATCTCAGGTCTTCTTTTTCATTTCTTAGCGCTCTTGTACTAGTTTAGATTAGGTTCTAGGGAAAACTGTTGTTTTATTTCCACAATGTATTTAGCTAACAAATGTATTTGGAAAAGAGTTTTATTTTCATTAAAGGATTATTTTATTAAAATATCATTTCATTTAACTTCCAAACTTAATTGAATGGTTGGGTAATTAGGGTTCATCTGTCTTAGGTAGAGTTGGGTAGGTGCCCGCACGATCCATGAATTGGGTAGTGACATGATGGTATCAAAGCATAGGTTACTTTTGTTGAGTAGAGTCCTGCAGATTGGTGTGTTGATGTCCACATCAAATCTTTAGGAGGCTACGAGGCATCTAAGAATCTGTCTCACTTTCTTCTCTCCTATCATGCTATTTCAGTGTTGTCTCCCTGAGTTGAGTCTAATTGGTATCTGAAAGATTCTAATTGGTATCTCGACCATAACAATTGGGATTAATTAGTCCCAATTGGTATCTCAATAATGTTTGGAAGGCTAAAATTATGATATTCTAACTGATAGAGGTCGATAAGAGGCGTAGGATTTGTTTTCTGATATCATAAATTATATGTGGATATAGTGAATGGTGTAGTTTTCAGTGCTGCTAGTGAACATAATTCTTCTTTCAGTGATTGGTCATGTATGCCTAGAAGATACTTATGTTTTAATCATTTTCGTTGTGTTACGACAGAATGTTGCATGTTTTTATTATATGGACTATTGTTGTTAGCTGTAATAGTGCTTTATTGTGTGTGGTTCAACTTTCTTAAGAGCAAGTTATTATTATAAATGACATGAGGTGAGTTGTTATAGAAGAAACTCTGGAATCGTAAGGGTTGGCTGTGATTTTGAGGTATAACTTCATCTTCGTGATTTGGGACACATCTTGATTTCCTGTGACTTGAAGTATTCCTTATTTTCCACCCGAGACCTAACAAATTACCTGGGTACTTTGCAATGTTCAATATAAGTTTTCATGGTAGGTAAACACTTAAGACGAGTGGTGTTTTGGAATATTTTGTGTGAAATTGAGCGAGGGATTTGAAAACCGAGTTAACAATAGACTTAGAATATCAAATTTGAGCATTCTTGGTTATAAATTGCTAAGACATAATGGATAGGGGTAATAAAGTTGTTAGGTTCCAGCCGTGCTCTTATTTTGTTCCTTATGCTTATGTTTTGATGATTGATAAACTCATTTCTAGAACCTGGTCCTTGTATGTCTGATTGATATTTATGTTCCAATAATGGCCTGACCTAATGAAGGACTAGTTAAGACAATTGTTGTCCCAGTGTGCAATCTTGCAAGTGTGTGCATTTGTCTTATGTGCCAGCTTTATAGTACTTTTCTGGATAATGTTGGCACGTTAGTGGGGTGAATTCTTTGTGTTCCATTCTCAGCATCCAATGAGAAAGCTTCTCTCCCAATGCTCAACATATATATTCATCATCAACCAAGAGAGAAGGTAAGATTTTCCAAAAATTAAAAGGATTTTTTGTCAAACAAAAGCCTCACCTTAGCTGATATTACAAGACTCAAAACCTTAGAAATTCTTTACTCATAATGATACATGTTTTCATTTCTAGGATTATTGAGGCTTTTATTATGGTCTTAGAATTGTAAACTCACGTCTCATTTGAGAGATTCTAGTGAGTAGTTTTCGTTCATCCTTTGTTCAAGAGTGAGTTGTATTATAGCTAGAGGTAGCTAATTGAGAGCTCACAGTAGAGGTACTACAAGGGTGTGTTGCAATAGAGTTATTGAAAGATTGTAGAAATTAGAGGGTTAATTCCTAGGTTGTAATTGAAGGTTACTAGGAGTTTAGCAAAGTGTTGGTAAAATCCTACTGGGTAGGTCGCGGTTTTACTCTGTTGAGCAAGAAGGTTTCCACGGAAAATCCATATGTCTTTTACCTTACTGCATTTTACTTCCGTTCAAAGTTATCTATTCTTGAGATTGCTAGAACCTAGTACTCTATCAGGTCCCCTACATTGAGATGGACTGTAGTAATTCTTCAATTGGTATCAGAGCAGTTCCTCCTAATCTCAGCGACTGGTCCATCATCTCTTATGGAAGGACAATCAATTACAAAGCCACTAATGCTCAATGGTCGACACTATCTAGCATGGAAGATAAGAATGCAAGAGTTCATAATGTTTGTGGATCGTGAACTGTGGGACATTATCAATAATGGTCCCAGTGTTCCAATAAAGAAAGCAAGAGCAGGAGGCATTACCATAGCTATTCCTAAAGTTGTAAAAGAATAGAATGACATCGATAGAGGGATAGTTGAGAAAAATCTCAAAGCCGAAAGAATTCTCATGGATGGCATTTATCCCAAAGAAGACAGTAAGGTCTTATCTTGTGAAACTACAAACAGAATTTGAGAAACCTTGAAATCCATCTATGAGGCTAAGAATCTAGCTGAAAAGAAAGATTCAACTCACAAAATAATGGATAATGACTCAAGTGAAATAGATGCGGTTATGACCTACATAGTAAAAAAATTACAAAAATTAATGAGAAAAAGTGTTAGACCTTCCACATATGAGAATTCAAGCATGCGTATCAGGAGTGATTACCCAAATTAGAGTAAAAGTGAAGCTGGAAACCATAATCAAGAGTACTCAATACAGGGACCTGATGATGATGACCAGGTCCCCTATAAGTACAAATCAAAGAAAACTAGCAAAGCAATAAAATTAGCAGTAGCTTCATGGGGGAATCCTCAAGTGACTCAGATAAAGAACAGAACAAAAGGAGTATCTCCATCAAAGTAGATAGTGAAGAAAAGCTAGGACTTGTTGCTGAATTAGATAATGAAAAAGTTGAAAAGGTAACACTTTTGGGTATCAAAAAGGATCTTAAAAATTACTCATTGAGAAAATTGAGATGTCTAGATGATTTACTGACAGATGTCCTCAGTGACCTTACAGAAGACAAATATGAAACTGTGTTATCGAAAAGTGATTCTCTACCTAAGAATTAGAAAGAAAAAGTTGAGTTTGATGTCAAAAGAAAGGATGATAGAAGCTATCTTCAGTATGAAGTCAAGAAGGAATTAAAAATATCCCAAATAAATCTCTTAGTTTCTCTTGAGAAAAATAGAAAGTTGGAAAGGGACCTAGTCAGGATGAAACTAGATCTTGAGAAATCTCTTAAATGGATAGTGCCCTCACAAGATCTGAATGATTCAACTAATGAGAGACTCATTGATGATGAAAGTAATGGTTGTCTGGAAAAAAAGTTCCTTATGACTTCAATAAAAATGGGTCATCTGATTTAACAAATTGGCTCTATGAGTATCATGAAAAGTATGAACACTGGAAGGGTGCAGTTCAGTAAGAAATCATAGAAAGAGAAAACATCAGGAGTGCAAGGATTTAGAGGCAAAAACTAAAGGACTTGTTCTTGTCTCAAAAAGAATCAGGTTGCCAGCATGGACAAAGAAAATCTGATTCTCCCTTTATCTCCTCTTTGGGAACCCAAGTTTTTGTCTCCTCTTTGGGAACCCAAGTTGAAATGGGTTCTCAAACTTAACACTTGAAATTCCAGGGAGGGAGGAGTGAGACAAGGCAACCAAAATATGTTCTTGAATAAGTGGTTGCTCAGGGCATATGAATGAAATTCCTTTTTTTCCTCTCTCACTCAAGAGATTTCAAGGGAGAGTGTCTCTCTTGGATATGTAAGGATTGGCAAAAATATTGGTTCATGGAATTAACAAAAAATGTTCTTTGCTAATGGCTAGAATCTAGTTGGTAAAAGTGTCTAGGATATGTGATAATGGAATCCAATGCTGGAGTAAAATCAACAGTTGGCATAATAGAACTAGGTGTCACCTTCAAAAGCATGGATAGAAAAGATGAGAAAGGTATTAGTTTCATGAAGGTGTGGAGCACAAAAGATCAAAGAATCAACAATCAAATTGAGATACTAAGCAGGGATCAATACCAAAAGAAGTTTCCTAACCCAGATGATGCTCAACTTATTATCTCTATTACTTGAATGTCTCCCATTTCAGCTAGAAAAGTGGGTTCAGATATCCAGGTAGAAGTATACTTGATCAAGTCTAATTCAGTCTCATACACCTATAAGTATGCACTAATTATAGAGAAGAATCGGCACCTAAGCATGGATGGATAGGAGTAATGCAGGACATAAATGGAGACTTCATGGAGGTACTAGGTTTCCATAAGGTTAATTCAACTTTCTTTACTTTAGGAATTTTTGAAATTAAAAGAAAATAATACTACCATGTCGCCATATTTTTTCCTGCCAATTAGTAAAGTTGACTTGTCAGTAAGAATATCAATCATCATTTCCTCTTTCCATTCGACAAGTCTCTTCCCTCTCCCTTTTTTATTAAATCGTAACCATTCATTTTATTTCCTTTTCTTTGAATTGCTTTTATATATTTCAAATTGCCCTTTTTTTTCAAACATTTAACTCTCCTTCTACATAGCTCTCTTGTCCTTCTAAACTTCTAACCTGCATCAAAATGGCTAACTCCAGTTCTCCTACAAGTCAACCAAAGTCCTCCTTAGATCTTTAAACTCCCGTAACCACTGTTAGAATTAAGACACCCCATTAACTGAAGGGCTGAGAAACCCTCTTATGGTTACTCCAGTTCCAGTTCCCTCTTTTGGTTCCCCAAATCACTCCAATCAACATAACTCTCAGAATGTCTCCAGCAAGATTGTCAAGGCTGTATATCTGGAGATAGCAGATGAGACAAATAGTAAGGCCTTATCTGAGAAAACACTTGAAAATGATCAAGAGTGTTTGAGTACATATGCTAAGAAAGAAATTTCATCCATATTGGAGGACCAAAATCAGGAACCAAGTGCTATAACAATCTGAGGTTAGAGTTCTAAAGTAAATGTTAGTGTGAAATATGCCTCAATATTTGAGGAAACAATGGAAACCCTATGTGCAGGAGAACTACCTATGAAAAGGGAACTTCCTCAAACATACTGGATATAAGTGCTCAACTTGTTGCTATGATCGAAGGAAATGAAAATATAGGTGATAGATCTGAGCTTGTGGGAGAATCTCACAATGTTTCCCAAATGCTTGAAATCCTTGATAGTTCACCTAAATATGATGGGACTCATCTATCCCATGCTGCTCAGGTCCTCAGAGATGATTCTGAGATGGAAAGTAATCAACGACCTCTAAGTGTCAGGATGAAGAAGTTGCAGGCATTCACGGGACCAGTTTTTAGTGGAATTTGCACCACTAGAGGTAGCCAAAGAAAATTTATTAAAGATGACTTGAAGATAAACAAATCACAGATAGCCCCAAAGGAGAAACTGAAAAGGAAAACAATTGTGGTTGATGATGCTCCATGACTGAACATAGTAAATGTTGATAAGAAAAAAGAAACTAAAGAAATAGACATTGATGTAGCTCTCAGGGTAGCCAAAAGATGTGGTGAGATAGTATCCAAACCTGGTGAAAAGAAATTGACAGTATGTGCTAAGTGAAGAAGGGGTACTATTGTACCTGGTCCTTCAAAGCAGTTAACCAGTCAAAAAAGAGAAAGAATAATGATGGCTCAAATAGTGAGAGACCTAGTACTGAGTACAGAGAGAAGGGAAAGGAAATGATGCATAAAGAGATCCAAGGAATTATAAGGAAACAAACTGTACTTCGTGGATGGATGTTTGATCTAGATATTGATTAAATGCACAGAATGAGGGACCTGGTTTCAATGGAAAAATTCCATAAATGGCTTCACTTGTTCGATCAATCTCTTCCTAATCATCGTACTAAAGAAGTTATAGAGTTTTATGCCGATATAAAATATTGTGCTAGGAACAATAATGTAGTTACTCATGTTCAAAGAGTACAAATTTACCTGGATGAGAAAGTGCTTAGGGAAATAATGGAGTTACCTACTAATAGGATCAGTTCCCTTGAGAAAAGGACATCGTCAAAGAAATTTCTTGAGATAGCTAGCAAGCTGGAGGACAAGAAGTTTGAACCTTTTTTCAAGAAACAGATGAAGTGTGACTATCAATTGGTGTTCGAATTTTTAAACAAAATTTTACTCCCAATATCTGAAAAAAGAAATGGTGCATCTAAAGTGGATCTATTCATTATGGAGACAATATCATCTTTTCAGTGTATTAATCTTCCTGTACTAATGTTGAAGCATATGAATAAAGTTGTGAAAGAGAATAAAGGAAAACATAGTCTGTTGTATGGGTTACTACTCAACAAAGTATTTGAATTTTTCCAAGTGGGACTTGGTAAGGGAATTGCCTCTTCTAGGAAGCATATGTTCACCATTTCTACACTGGGAGAATGCAAATTTGTCAAGAAAAAGGGAGGTGTGAAATCTCACTCAGTCGTGTCTTATCACTCCTAAAGAGAAATCAAATAAAGAAGTAGATCGTATGACTATACTGCTTGCTCAAAGAGATGCTGAAATAGATCAACTAAAATCTACTCTGCAGCGAGCCTCTATGGAACATATCGAGGGACTCGGTGTGGTGGATGCTCTGAAAGATGAAAATGATAGACTAAATAGAAAGGTAACAGAGTTGACTGAAAAGCTTCTTAAATCTCATGATGATTCATATGAATGTCTTAGTTTGCTTTTAGAAGATCTCTCATTTTCTTCTTAAGTCTCTTACCAAACCGTCCTTCTAAGTCCTATCGTCTTAGTCTTCATGATCTTCTTGTTCCTCCTAAGTCCCGTTTGCTATGGCATGTTTTTTTTAACTTTTAAATTACTTTTGTAATGACTGCTGGACTATATTAAATATGAATGATGTTTTGTCTACATGCTTGCCTAATTCTCGCTCTTATGCTTATATTTTTTTACCTATGATGTTTAGCCTACATTCTTGCCTATATGGGTAAACTTGTTTTCAAGTATGCTTATCCTTTTTAATGATGCCAAAAGGGGGAAGATGATGAGTGATAAAAAGGGGCAACTAGTTCTAGGTGATGGAGTGCATGATGACAGAGGGAACTACAAGGGGAACTGGTGTTGGGTGCTAACGTGCATAGTGACAGTGGAAACTAGAAACAGTTGCAAGTTTTGTGTGCTGCAAAAGACTCTATATTTTGTCATCATCAAAAAGGGGGAATATGTTGGGTTGCAGCCTTGCTCTTATTCTTTTCCTTATGCTTATGTTTTGATGATTGAAAAACTCTATCTCTAGAACCTGGTACTTGTATGTCTGATTGATATTTATGTTCCAATAATGGCTTAACCTTATAAAAGGACCAATTATGACAACTGGTATCACAATGAGCATTCTTACAACTGTACGTATTTGTCTTATGTGCAAGCTGTCTTTTACTTTTCTAGACAATGTCAGCACGTTAGTGGGACGAATTCTTAGTGATCCTTTTTCATCATCCAATGAGGAAGCTTCTCTCCCAATGCTCATTATGTATATTCATCATCTACCAAAAGAGAAGGCAATTGTACAAATTAAAAGGAATTTTTTTCAAATAAAAGCCACACCTCAGTTGATATTACAAGACTCAACAACTTAGAAATTCTTTACTCATAGTGATACATATTTTCATTTCTAGGATGATTGAGGTTCTTGTAGTGGTCTTATAATTGTAAACTCACATCTTATTTGAGAGATTCCAGTGAGTAGTTTACGTTCAGCCTTTGTTCAAGAGTGAGTTGTTTTGTAGCTAAAGGTAGATAATGGAGAGCACACAGTAGAGGTACTATGAGGGTGTGTTGCAATCAAGTTATTGCAAGATTGTAGGAATTAGAAGGTTAATTCCTTGGTTGTAATTGAAGGTTACTCGAAATTTATTAAAGCATTAGTTAAATCTTACTGGGTAGGTCATGGTTTTACTCCATTGAGAAAGGAGATTTCCACGTTAAATCCCTGTTTCTTTTAACTTACTGCATTTTACTTCCGCTCATAGTTATCTATTCTTGAGAGTGCTGGAACCTGGTACTCTATCAGGTCCCCTGCATTGAGATGAACTGTAGTAATTCTTCAAAAGTGTTCATGGAATAGCTTCGTGTGAGAAAGGACCTAAAAATGGTTAAAAATTGGAGCCACTATTGAAAAACACTAAAGCGAGCAATTTACCTCTATAGCAGCATCATTGCAGTGGCTCCTTACTGCTTCCACGGTACCACTGCAGCGACACTTTTGTCATTGTAGTGATGCCCAATCAGTAAGCTACTAGGGCTTTTCTTATTTTGTGATTTTTCATACTTTATAAAAATAACCCTATGTTCATAATATTTTTTAATAGAAATCATTCACGACATAAATAGCAACATATTTATATATTGTTAGTAAATAGTAAGTCCTAAAAGTACCAAAAAGGAATGAAAAAGATTATTTGTTACATGTCTCAAATGGGGGAAATCCAAATCCAGAATTAGTAAATAAACAAGGGGGAATCTAGTTGGTGGCCTCATCATATCTAAGGCTCGAGGAATCTGAGCCCTCCTCCTCCATCCCACTAAGAAAGGAGTCCTTCTTCATCATCTTTGGGAGCTTCTTAGTGGGGGAGGCACACTTGAACATGTCATGCACTTCCTTTCATATCCTCATCAACATAAGGTCCTAGGAGCGCCTATTCTTATTTACCTCATCTAGCTCCTTTCAGACTCTTGATAGGCCTAGGCTAAGTCTGACAGGGAACTCGTTGGAGCCAAACCTGGGAGAGGTAACTGAGACCACTCTAAATAACTCCAAACAACATCAAGTTGTCCTTCCAGCCAGTGAGGGATGCAGAAGTCTGTGTGGGAGGGGTTCTAGTCTCCTTGCTCCCTCTGACCTTACTACTCTAACCCTCGTCCCCTATATTCCTCTTCTTCTTGCTCCTTCCCCATGAGCCCTTCGCCTTCAATGATTTGAAGTCCACATCACACTCCTCTTGTGTGTCACGGTCCTTCTTCGCAACATCCACCCTCTTGCACATCTCCATTATCAAGGATGGCAAGAAAAGACCTCTCAAAGACTCTTCCCTAGGGTAAAAATGCCACCACTCATCAATAATCTGCATCCCCATGTTCATTTTTATCCCCAAGAAAGTGCAGGCCACAACCATAGCCCAGTGGAAGGTCATATTAGTACCATTTCTCAAAGTACGAATCCTCCGAGATGCCAAATGTAGCTATCTTTAAACTTCCACTGAAACGGGAGTGATCTTCGTCCCCTTGACGCTAAACCACTTCACCTTGTCCTCTTGATCCTCCAGTACTAGGTTCTTTGCCACCCACTTCAACTCCGACTCAGTAATCTTAGCCTTAAAGGCGGCATTGGAGGAGTTTGGGACCCCCAAGGTGTCATTGATGGTGGCAGCATCTACTGGAATATTCTTTTCTTGAATACAGATGGTGGGAAGGGGCACAAACCAGTACACAGTCGAGAGTACGACATAGAACTCCCGAACTATGGCTAGGTTACATGCAGGGAAAATTTCTGTCAGCATCCCCCAAATAAAAGTCCTCAGCTAGTTTTAGAAGTTAGGTGCCTCATCCTTCACGTCCTTTATCACAAACCCCCCTTAAGTCGCCCTTTCTCATAACTCTCACAAAAAATAGAGATGGGGAACCTTCGGTATGTAGGTTGATTATACATAGTAGTATCCCTACTAATATCATAATTACAGTGTTAGAAACCAATTCAGTATGCTACAGAAGGTACGGGAATTCAAAAATAGAAAAATTAAAAATCTAAGAGGGGCTATGTCACGCCCTGACTTCCTACGAGGCGTGATTGGCACCCAAAGACGATAAGGCCTGAGAGAACCAATCCTTGCTTATGCTCATTCATATGCATGCCATAAGAAATACCATTATCATGTAAGAACTTAAAATGCTAATAACGGAATTCATGGAATATGCGATAGATATATACATATGTGAAACTTGTACGACAGGGACATCAGGTCAACATGGACATACACCTCTTACCCATAACCGTCTACAAAGCCTCTACAGATACATGACCATGTCTATACAATATTTACATAATACCAAAACCTAGTGTACACATGTGACTTGGGAAGCCCTGAAGCAACTGGAGCTCACCAAAGACCTGTATATGATCCGCAGCCTACTGAGGAGGTCTACTAATGCCTGCACCTGCAACATGTAAGGTAAGTCCCCCGAGGGTGTCAGTACGAAGAATGTACTGAGTATGTAAGGCTCGTAAGAAATGGCATCATACATAAGAATGTCAATAGAATAAAATATGAGAGAATAGTCAATGTGGATAAACCATCATTTTATATAATATCTTTTATCATTACTTTCCTTTAAAGGAAATTACCTTCACTCAAGAGACTTGCCTCCACTAGATTCTTCTATATGCAAGAGATTCCTCCTTGATTCTATGCTCATTACCATTAATAATCATCTATTTGGTTAGTAGGTTGTAAAAGAATAACATTCATCCACATACGTCCACTCTAGTGGTGGGGTAATAATATAACATACATCTACTCTATTGGTATACATCCACTCTATTGGTGGGTTAACATACATCCACTCTCATGGTGGGTTAACATACATCCACTCTATTGGTGGGTTAACATACATCCACTCTCATAGTGGGTTAATATGCATCCACTCTCATGGTGGGTTAACATATATCCACTCTCATGGTGGGTTAACATACATCCACGCTCATGGTGGGTTAATATACATCCACTCTCATGGTGGGGCAACATACATCCACTCTCATGATGGGGCAACATACATCCACTCTCATGGTGGGTTAGCATACATCCACTCTCATGGTGGGTTAGCATACATCCACTCTCATGGTAGGGTAACATACATCCACTCTCATGATGGGTTATAATATAACATACACAAGGATCATGATAGTATATAAAATCGGGCCTCCACCTTTGGTAGGTTATAATAAATGGCATAGCATAATATTGGGATTATTCCATATTAAACTTATACCCTTAACATAGTTATGAGAGTGACACATTAGGGATCATGAAATTAATTGAAGCACACACTTATATACACATTTCACTTCACTCCTTTACTTAATGAGATTGACATCTTCACTTATGAGGACTAGTTATATTAACCTGCACATCACCTCTCTTATTACTCTTATGAGATTAGTACTTTTACTTGTGAAAGATTGGTACAACCATAATCATAATATTATTAGACTTTGGCACATAACATGATGGAAACAAAATGCTTATGCGAAAGAAATAGACTCTCTTTACATCTTTACTCTCTCTTGAGATAGTTCTCTTAGAATCTACAACATCATGACAACTTAGGAACTTTCGTCAATAAATAAGAGATAAGTGGATCATAATTCATCTAAGAGTAGGACACCTATGAATAACAATATATGTCAACCTTAGTTGGAATACTATAGAACTCCTTTGGAATATAACACTTTTGGAACCTTAGTATAATGATTACTAAGTAAGACACATGTGGATATCAACTGTTCATCAACCTGAGATGCGATACCTTAGAACATTTTGAAACTGTCTACATATTAGACAATGAACATGAGTCAACCAATGGACATGAGTTATATGATTCACCAGTGACTAATGAGTAAGGAACATATGAGTAACACTAGTCAACCACCGGATATGGAATACCTTAGAGCATTTCGGAATCGAATAAGTACTATGACAATGCGAACACCATATGCTGCAGAAGGATATAGAAGAGTAACCTTAAATACCTTCACTTCCAAGTATGAGTACACGAGTCTATATATGAACACAACAGTCCAGCTTCTTCTTTTCGCCTTACTCTACAATACAAGTACATATCGGAGCTTACATTAGCAACTAGTTACTATATAGGCGTACAAGACGACAGTGAACTATATGACTACTGTATAACGTACTCTCACCCCTTACAATACAATCCACTTCATTTTCATATCAAAAACATCGTAACATTACACACATTGACCAAGAGGCCATACATCAATAGCATTTCATACTACACTTACCCTTTACGCTTTTCTCTTTATCATTTCGTCACAATTACTACTTAATAACAACATATGAACAACCATACATACTTAACATAGTCTAACATGCCTCCATACGACCCTTTAAAGTCATTAAAACGGCATCACAAGTCGCTAATTATATCCATAAAGGGTATAGGGGCCTTCGGGGGTCAAAGGGGAACAAAAACATGCAAAACGGGGTTCTGGAAGTAACCTGCGAAGCCACCTGCGCCCTCAGGTGGCTGACCTACGTCCGCAGGTGCCCTTTGGCAGTAGCCAGGGGCACCTGCGAGGGCAGGTGCCCCTTTTCGGCCAAATTGGTCTCTTTTGGGTCTTTTCATGCAATGAATGGTCCATGATCATAACTAAACTTCTTTGAACATATTTTTGATCATATTACATGCCAAAAATTATCCATGGTCTCACAACACACATAAACATTACAAAAACCTCACTTTCTTTTCAACCCGTCACCAAATCCATAACCAAATTTACGACAAAAATTCCAAACATTATACACATGGTTAAAACAAGGAAAGACTATAATAACATCTCATATGCCAATATTGAATCCATCAAGTTCATTTCCTTCAAGATCACAAGTCCATGTTCAAGTTTACAAGACAAAACCATCCTCCGATTTAGCAAACACAAATTGTTTTATACATAGTGACCTTCTCACACTTCACCAACATAAACAACATGATATAAACCATCTTAAATGCATAAAATATATTAAACCATGATACTAAACACTTACCAAGCCTTGTGCAAAAATGATCTTGTCCACAAAGATGAGTGCTTAGGGTTTGTGTGATAATGGAAATGTTGGAGAAAATTCTAGAAAAGGCATGGGTGTAACAAATGAAATAAAATCTGATTTTCCTCATATATATAGGTCCCTAAAGTCTCTCTTATCCCATTCTTTACATTAAATGCATGGTTGAATTGGTCAATTGGAAGATTGGATCATTTTGCCCCATTGGGCCTAGTCTTTTGTTCTTGTTTTGGGCCTCATTTGGCCCAATGGCTCATGACTCATTAATACCCAACAAATTAATGTCTAATTAATCAAATCTCTCATGTTTAACTAGTTCCATAATTGTACACGTAGTCGTATAGGTTCGACAACATACGGGTGTTTCACCTCCTACAAAGGTCTAATCCTAGGTACTAGGCGCAATATCAATTATCTCATCAATAATATGACAAAATACATACTTTTGATTCTCGAAACTTGCATAACCATTGTTCAACGTCGTCATGTAGGGTTTAGTAGATACGGGGTGTTACATTCTCCCCCCCTTAGGAACATTCGTCCTCGAATGTTAACAACATCGTCTCATGTGCAACAAATGCATCTCTATACATATACTCATTTAGATACTTACTTAGTCTTTCTCCACTTTTGCACTTTTTAACTTTTTCCTTTCGTTGGAACAAATATGGGTACCTTGGTCTCATCATTTATTTTCAGCTTCTCAGATTATCTACTAGACTTGTTGATTTCTCCAAAGAACTTTTACGGAAGTTACGTCTCTATTTATTAACCTTTGCACTTGTCAATCTAGAATAGCAATAGGTATATTTTCCTAGTGAGATCCTCCAAACTTTGTATATTTTCAATAGGAACAATATGGAAGGAAACTCTTATACACTTTCAATAATTTCACATGGCATGTTGTATAGGGCAAAACTTTTCCCCTTCCTCCTTTCATTGGTGACGTTTTTAAGGGTACTTAATCATCTCTATACCATTTCGATATGTTCCTTTGACTATACTAAATTTTCCGACAGATAAAGATATTCTATTGACTTAACTAAGAACCCCAGTGTCCCATTAGATTCGTAGTAGCTGATGGAGTAACATACGATAGAGTAAAGCTCGGATCAGTCAACACATATACATCATGTAAAAATATGGTAATATACCTAAATACCTGTACCTTCATCAGGAGATGCCTCCGCATCCGTCCGGTCCACTAAAGCATAGGTACGATTTTGAGTTCCACTGGAACTGGCTGCTCCTCTAGCACCTCTACCACGACCAGCAGACTGTACACCAGCTGCCGATGCCATATCGGTTGATCCTGCAGGTCGTGTCACACTATTTGTGGGCCTTTGTGGGCACTCTCTCATCATGTGTCCTGGCCTACTACACACAAAGCAAACATTCGTATCAAACCGGCATTCGCCTGCATGAAATCTCCCACAGCACGAGCACAGCTGACGAGAAAATATTATTGCCTGTGATCCATTAATTCCACTACTCTGTTCAGATCAACCACCTCTAGACCCTTAGAATTGAAAATGAGCACATGTTGTGGAATAAAAGGATGAGGGTCTAGGCGATAACATTCGAGATCCAGATTCTCCTGGGGACACCATAGATTGCCCCATAGGTCTAGCCATTTTTTATGGGCTTTCCTCAGATTTCTGCGTCTTTCTTCTTTGCTTTTGGTCCTCCATTTTCTATGCGAAGGCCTGAATTCTGGCGATATCCATATCTCTGTTCAATGCTGCAATAGTACAGTCTCGTACCAAATATGGCTCTAGTCTATCCACATATCGATGGACTCTATCTTCCATAGTGGCTACTACATTTGGAGCATATCTAGCCAAGGAATTAAACTGCAAACTGTATTCTCTCATACTCATATTTCCTTGACGCAAATGTAGAAATTGGTCTATACGTGCCTCCCGAATCTCATATGGGTGGTAATGATCAAGGAATGCCATTTTAAATTCTTCCCAATCAACTGGGAGTGCATCAATACCCCTTGACCTTTTCCAGTCCTCATACCACAATATAGCCTCGCCCTTCAGTCTATAAGCTACTAGCTCAACCGTTTCTACACCTGTTACGTGCATCACCTCTAGTGCTCTTTGAACTTGGTCCACAAAATCCTACGGATCTGCTTTCGGATCTGACCCTGTGAATATGGGAGGGTCTAATTTTAGAAAGTCCTGTGTACGATGACTAGCTGCTCTAGCCGTGTCATCTGCATTTACCACTGGACCCGTTCGTCCTTGTGCTTGTGTAGCCACTAACTGAGTCAACATATGTACTTCATTTCTCAAATATTGATCAGTGGTATTCATTGGTGGTTCTGCAGGTACCTCTCTACCTCTTGTCTCTTCTGGAGCTGGAAAAGTAGAAGAAGACCGCGATGTAATTTTAGCATCAGCTCCACCTTGACTAGCTTGGTCAGGTGGTGATTTACTCATTCCTTCATCGGCAGGCATATCTACCTGCTTACCTTTGCCTCTATCTCTTCTTGTGATTTGCATTTTACTATACCAAAGAAAACAAATCACCAATGGTCAGATACAGTTCAACTTACAACACTGGCTCTATTAGACGATCTAGAAGTGAAGAAAAGAAAGACTCCTAAATGTCCCGTAGCCTCCTACTTATAAATGTGGTGCACAAAGCATTGATAAGTAAGACTCTACTCAGACACAGCTTTATAAACACCCTTATAACGACCTGCTCTGATACCACTTTTGTCACGCCCCGACTTCCTACGAGGCGTGATTGGCACCCGAAGCCGATAAGGCCCCAGAGAACCAATCCTTGCTTATGCTCATTCATATGCATGCCATAAGAAATACCATTATCACGTAAGAACATAAAATGCTAATAACGAAATTCATGAATATACGATAAATATATACATATGTGAAACTTGGCTGACAGGGAAATCAGGTCAACATGGACATACACCTCTTACCCACAACCGTCTACAAAGCCTCTACAGATACATGACCATGTCTATACAATATTTACATAATACCAAAACCTAGTGTACACATGTGACTTGGGAAGCCCTGAAGCAACTGGAGCTCACCAAAGATCTGTATATGATCCGCAGCCTACTGAGGACGTCTACTAATGCCTACACCTGTAACATGTAAGGTAAGTCCCCCGAGGGGGTCAGTACGAAGAATATACTGAGTATGTAAGGCTCGTAAGAAATGGCATCATACATAAGAATGTCAATAGAATAAAATATGAGAGAATAGTCAATGTGGATAAACCATCATTTTATATAATATCTTTTATCATTACTTTCCTTTAAGGGAAATTACCTTCACTCAAGAGACTTTCCTCCACTAGATTCTTCTATATGCAAGAGATTCCTCCTTGCTTCTATGCTCATTACAATTTATAATCATCCACTTGGTTAGTAGGTTGTAAAAGAATAACATTCGTCCACATACGTCTACTCTAGTGGTGGGGTAATAATATAACATACATCTACTCTATTGGTATACATCCACTCTATTGGTGGGTTAAAATACATCCACTCTCATGGTGGGTTAACATACATCCACTCTATTGGTGGGTTAGCATACATCCACTCTCATGGTGGATTAACATACATCCACTCTCATGGTGGGTTAATATACATCCATGCTCATGGTGGGTTAACATACATCCACTCTCATGGTGGGGCAACATACATCCACTCTCATGGTGGGGAAACATACATCCACTATCATTGTGGGTTAGCATACATCCACTCTCATGGTCGGTTAGAATACATCCACTCTCATGATGCCTCACCTGCGAGGGCGGGTGCCCCTTTTCGGCCAAATTGGTCTCTTTTGGGTCTTTTTGTACAATGAATGGTCCATGATCATAAATAAACTTATTTAAACATATTTTTGATCATATTACATTCCAAAAAGAATCCATGGTCTCACAACACACATAAACATTACCAAAACCTCACTTTCTTTTCAATCCGTCACCAAATCCATAACCAAATTTACGACGAAAATTCCAAACATTATACACACGGATAAAATAAGGAAATACTATAATCACATATCACATTTCTATATTGAATCCATCATGTTCATTTCCTTCAAGATCACAAGTCCATGTTCAAGTTTACAAGACAAAACCATCCTCCGATTTAGCAAACACAAATTGTTTTATACATAGTGACTTTCTCACACTTCACCAACATAACCAACATGATATAAACCATATTACATGAATAAAATATATTAAACCATGATACTAAACACTTACCAAGCCTTGTGCAAAAATGATCTTGTCCACAAAGATGAGTGCATAGGGTTTATGTGATAATGGAAATGTTGGAGAAAATTCTAGAAAAGGCATGGGTGTAACAAATGAAATAAAATCTGATTTTCCTCATATATATAGGTCCCTCAAGTCTATATTATCGCATTCTTTACATTAAATGCATGGTTGAATTGGTCAATTGGAAGATTGGATCATTTTGCCCCATTGGGCCTAGTCTTTTGTTCTTGTTTTGGGCCTCATTTGGCCCAATGGCTCATGACTCATTAATACCCAACAAATTAATGTCTAATTAATAAAATCTCTCATTATTAACTAGTTTCATAAGTGTTCACATAATCGTATAGGTTCGACAACATACGGGTGTTTCACCTCCTACAAAGGTCTAATCCCAGGTACTAGGCCCAATATCAATTATCTCATCAATAATATGACAAAATACATACTTTTGACTCTGTACACTTGCATAACCATTGTTAAACGTCTTCATGTAGGGTTTAGTATATACGGGGTGTTACAGGCTACTACCCAGCGTCGCTACATCGACGTTTTTATCGCTACAACAGTGCCACTGTATTGGCAGAAGCCTCACTGAAGTGGGAAATCTATTGCTGCAGTGGTAACTTTTTCCCCAAAGAGACTTGACTCCCTCATATGGAGTAATTTAAACTTTTCTTTGAATATTTGATTTCTAAGTATAGATCGGGCTTAGTAGAGTACTTGTGAACTCTTTTACACTAAAATGGGGGTGATTAACACTGAAATTCAAGCCCAAATCATTCTGAAGTGGATGGCTCTTCATCTCCCACCCCTTTCAAGACCTAAAACTAACATGAACATCATCAATCTTATGTCTAGAATAATGTAGGAGCATTGGGGATGTAAGATAATCTAGCATGCTTGTCAAATCATACAAGAAAGACTCAAAAATTTGTAACACCCCGTATGTTTCCGAACCTAACCTAGGTAATGACCGTAACATTCATGGAAATATTGAAACATGAGATCTTTGATGAATTTTTACATTGAATTGTTGGACTTAATTCATCTTGGGAATGGGCTTAAAAATTGGCCCAAAATAATAAGGAGACATGACCCAAAAAGGAACAAAATGATCCATTCTTGATCCATGCATTAATGACCAAAAGGACACCTCATCTTTGAATTAATATTGGATAAGGATGGTATATTTATAGCTCAAAAATCAGATTTTTAATCATAAAGACACCTTGCCATTTCTTGAAATTTCTAGACATTTCCAAGAGCCAAAAAGAAACCCTTTTCAAGCTTAAGGCAACCACACTTGTTTTGCCAAGATCATCACTTGGTAAGTGTTAGTAAGTATTTATTCTTGTGGTTTGATATATTATGTGCATAAGAGATGGTATGGATTTTGATGGTTATGTCTAAAAGGGTTGATAGGGGCACTTTTGTTTATGTGACACAAGTTGTATTATTTTGGTGATTTGAACTTGGAAGTGGCCTTGTGGTCTTTAAAGAAGTGAGATTGATGGTTTGAACATCAAAATGTATGATATGGTTATGCCCTAAGTTGATTTCTCTTTATGTGTCATTTTTGGAAATTGTTGTTATGGAAAAAGTGTACGGAATTGGTGACGTAATGAAAGGAAAATCTGATTTTTATTCAAAGGAATACACAACACATTTCTAGAAATTTCCCAAAATTTCTCTCAACTCTTAAAGAACCCTAAGACAACTTTTGGAGAAAGATCATCATTTTTCAAGCTTAGGTAAGTGATTATTCTTATGGATTAATATATTATATGCATGGGAAAGTATGTAGATCATGTTGGTTATGCTTGGAAGTGTTGAACATGGCACTTTGTGTTTTTGCTAAAAGATGTGTTATCCATGGAATTGTAACTTGAAATACGACTTGTGGGTTTGATGAAAGAGCATGGTATGGATGAAATACCATGTATGGTGTGATTATGTTATTAAATTTGTTATTTTTCATATAAGTGTAAGTTATGGAATTTTGGCCGATATGTGATATAAGGTGTATTAAGGTGATTTGATGGAATAATTGTGATGTTGTGGTGATGAAGAGTGGAAAGTATGAACTTGGTGTGACATGCTAATGGTTTATGATATTTTGGTCAATGTTGGGAATATTGTGGGATTATTAGTATGATAATTTCATCAATGGTATTGTCAAGGGGTAAATGACAATTTTAAAGGCAAACATGTAATTCATTGACGTCATATGCATTTGTAAAGTGGTTGGTGGTTAATGTAAATTCCTTTATGTATTTGTGTTGTAGAGTGAAACATAAGGAAGGAGCGGGACTATTGTGTTCACGTATAGGATTGAGTATTTATATTGAGAATACGAGGTATGTAAGGTTACTCTGTCTGTATCCTTCTGCAACTCATATTGATTACATTAGCATTGTCCTTGTATTATTCCAAAATGTCCAAAAGTAGCCCAACTCAAGTATTTATATTGTTACTCACATGTTCCTCATATGTTGATCACTTATTATTCATGTGTTACATAGATGTTTCAATATTACTCCAAATATTCCAATATTGTTCCAAATGTTCCAATAATGCAATAGTAACCAATGTATTGATTTCTCAAAAGTAAAGAAGTAATGTATAATTGTTCAATTGGGGAGTGCAATCTAAGGGACATAAGTCCAGCTGGAATGCTCTAACTATTATTATTCATGGATCTCAATCTAAGGGGCATAAGCCTGGCTGGAACGATCCTATTGATATATCATTTATGGGTGGCACTCTAAGGGGCATAAGCCTGGCTGGAACGATCCCAATGATATGTTATAACCCACTGATCAGTTGGGGCCCGGGTATCACGTGATAATGGTTAATGACAAATGAATGCAAATGCAAAGAAAACAAAGAAAGCAAGATACATGTTTCCAAATGTACATAGAATCATGGTTTATTTTACATTAATCATTCACTTGTACTTGAACTCCTGAAAGTTCTTATATCTTGCACAATTACTATTTGTCTTACATACTCAGTACATTCTTCGTACTGACCCCTTTTGTGGAATTTACCTTACTTGCTGCAGGCGCAGGTACTAGTAGACTTCCACAGTAGGGTGCTGATCTTTTGCTAAGTATTGGTGAGCTCCAGTTGCTTCGGGGCTTCTCCAAGTCACATGGGTACATGGATTTTTGTGTTGTTATGTAAATATTGCATAAGCATGGTTATGTATCTATTAGAGGCTTTGTATACATATGTGGGAAAATAAATGGAAGAGATGTATTGTAAGAGATGTATATCCATTTTGACTTGGTGGCCCTAACGGCCAAGTTCCTTATATGTATAAATTGCATATTTCCATAACTTCCTCAATTGACATCTTATATCTCTACGAGATGGTTCTGCTTATTGAGTGACATACATATGAGTGGACATGAGCAAGGATTGGTTCTCTCAGGCCATATTGGCTTCGGATGCCAATCTCGCCTCGTTGGAACTCGGGGTGTGACAAAAGTGGTATCAGAGTAGGTCGTTCTAAAGGTTTTTACAAAGCTGTGTCTGAGTAGAGTCTTACTTATCAATGTGTTCTGCACCACATTTATAAGTAGGAGGCGACGGGACATTTAGGAGTTGGTTCATTCCTTCCTTTCTAGATCGTGCATTAGAGCCGAAGTTATAGGTATACTTGTTTCTGACCATAAACATTGTTGTTCTTGTATATTATAGAAAATGTCAATGACAAGAAGAGGTCGAGGTAAAAGTAAGAGACTAGATAGAATTGCTGGAGAAGGAACTAGTAGAGCCCCGCCTGAATCAATTAATCAAGGCGGCGCTGAACCAGAGATGGCATCACAGGCTTCTTTTACTCTTCCAGTTTCAGAAGAGTCAAGAGGAAGAGACGTACCGGTAGAGCCACCAGTGAATACTACTGACCAGGACCTAAAGAATGCAGTACAAATGTTGACCAGAATAGTTGCTGCACAGGTTCAGGGATAAAGTGGTCCGATGATAGGTGATGATAGTGCAGCGAGAGTAGCTAGTCGACGGACCCAGGATTCCTTGAAATTGGATCCTCTTACATTCACTGGATCAGATCTGAATGAAGATCCACAATACTTTGTAGATCAGATTCAAAGGTCCTTAGATGTTATGCATATAACTGGGGTAGAAACAGTTGAACTTGGTGCATACAGATTAAAAGGAGAGGCGATATTGTGGTATGAAGATTGGAAGAAATCTCAGGGTGTCAGTACAAACCCACCTAATTGGGAAGAATTTAAAGCAGCTTTCCTTGATCACTACCTTCCTTATGAGATCCGTAAGGCTCGTGCGGATCAATTCCTAAATCTGCGTCAAGGGAATCTTAGTGTCAGAGAATACAGGCAATTTAATTCTTTGGCCCGATATGCGCCCAATGTAGTGTCTACGATGATAGATAGAGTCCATAGATATGTGGACAGGTTAGAGCCATATTTGGTACGGGATTGCACTATTGCTGCCTTAAACAAAGATATGGACATAGCCCGAATCCAGGCTTTTGCACATAAAATGGAAGACCAGAGGCAGAGAAGAAGGGTACACGAATTTGAGAGAGGGCCTTCAAAGAGGGCTAGACCTATGGGACAGTCTATGGTGTCCCAAGGAGACTCTAGGCCCCGGATGTATCCTAGACCGCCTAGACCTTCATTCTCTTATTCCCCGACGGGCGCTCAACCTCAATTCCAAAGGTTCAGGGGCAGTTACAGTGGGCAGAGCAGTGGTATGCCAGGATCACAGACATCGGGATCTTCTCGTCATCCATGTCAGCATTGCGGAAAGTATCATATAGGTACATGTCGTATTGGGATGAATGTCTGCTTCTGGTGTAGGTTTTCAGGGCATATAGTGAGAGACTGCCCACAAAGGGGCACAAGTGGTGTAGCATGACCTACAGGATTAGCTGTTGCATCCTCATCATCGGTTCCCTCTTTAGGCAGGGGTGTACAACCTGCTGGTCATGGTATAGGTGCTAGAGGATCGGCTAGTTCCAGTAGAGCTCATAATCGTACTTATGCTTTGGTAGACAGGCAGAATTCAGAGGCGTCTCCTGACGTAGTCACAGGTACATTATCCATATTTTCGTATAATGTCTATGCATTGATTGACCCGGGTTCTACATTGTCCTATGTTACTCCATTAGTTGTTGCAAAATTTACAAAGGCACCAGAATTATTAATTAAATCAATTGATGTATCTACACCGGTTGGTGAATGTATTATTGCAAAAAGAGTATATCGTAATTGCGTGGTAACTGTGTGTGGTCATAATACACTGGCCGACCTCATCGAATTAGACATGGTGGACTTTGATGTGATAATGGGGATGGATTGGTTGGCTTCTTGTTACGCCACGGTGGATTGCCGGGCCAAGAAGGTATATTTTTGTTTTTCTCAAGGAAATGTTCTTGAATGGCAGGGTAATGTGGGGGCACCAAGAGGGAAATTTATTTCCTATTTAAAAGCAAGGAAAATGATTGCCAAAGGGTACATATGTCACTTAGTACGAGCGAAGGATAATGATGTGGTACCATTAACTCCGCAGTCGGTTCCAGTAGTCAATGAATTTCTTGAAGTATTTCCAGAGGATCTTCCAGGCTTACCCCCAGAACGGGAAGTAGAATTTGGCATTAATGTGATTCCAGGCACGCACCCTATTTCTATTCCTCCATATAGAATGGCTCCAGCAGAATTGCGTGAATTGAAGGAGCAGTTGAAAGATTTGCTGTACAAGGGCTTCATTAGGCCTAGTATGTCCCCATGGGGTGCACCGGTATTATTTGTACTGAAGAAAGATGGCACGCTGAGAATGTGCATCGACTATCGATAATTGAATAAGGTAACGATCAAGATCAAATATCGCCTCCCTCGAATTGATGATTTGTTTGATCAGTTACAGGGTGCCAAGTGTTTTTCAAAGATTGACTTGAGGTCGGGTTATCATCAAGTCAGAGTTAAAGAATAAGATGTACCCAAGACAGCTTTTCGAACATGGTATGGCCATTATGAATTTTTAGTTATGTCATTTGGACTAACAAATGCACCAGCTGTGTTCATGGATTTGATGAATAGGGTGTTTAAGCCATTTCTAGACGTATTCGTCACGGTATTTATAGATGACATCCTGGTTTATTCAAGATCGCCAAAGGACCATGCTAATCACTTACGGCAAGTGTTGCAGATTCTCCATGAACGTAAGTTGTATGCAAAGTTCTCTAAGTGTGAATTTTGGTTGAAATCCGTCGCATTCTTGGGTCACATTGTGTCAGATGAAGGGATACAGGTTGATACACAGAATATTAAAGCGGTGAAGAATTGGCCAAGACCTACGACACCTACAGAAATTCATAATTTTCTTGGGCTGGTAGGTTATTACCAAAGATTTGTGGAAGGTTTTTCCTACATTGCTACACCATTAACAAAGCTTACACATAAGGAAGTTAAATTTTAGTGGAATGATGCGTGTGAGAAAAGCTTCCAAGAGTTGAAAGATAAATTGACCTCCATTCCAGTTCTAGTGCTTCCCGAAGGTACCGAAGGTTATGTAGTGTATTGTGATGCTTCTAGGGTTGGCCTCGGATGTGTGTTGATGCAGAATGGTAATGTCATAGCATATGCCTCACGACAGTTGCGGCCACATGAGAAAAATTATCCCACACATGATCTTGAATTAGCAGCGGTGGTTTTTGCTTTAAAGATATGGCGTCATTATTTGTATGGAGTTCATGTTGATATCTATACCGATCACAAAAGTTTGCAATATATATTTAATCAAAAGGAACTCAATTTGAGGCAAAGAATGTGGCTTGAGTTATTGAAGGATTATGATATTGATATTCTATACCATCCAGGGAAGGCAAATGTGGTAGCAGATGCATTGAGCCGCAAGGCAATAGAAAGCACTAGTGGTCAACTAGAAAGAGATAATCAAAGATCTACATAAATTAGCCAGCTTGGGATTTCGTCTTATTGAATCTCCAGATGAAAGGGTTATTGTGCAAAATGCAGCGGAATACTCCTTAATAGCTGAAGTGAAAGATAAACAATCTGCGGATTCTATGTTATTGCGGCTAAAAGAGAATGTCCAACAGGGTCTAACTGCGGCCTTTGATCTTACACAAGAAGGGGTACTTCAATGTCAAGGAAGATTATGTGTACCAAATGTAGATGAGTTGAGGAAACGAATTATGATAGAGGCGCATCATTCACGCTATTCTATTCATCCGGGTGCTATTAAAATGTACCATGATTTGAAAGAAGTGTATTGGTGGGGAAATATGAAGAGGAACATTGCAGCATTTGTTGCTCTATGCCCAAATTGTCAACAAGTAAAAGTAGAGCATCAGAAACCAGGACGTTACATGTAATGTATCAATCTTCCCGTCTGGAAGTGGGATATGATTAATATGGACTTCATCATAGGTTTGCCTCGTACACTGCGGAAATTTGATTCTATATGGGTTATAGTGGACAGGCTTACCAAGTCAGCGCATTTTCTACCAGTCAAGACCACCTATACAGCAGAAGATTAAGCAAGATTATATGTGAAATAGATAGTACGGTTACATGGGATTCCGATCTCTATTATATCAGACAGGAGAGCTTAGTTTACTGCGCATTTCTGGAGATCTTTTCAGCAGAGTTTGGGTACACAGGTGAATCTAAGTACGACTTTCCATCCTCAGACTGATGGACAAGCAGAACGTACTATCCAGACACTTGAAGATATGCTACGAGCGTGCACGTTAAATTTTCAGGGCAGTTGGGATGACCATTTGCCTCTTATTGAATTTGGTTACAACAATAGCTATCATTCAAGTATTAAGATGGCACCTTATGAAGCCTTGTATGGAAGAAAATGTAGATCACCAATTGGATGGTTTGAAGCAGGTGAGACTGCTTTACTTGGGCCAGATCTTGTTCATCAGACTATGGAGAAAGTTAAAGTGATCCAGCATCGATTGCAAATGGCCCAAAGTCGACACAAGTCCTATGCTGATGTTAGAAGAAGAGGGCTTGAATTCTCTATAGGTGATTTGGTATTTTTAAAGGTGTCACCGATGAAAGGGGTAATGCGATTCGGAAAGAAAGGAAAATTGATTCCACGATATATAGGCCCATATGAAATTATTAGAAGATTTGGGCAAGTTGCGTATGAGTTGGCGCTACCCCAAGAACTTTCCACAGTTCATCCGGTGTTCCATGTCTCGATGCTTCAAAAATGCATAGGAGATCCATCTCATTTTACTCCTATTGATGATGTACAGGTTACAGAGGAGATACCTATTGCCATTCTGGACAGGCAAGTGAAGAGGTTGAGGAATAAAGATGTCGCTTCTGTAAAGGTACTTTGGAGGAATCAGCAAATGGAAGAGGTCACATGGGAAGCGGAAGAAATGATGAAATCCAGTACCCTCATCGGTTCCAAAAGGAAGCACAAGCTCACGATATAAGATCAGAACAATGACAAGTCAGTATTTATAAGCTTTGAGTATATATCTATATGATGACATGAAGAATGCTCTTAGACTTGTAGTTGTTGAATATAAATAATGTTACTAACATTTGAGGACGAATGTTTCTAAGGGGGGAAGAATGTAACACCCCGTATGTTTCCTAACCTAACCTAGGTAATGTCCATAACATTCATGGAAATATTGAAACATGAGAGCTTTGATGAATTTTTACATTGAATTGTTGGACTTAATTCATCATGGGAATGGGCTTAAAAATTGGCCCAAAATAACAAGAAGACATGGCCCAAAAAGGAACAAAATGATCCATTCTTGATCCATGCATTAATGACCAAAAGGACACCTCATCTTTGACTTAATATTGGCTAAGGATGGTATATTTATAGCTCAAAAATCAGATTTTTAATCATAAAGACACCTTGCCATTTCTTGAAATTTCTAGACATTTCCAAGAGCCAAAAAGAAACCCTTTTCAAGCTTAAGGCAACCACACTTGTTTTGCCAAGATCATCACTTGGTAAGTGTTAGTAAGTATATCTTCTTATGGTTTAATATATTATGTGCATAAGAGATGGTACGGATTTTGATGGTTATGTCTAAAAGGGTTGATTGGGGCACTTTTGTTTATGTGACACAAGTTGTGTTATTTTGGTGATTTGAACTTAGAAGTGGCCTTGTGGTCTTGAAAGAAGTGAGATTGATGGTTTGAACATCAACATGTATGATATGGTTATGCCCTAAGTTGATTTCTCTTTATGTGTCATTTTTGGAAATTGTTGTAATGGAAAAAGTGTACGGAATTGGTGACGTAATGAAAGGAAAATCTGATTTTTATTCAAAGGAATACACAACACATTTCTAGAAATTTCCCAAAATTTCTCTCAACTCTTAAAGAACCCTAAGACAACTTTTGGAGAAAGATCATCATTTTTCAAGCTTAGGTAAGTGATTATTCTTATGGATTAATATATTATATGCATGGGAGAGTATGTAGATCATGTTGGTTATGCTTGGAAGTGTTGAACATGGCACTTTGTGTTTTGCTAAAAGATGTGTTATCCATGGAATTGTAACTTGAAATACGACTTGTGGGTTTGATGAAAGAGCATGGTATGGATGACATACCAACATGTATGGTGTGATTATATTATTAAATTTGTTATTTTTCATATAAGTGTAAGTTATGGATTTTTGGCCGATATGTGATATGAGGTGTATTAAGGTGATTTGATGAAATAATTGTGATGTTGTGGTGATGAAGAGTGGAAAGTATGAACTTGGTGTGACATGCTAATGGTTTATGATATTTTGATCAATGTTGGGAATATTGTGGGATTATTAGTATGATAATTTCATCAATGGTATTGTCAAGGGGGAAATGACAATTTTAAAGGCAAACATGTAATTCATTGACGCCAAATGCATTTGTAAAGTGGTTAGTAGTTAATGTAAATTCCGTTATGTATTTGTGTTGTAGAGTGAAACATAAGGAAGGAGCGGGACTATTGTGTTCACGTATAGGATTGAGTATTTATATTGAGAATACGAGGTATGTAAGGTTACTCTGTCTGTATCCTTCTGCAACTCATATTGATTACATTGGCAATGTCCTTGTATTATTCTGAAATGTCCAAAAGTAGTCCAACTCAAGTAGTTATCTTGTTACTCACATGTTCCTCATATGTTGATCACTTATTATTCATGTGTTACATAGATGTTTCAATATTATTCCAAATATTCCAATATTGTTTCAAATGTTCCAATAATGCAATAGTAACCAATGTATCGATTTCTCAAAAGTAAAGAAGTATTGCATAATTGTTCAATTGGGGAGTGCAATCTAAGGGACATAAGCCCGTCTGGAACGCTCCCACTATATTTATTCATGGATCGCAATCTAAGGGGCATAAGCCTAGCTGGAATGATCCTATTGATATATCATTTATAAGTGGCACTCTAAGGGGCATAAGCCTGGCTGGAACGATCCCAATGATATGTTATAACCCACTAATCAATTGGGGCCCGGGTATCACGTGATAATGGTTAATGAAAAATGAATGCAAATGCAAAGAAAGCAAAGAAAGCAAGATACATGTTTCCAAATGTACATAGAATCATGGTTTATTTTACATTAATCATTCACTTGTACTTGAACTCCTGAAAGTTCTTATATCTTGCACAATTACTATTTGCCTTACATACTCAGTACATTCTTCATACTGACCCCTTTTGGGGAATTTACCTTACTTGCTACAGGCGCAGGTACTAGTAGACCTCCACAGTAGGGTGCTGATCTTTTGCTAAGTATTGGTGAGCTCCAGTTGCTTCGGGGCTTCTCCAAGTCACATGTGTACATGGGTTTTTGTGTTGTTATGTAAATATTGCATAAGCATGGTTATGTATCTATTAGAGGCTTTGTATACATATGTGGGAAAATGAATGGAAGAGATGTATTGTAAGAGATGTATATCCATTTTGACTTGGTGGCCCTAACAGCCAAGTTCCTTATATGTAGAAATTGCATGTTTCCATAACTTCCGCAATTGACATCTTATATCTCTACGTGATGGTTCTGCTTATTGAGTGACATGCATATGAGTGGACATGAGCAAAGATTGGTTCTCTCGGTCCATATCAGCTTTGGGTGCCAACCATGCCTCGTTGGAACTCGGGGTGTGATAAAATTCAAATTCAAAGTTGCACCAAGAAACCATCTGAAAAATCCCTTTTCTATTCAAAATTCTATTTTCTATGATGATAAATGTGTAAATGAAGTAGTAGGAATTAGAATTGCCTTATAGTGTAGTCGAAAAGAGGGCTTCACTATATTTTTTGATGCTTTCAGTATTGGCTTGGGTAGTGTGTCGATGCAGAAAATAAGGTAATAGCATATGCGTCGAGGCAATTATAGCCACATGACAGAAATTACCCTACCCACGATTTAGAGTTAGTAGTGGTGGTGTTTTTATTGAATTTGTGGCGGCACTATTTGTATGGAGTTCATTATGAGGTGTACATTGATCATCACAGCCTTCAGTATATCTTCAAGCAAAAAGAGTTGAATTTGAGACAACGTAGGTTGTTGGAGTTGTTGAAAGATTATGATATGACTATCCTATATCATTCGAGCAAGGCCAATGTAGTGGCAGATGCCTTGAGTAGGAAGGCAGTTTGTATGGGTAGTCTTGTATTGTTGAGTGTGGAGGAGCGACTATTAGCCAGGAAGGTCCAGCGGTTGGCTAACAGTTTTGTGCGTCTTGATATCTCCGAGTCGAGTAGAGTTCTTGAAAGTGTAGAGGCAAGGTCCTTATTGATAGACCATATTCGAGATTATCAGTTTGAGGATGAAAAATTGTGTATTATCAGAGATAAGGTGATGCGAGGTAAGGCTAAAGAGGCGATTTTGGACTAGGAGGGTGTTTTGAGAATAAATGGATAGATCTGTGTTCCTAGAGTGGGTGATTTGACTAGATCTATTATGGATGAGGCCCATTGTTCGTGGTATTCCATTCATCCAGGCATAGCAAAGATGTATCATGACTTAAAGTAGCATTATTGGTGGTGTGGGATGAATAGAGATATTACAGAGTTTGTGGCTAAGTGTCTGAATTGCCAGCAGGTGAATTATGAGCACCGGAGACCAGGTGGTTTGCTTCAGAGGATGCCCATTCCCAAGTGGAAATGGGAGCGTATCACTATGGATTTCGTAGTTGGGTTGCCTCAGACCTTGGGGAAGTTTGATTCCATCTGAGTGATTGTGGATAGATTGACCAAATCAGCCCGTTTTGTGCCTGTGAAGATGAACTATAAGGCAGAGAAATTAGCCAAGATCTATAGTTGTGAGATAGTTAGATTACATAGCGTGCCTATTTCCATCATTTTAGATAGAGGTACACAGTTCCTTTAAACTTTTAGAGTACTTTGCAATGGGAGTTGGGCACTCAGTTGGATATAAGTACAATATTTCATCCACAGACAGATGGCCAATGAAGAAAACTATTCAAGTGTTGTAGAACATGTTGGGGGCTTATGTGATGGATTTCAGATGTCATTGGGATCAGTTTTTACGCTTGGTTGAGTTCTCCTATAATAATAATTATCATTCTAGTAGTCAGATGGCTCCGTTTGAGGCGTTGTATGGTAGGAGGTATAGGTACCTAGTTAGGTGGTTCGATTCTTTTAAGGTTAGACCTTGGGGCACCAATTTATTTAGAGATTTGATGGATCGGATGAGACTAGACCAAGATCATCTCTTGGCGGCTTAGAGTAGACAGAAAAGCTACATGGATAAGAGGGTTCCTGAGTTAGAGTTCATGCAGGGTGAGCGAGTCTTGTTGAAGGTATCACCCATTAAGGGTGTGATGAGGTTTGGAAAGAAAGGAAAGCTCAGTCCAAGGTTTATTGGCCCTTTTGAGATTCTTCAGCGTGTTGTGCCAGTGGATTATGAGTTGGATTTTCCACTGGGCCTTTCAGTCGTGCACCCAATTTTCCATGTTTCTTTGTTGAAAAGGTACCATCCGAATGATTCTCATCTGATTCAGTGGGACTTAGTGAGTTTGGATTAGAATTTGGCATTTAAGAAGGAGCCTATGGCTATTCTTGATAGGCAAGTTAGAAAGTTGAGATCCAAGGAGATAGCCTCTGTGATGGTACTGTGAGGGCATCTTCTTATAGAGGAATCCACTTGGGAGGTTGAGTCCGACATGCGGAGAAGGTATCCTCATCTTTTTTATAGTCCAGGTACTTCTTTCTCTTTACGTTCGAGTTGTTTTAGTGGTGAATGATATACTGACCCTCCTAGTCATTTTGTGAATTTTACTTGTTTTTCCCATTATAATGCTACTCGTAGTTTTTAGACATGATTTATGACTTACGGGGATGTATAGTACCAATCATCAAGGTGTTCGGGAGTAATTTAAATCATTGGGTTCTTGTGTTTTAATAAAGTTAAGCCCTATCACGGTCCATGTTCGGTCGAGACAACCTTGAACTAGTCTTTTAAAGTTTTCAATAGGTCTGGAACGTAGTACATATTTGGTTTGTTTCCTCGACGTTCCGAACAAATTAGGAGGATTTATTAAAAGATTCTGGTATCTTAGATAATTAATCTAATTAGCAATAAAGTGGCCAAGTTCATAATTTATTTAATATCCAATGTCCCTTTGCCCATAAATAGGAGTTAATTAAAGTTAATTGGGGAAGTTATTTTTTTCTGTCACACACGAAACACAGCAGCACACACGACCTTCTCTTCTTAGACGGAACTTCTTCAGGTAAATCCTCACCAAAGCTTCTAAATTGTGTGCGGATGTTTTGAAATCTAGGATGATAGGATATTAACTAATATTTTTTTGTTTGGGTTGGGGAAAATAATTGAATTGTGAATAAGTATATATGGTGGAACTTGGTCCTTAACCCGATTGGTGGAGTTATATAATTTGGATGCTAAAAGATAAGGGGAATGATTAGTAAATCATTGGGTATTAATTGTTATTATACTGGGTGGCAATAGAAGTGTATTGCAAGATTTAATTGCAAAGGGAATTTGATGTAGTATCTTTAAATACTAGGAAACAATTAGTGGGTAATCATTAGGTAATGATGACAAAATAATTAGGATTATAGGATGGGTTTGGCATTTGTTAAGGTCTTCCTTGGTGATTAAAGTTATAGGCCGTGCATATGTGGCATCAATACTGGAATTTTTAATCATAGTATCATATTGCGATTTATAATTTTGATATATTGGTATAGCTAATTAAACATTAGGTGTATTATATTATATGAACATCATTAGATTCTTGTTAGTTGGAGAAAATTTAGACTTAGTCCTAGGCCCGAGATTTAGAAAATATGATGTTTGACTGATTAATTGATTAGACTTGATTATAAATTTGGACTCTTTTATTTACGAGTAGAATTCATATTTGAATAGATTGGGATCGTTCAGAGGCGGGTAAAGCTTCCCTCTAATCCTTCCGACTTCGGATTCACTTTGCGGGTCATCTTTTAAGGCAAGTTGAGACTTTCTTAGACTCTTTTTCAAAGTGCTTATATGTTAGTTATGTGTAATGAGAGTAATAGGAATAGGGGGTCCCGAATATATAAAGTGACGAGAATCTATACGGGTACCGATGTTGTTTGAGGATCAGTTAATTGATTGTTTTGAACGGTTTTTCCCTATTTCCAAGCATGATTGGGCAAATTTGCTAATGTAAAAAAATTGTTGAAAATGCTAGCTAATGAGAATACTCGCGCTTGATAATTTTAGTTGAATTTGGAATTGATGTCTATTTGACATAAGATATGAAATGCTTTGCTTAATTTATTGCTGATTTGGGATAGGAGTTGCACACCTGCACATCATTCATTGCATTTTATATGGAGTCGAAGTGCACGCCTACTCATTGTTTTCTATTATAAGGGTCGGAGTGCACGCCTGCACAATATTATCTATTATTGGGATCGGAGTGCACTCCTGCATAAAATATTTATTGGGATCAGAGTGCATGCCTCCATAATATATTTATTGGGGTTGGAGTGCACGCCTGCATAGTACATGGACCTTGTGAGTCCCTCATAGGTCCAGACCTTGATGTCATTTCTCGGTAGGTGTGTACACAGCATATGCATTGCATTGCATTCATTCTTTTCTCGTTCAAATTGAGTAAGGTGTTTTTTTGACTTTATACTATTCATTGAGTACTTGAATATCTGTTACTTGATTTCACTGTATTGAGGATTTCTTGGACTGTGTTATGATATCCTTATGACTGTTAGACTTGATTATTCTGTTGGATTAGGGTGGCTTTTCAAGTGCAGGCTGTATGGTTGTTTTAGAGGGTTGACGTGGTGTCACTCTTCACCACTTTGAATTAGGGTCGGTCGACAATGCTTGCTGAGTACACGTGGTTCCGTACTCACCCTTGTTTTTTCAGCACCTTACGTGCAGGTACCGATCTGATGGCCTCTGGGCAATTGATTCCTATGGTTTCTTCTATGTTAGCATCTTTGGAGATTCAAGGTAGCTGCTAATTATTTCGGAGACTACTAAAACCCTTATCTTTATGTATTTTTCCACATTTTAAGATACTCAGACTTTTCTTTGATTTCTGTATTTAGAGGCTTGTATTAGTGACTACCAGATCTTGGATTATCTATATTTCGACTATACTACCCTGTTAATATGCTTTGGAGATTGTTCGGATTTTATTTTGTTCTTATCTTCTTCCGCTTCTATACATTTTGGATGTTATATTTGGGATTGGGTTTTGGCTTACCTATCATAGAGGGTTGGATAGGAGCCATCACGGTCCTGATTTTTGGGTTGTGACATCTTACTACTTTTAATTATGAACTAGTTAGGTTGAAAGATAAATCCAAAAGCAATCTGCCACAAAGATTCAAAAGAACTCTCAATATATTAATATAAAATCCAATTTTCATGAATGAATAAAGACTCCTTTGTATAGTAGTAAACAAGGGACTGGTCAAAGACAAAATTAATGGAAATGATATTTTCTAGGATCTAGAAGGCTGTCAAACACATAATCCTATGAAGTAAACATAGAAAAAGATAACTATTAAATGAAAATGGCATTTCCTAGGGGTATAGAAGGATTCTACACAGATAGTCCTAGGAAGTCAACACAGAATAAAATAACTCTCAAATATAATTCTAGAATCCAATTATAATACCACTGCAACATTTACTCCATTTGGGGGCAGATTTTGGCCCCATGTCATCTTTTTTTGGACATTAATTTGGTCTTCCAAGTAGATATAATACTTTGAGAAAATATCTTCATTGGGCTATAGATGCTATCATTCCCCTTTTAAATAGATACAAGAAACTTTTAAATAGCTAATTCTAGCCCATTAAACCTTTGTTCAAATTTCCTTATTTGGATATTTATCGTGGATCCTCTTGAAACTTCTAAAGCTTTCTTAGTTGATGTTGAGTTTCTATAGATGCTATCATTCCCCTTTTTAAGATATTTCATCCTCGAATTCAATGATGCATCAAATAAAGAATGATCGAAAACATTGAAGGTAGCACTAACTTGATATTCACTAGAAAGATAAAGTTTGTAAGCGTTGTCTCCAATCCTTTCAAGGACTTCAAATGGCCCATCTCCTTTTAGGTGTAATTTGAATTTTCTTTTGGCAGGAAATCTTTCCTTCCTAAAGTGCACCCACACTAGATCTCCATCTTAAAAATAATAAGTATCTTCCCCTTATTTCTTCTTAAGGCGGTTTGTTCATTCTTCCTTTCATTTACAAGCCTTGTATCTTCTACATCATTTCAACCTTCTTCCTACCATCAAGATTAACAATATCATTAGTAGGCAAAGGAAGCAAATCAAGGGGGTGAGGGGATTAAATCCATAAACAACTTTAAAGGAAATTTACCTGTAGAAGCATGGTCAATTTTATTATAGGAAAACTCCATCATGGGCAAATGTTTCTACCAAAAAGTTAATTTTTCCTTTAAAACAATCCTTAAGATATTCCCTAAAGTCCTATCAACTACTTCTATTTGCCCATCAGTTTGTGGGTGACAAATGTTGAAAATATCAGTTTAGTCCCCAACCTTTCCCAAAGAACCCTCCAAAAGTCACTTAAAAACTTAACATCTCTATCACTAATGATAGTTTTAGGTATACCATGTAATTTAAACAATTCTTTCACAAATAAATAAGCTACATGTGATGCATCATTAGTTTTCAAACATGAAATAAAGTAAGTCATTTTGAAGATTTATATACCACTACAAATATATTATCCTTACCATGTTTAGTTCTAGGCAGACCTAACACAAAATTTATGAAACTATCAATCCAAAGAGATGTAGGAAAAGACAAAGGAGTATAAGGACCATGTGGTAATACTTTTGATTTGGTATGTTTACATTCAACACATTGGGAGCACATTTTCTCAATATTCTTTCGCATGTCAGACTGAAAAATGTTTAGTAAGTATATTTAAAGTTTTGGGAACTCCAAAGTGTCTCATGAGTTCAACACAATGTGCTTCCCTAACAAATAATTCATACAAAGAGTAATTAGAAATACACAACTTGTTTTTCTTAAAAAGGAATCCATCTTGAAGATTGAACCTCTCACAAGGACCCAACTTAAACTCTGCAAAAACCTTGCCAAAATCAAAATCATTAGCATAAAGGCCCTTGATTTTATCATAATCCATTAATTTTTAAGTAAAAGGAGAGACCAAAACATACCTTTTTGAAAGTGCATCAACAATCATATTCTCTTTTCCTTTTCCTTGGGTGTAAGAAATCACATGTGAGAAAATTTCAATGAATTCAACACATTTTGCATGTCTATGATTAAACTTACCTTGGCTCTTCAAGTACCTCAAGGATTCATGATCAGTCTTAACCATAAACTCTCTAAGTCACAAATAATGTTGCCATGTAGCTAAAGCCTTTACCAAAGCATATAGATCTTGTTCATAAGTTGAGTAGTTCAATATAGCTTCACTCAACTTTTTAATAAAATGTACAATATATTTGGAATCCTGCATCAAAACATCACCTATTCCTCTTTCGGAGGTTTCACATTCAACCTCAAAAGACTTAGAAAAATCAGGTAATTATAAAAAAAAAAGAAAAAAGCAGAACACAATTTTTCTTTCAACAAGTTAAAAGTAGCATCTTGTTCATTTTTCCATGTGAAAACCTTGTCCTTCTTAATAACTTCAATCAAAGGAGTAGTAATGGTGCTAAAATATCCTATAAAAACTAGCAAGCCCGTGAAAACTCCTAATCTCAGTTACACTCTTAAGTTTTTAGGCTATTGTTTGATTGCCATGATTTTCTGTTCACCAACTTCAGCTCTCTTAGAACTGAAAAAACTCAAGAATAAAACATGATCCACATAAAGGTACACTTTTTGAGATTATAAAATAATTATTTCTTTTTAAGAAATTCAAAAACTTATTTTAGGTGTTCAACATGCTCATCCGGATATTTTAAAAAGATCAAGACCTCTGTACCAATAGTAGAGTGGCTTGCTACTTTCAATCAGAAAAGGAAGATTGAGCAAGGCAAAGGAGAAAGGAGTTGTCCCCCCTTCTCTGGTAACCCGCCGCCGCATATGTCGAGATATCATCAAAAAAAATCATCTCAAATTTTCCATGAAAATTCTTTAAAATGTGATACATCAATCTCATGAAAGCGATGGATGAATTAGTTAAGCCAAAAGACATAACTAACCACTCATAAAGCCCATATCTGGTCTTAAAAGTAGTTTTCCATTCATTTCTAGGATTCATTCAAATCTGATGGTAATCACTTTTTAGATCTATTTTAAAATAAAAATTTAGAGTCATTCAATTGGTCTAACATTTCATCAAGATAAGGAATAGGAAGATGCTAATTTATCGTAATCTTGTTGATAGCTCGACAATCCACACACATCATCCAAGATCCATCTATTTTGGATACCAATAGAATAGGAAAAGAGCAAGGACTCATGCTTTCTCGCACAAACTTCTTTTCAAGTAACTTTTCAACTTGCCTTTGCAACTTCTTTGTCACTTCAGGATTACTCCTATAAGGATGCCTATTTGGACTTTGTGTTCCAAGAAAAAAATAATATGGTGATCAATGCCACATAAAGGTGGTAGACCTTTAGTAATATACTCAGGAAAGATATTATCAAAATCCTACAAAAGAGAAGAAACACTACTTGGCAAACAAGAAGTTATTAGCTCAGAATTAATTAAGACTTTTTGTTAAGTAAATAGTATTATTGGAAGTCCCTCATTGGTTACATTCAAACACTCTTTGACTTTTATATAGAAGCTCTTCTTTTTCTTTTTCTTAGCTTATTTTCTCTTACCAAAGTTTTATTTTTTTTCCACTCGAACCCTCTTTTACCTATTTGCTTAAGTTGTTGTCCTTTTTTAATCTCTCTTGGCCATCTCTCTTTTTTTCTAACTCTTAGCCAGAACTCTTTTCTTTTTCCTCAAGCTCACTTTTATCCCTTCCCTTTGTTTTTTCATTGATATCTCAATCTCTTTTGATCTTCAAACACTTAATAAGGAGTTAAAGGTGCAAGAGTATACTTTCTGTCATTAAGCTCAAGCAAATATCTATTCTCTCTTTCATTATGAAAAATTTGCCTATCAAACTGTCATAGATGATCAAGCAAGATAGGACAAATTTGCATGGAAATTACATCACAAAGAGTTTCATCCTCATACCTACTAACAATGAATGAAATCATGCATTGTTTGTTGACTTTTCGTGTACCACTATTGTTCAACCATTGGAGGCTATAAGCCTTAAGGTGTTTCGTGAATGTAAGTCCTAATATATCTACCAAGTTTGAACTAACCACACTAGCACAACTATCATTGTCAATAATCATAGAACAAGTTCTCTCCTTTATCCCACACCTAATATGGAATATCCCTTTGCTCATCACTATTGATTTCCAAATTGATAGTCATAAGCCTGTTAACTACCCTAATCAAACCACCATTAAAAGGAAATTAAGCATCATCTTCACTCTTAACTTCATCTTCTTTCTCTTTTCATTTTTTTCACTCTCAAATTTTACCTCAAGAATCTTCCTAGCTACCCCAACAAAATCAGCATTAGGCATTTCTACATCATTTTTACTCATACCTCCCTCTTCTTTCTCATTCTCATTTTTTTCACTCTCAAATTTTCCATCTTCTCTCATGATATTGTTTTTCTAGTAAGACATTCATGCATCATATTCCCTCTTACATGAAATTTATATGATTAAAAGGAATTGAAAGGTTTAGATGACTTAGAGAAAAAAGGATTTACCTCCCTCTTTGTGATCTAATTTACCTTTGTCCTTGTCTTTTTGAAGTCTAGAAGTCACTTCTTATTTCGATCATGACTTCTTGGAATTGGTGTTTGATTGACTCCTCCATGAGTTAGCCTGCTACCTTCTTTTATTTTCCTTTTCTACTTTTACAGTCAAATCTACTGACTCATCTAAAGTTACATATGATTGTATCTCTACTACATCAGTTATTTGTCTATTTAAACCATTAATAAACCTAGCTATAGTAGCCTCTTCTTCTTCCATGCAATCAAATTGGATCATACCTATATCCATAACATTAAAGTATTCATCAATAGTCATGATTCCTTGCTCTAATCATTGAAGACACAGTTATAGGTCTCTTTGAAAGTGGAAAGGCACAAACCACTTCTTCGTGATTCTCTTCATCTTAGCCTAAGTAGCAATGGGTGGTTCTCTATATTATTGTCTATCACTTGTAAGATTTTTACACCCAATAGAAGCATAGTCAGAAAATTCAAAAATAACAAACTTAACCTTCTTATCTTTTGAATAGTTGTGACAATCAAAAATGGTCTCAAGTCTCCGCTTCCAATCAACGTATAAATCTGGATCTCTTGTGCCCTTGAAAAATGGCATATTCATATTTATGTTATTAATATTTTAACCTTCCAATCTACCTCATTGTCCCCTCCTATCTCTTTCTATCCTATCTGGATTTACGTCAAGATCACTTTACATCAAGATCATCAGCAAAATCATCTATAGGATTTTCTTGATTTACAATGAGGGTATGGGTTATATTTCTTCTATTCCGAGGCCTAGGATTATTTTGGGGTGGTACAGCAGGCTGATTTCCCCTCCTAAGTTTAGCTATTGTCTCATTTTATTTGGCAATGACATCATTTATCTCTTGGAATTGCAAGTTCCATCTTTCAAATTGTTGGTGCATAACTTGTAAAGTAAAATCATTTCTTCCTCGAATCTCATATTCTTGAAAAGCCGTTCTTTCATCATCATTATCACTTGTATTAGACATCCTTAGAAAAAATGTTGTATCACTCAAACTTTGATTTTTTTCTTTCAATTGTTCTCACCCACTCTTGTCTTTTTCCTCTCAAATAATCTTTGAGAAAATACTTTGTGAATTTATAACTAAATCTCACTCGTATTCGTGGTAAAATAAGAAACTTTGGGGCACAAGAAATAAAGTAAAGAACCAATCCTAGGTAGATTAAGATTTAGTTGAAACAAGACTCAAAGAAAAAGGAAAGAATTTTAAAACATGATTAAAGGAGTAAAAAATATTTTTTTTATCCTTAAGAATCTAGGATCCCCCTTCTTATTTTCTATCTAACAATTTAGAGACAAATAGATGAAGAACATTTCATGGAGAGCAACAAAATTATATATTTTTTCCTTTTATTGAATGTTATTGTTTACAATTCAGTACTTTCTTTGTATTTTTAAAAAAAATCACTTTTTTTTAACTTCTTTTTCTTTTTTTATAGACTCCTAAGATTATCAAGAACGGAGTCTTGATAGAACCCGCTCAAATACCACTTGATAATGCAATGGATGGAAATTCAAAAAATAGAGGATGAACTTAAGACAAATGAGGAAGCAAAACTAGAACACTAATTGAAAAAACTAAACAAGAATTAAAAGAGATGAACTTGATAAGATTCCAATAACTACAAATTGGCTATTAGATGAACCAAATGCCTTAACTTGAGAAACTAATCAAGTTTAGAATCGGATTTTGACATCTTCATGAGTAACGTTAGACAACAATTAGTAAGAGTACCAATCGTCTTCTAAAAATATTTAAAAAAATCAAAAATATCAGACAAAGAAGATATCTTACTACCTTAAAATATGAACTAGTTAAGTTGAATAATAAATCCAAAAGCAATCTGCCACAAAAGTTTTTAAGAACCCTCAATTTATTAATATTCTTCAAAATCCTATTTTCAAGAATGAAAAAAGACCTCTTTATGTAGTAGAAAAGAAGGGACTGGTCAAAGACAAAATTAAATGAAAATGGTATTTCCTAGGTCTTAGAAGGCTGCCACATACATAATCCTATGAAGTCAACGTAGAACAAAATAACTATTAAATGGAAATTGTATTTCCTAGGGGCATAGAAGACTGTCACACACATAGTCCTAGGAAGTCAAGATAGAATAAAACAACTCTTAAATATAATTCTAAAAACTAATTAAAAAATATTGCATTATTTTCTCCATTTAGGGCAGATTTGGTCCCCATTCAATCTCATAGTGGACTTTAATTTGAGTCTCCAAATAGATGTAAGACTTGGAGAAAACATCTTCATTGGGCTTGAGATCTTCTTCCATCTCAAGACACATTTTATAGCTAATTTCATCCCATTAAGTTTGTCTTCAAATTTCCTTGTTTGGGATCTTGTCTTGGGTTCTCTTGAAAATTCTAAAACTTTCATAGTTGATGTTGGAGTTGCCATGAATGCTATCACATGGCAAGCAATTGCTATATCTTAAACCACGTGGAAGGTAAAATAGCCCACATGTAGATAATGTTAGTAGGTCCGTTAAATAAAAGAGAAATAATTTCATGCTCCCAAACTTAAGTTAATCACACTCAATTTAAAAAAATTTAAATTTTCAATTCAAATTAAAAAAATTGACCATAGTTAGTAAAAAAAATTATTATAATGCTTCTTAACTTTGTCAAAATACTACCATATGATTTTATTTTAACGGGTCACTTGAATTAAAATATAGTCATCTATCCTCCTTTGAATATGATACAGAAGTGATGAAAAAGATGGAATATGTTGATGTTGCAGCCAATTCAGCTTTAGAAAAAAGGGACAAGTATATTAGTAGTCATTTAGTGAAATATTGACAACTAGATGACCACATAAAATTAAGAGACATACATTAGACAAAATGAATATTATACATTTTATATTCATTTATTATATTCTTCATAATATATATTGGAAAAATTATATAAATAGCCATTGAGATAAATTTTTACATAAAAAATAGCCCATTTATCTTTTTATTACAAAAAATAGTCTTTCAGCTCACATTGTAGCTGAAAATGGCCATTGGGTTATAGTTAGTGTACTTTTTGGAGCCCATTTTGGTTAATATCTGAAGCCCACTGATTTTGTCTTTTTTTTTTTCCTCTTCTAATATTAAGTACCAATAAAATCTCCTTTTTTTTTTCTCTTTCTATTTTTTTTTTTAAAAATGTTTTAATTTTTTTTTTGCTATGCTATATTTTTTTTAAAAAAACTTTTTCTTCGTTTAAACTTTTTTTGTTTCTCTTTTTTTTTAATTGTTTTTTTTTCTAATTGTTTCATTTCTTTTGCGGAAAAAATGAATATTTATATTATTTTATTATTTTTTATTTATACTTTTATTTATTAAGGTGGGAACGCATGATAGTCAAATAAATATCGATATCGATACATTACATAATTGTTTATATAATATCGATACACAATTATACACTATTCATACAATGTCAATACATTGCATACCTATTTATACAATATTGATACATGTCTAAATACTATTTATACAATATTGACACACACTTGTACACCATTTATACAATGTCGATACGTTACATAACTATTTATACAATATCGATACACATTTATACAATATCGATATATTATATATATATATATATATATATATATATATATATATATATATATATATATATATATATATATATATATATACACACACACACTACATAACTATTGTACACCATATATACATGTTTATACACTATTTATAAAATATCGATACACGTTTATAAATTATTTATACAATATCAATACATTACGTATACACTACATAACTATTTATGCAATATTGATACTTTACATATACATTACATAACTATTTGTACATCATATATACATGTTTATACATCATTTATACAATATTGATACATGAAAAAAGTTGTAAGGAAAAAAATGAAAAAAAATTCAAAAAAGAAAAACGCAGCAAAAAATTTTTTTTTTTTTTTTTTTTTTAAAAAACAACTACTACAAAAAGAAAAGGAAAAGGAAAAAAATGGCCTAATGGATATTTTTTTTGTAAACAAAAACTTGGCTATTTTTATTGTAAATTATTTATTTTTTTGTATATAATTGAAATTTCCCCATATATATTTATACACTTCCGATACAAAATACCTATTATATACATTTTTATCACTACACTTTTCATATACACTCTGCATACAATATATATATATATATATATATATATATATATTGTATACACACACATATGTTGGGTTCTATGTTGAAATGTGAATGGAAAATGGAGGGAAAAATGAATTCACTTTATGGAAGAATGTTTTCCCCACATTGATGCGAGAAAGGAACTTTCTTGTGGTTAAATATAGAAGCACTACTCTATGTTGTTAGTGAGGTAAGAAGAAGACAAGCCTCATACCGTCGTCTTTATCGTCGTCGCTCGGCTCGGCTTAGACTTTGGTTTCGGCTTTGGCTTTTGATTTGAATTTCTCAAATGATCGATTTTTTAGATAAAATTCATTTGAAACTTAATTATTAATGATTATTTAATCTAAAAATCTGATCTAAAATATTTTCTCCATTTGCGAACTCAAAAGAGCATTTGCGGATGCATATCCACTGTACATTGAATGGACGCGATCCTTCAAGTCACTGTTTGAATTATTCTAAGAGGATTTGCTGCCACATATGACCATTTGTGGATGCAAATTCTACCACAAATCAAATATCAACATTTTGTTTTGTACGTAGATTGAATAGTGGCCGCATATGGATATTTGCATCCGCAGATGGCTCGGCAAATGGGTCCAATGGTCTAAAACAGTGCAACTTTACAACCATTACTTCTTTTCTGAAGCAACACCTTTTGGCGATAAATATCTGATTTTTCCTCGGATATTGGAACAAAATTTCAAAGTTAGAAACTCTTTTTTCTTACAAAAACTCAAGTGTGATTTATTACCATTGAGTGAGTTCGTTGTTCAGTAGAATTTTAGGTACCATTATTCTGCTGAAGTGAATCATTTTATCCTGGGAGGATATATTCCATAACCTCGAGTATTTGAGGAAAATAATTTTCTTAAGGACACACTGTGAATTTAGTGGATTTGATTCTTCTATCTTCATCTCTTTCTAAGTTTTGTTTACTATTTTCCAGAAATAGTTTGAACTTCATTTTGTTGTTCATAAGTTGTTTTGAACTTATTGTTGAAGTTCTTATTCTTGAATACAAATTTTATTTAACAAAAATAACAATCTTAAGGAAATTATGTATCTGTATTTTGGTTTTTGGAGATTAAAACCTTTTGGTTTTCTACTCTGTTTGAATTTGATACTGATTTGAAGAACATAAAAACTCCGTAGGGATTCAAAGTTCATTCAGTTGGTGATTTAAAAAATATAAAAACTTTATCATTGACTAGAAATAAGTTGTATAAAGATTAAGTTTTTATTGTTAGTATTCTAAGATACTAAGTTGTTTGTCTAATTGTGATAGAAAAATGACTAATGAAACTGAATTCAATGTTGGAATGATGAATGTTGCAGCAACAAATATTGCTTCTTCGAGTCATTCAAGTGTTGTTCCTGCCATGGCACCGACAGAAAAATCAGAAAAAAATTCTAGTGTAGATTTCAAAAGACGGCAGCAAAAGATGTTCTTCTAATTGACTACTTTAAGTCTTCAGAAGTTCATCAATGAAAGTGTTCCCATCTTATCAGAATCAACTCTGAATGATGAACGATTCTTAGTTACTGAAGCCTAGAAGCACTCAAATTTTCTATGTCAAAGCTACATTCTGAGCGGGCTACAAGATGATTTGTACAGTGTGTACAGCAATATGAAGACCTCAAAAGAACTTTAGGGTGCTTTGAAAAAGAAGTGCAAAACAGAGGATGTTGGAATGAAAAAATATACAGTTGAAAAGTTTTTGGACTTCAAAATGGTAGATAGTAAAGTTGTTGTTACCCAAGTTCAGGAATTGTAAGTTCTTATCTATGATCTCCTTGCTGAAGGTATAAAATTATATAATACCTTTGTTAAACATTTTAAGAATGTTTTTAATACTCACTTAACCTTTGATGTGGATTTGATTGTGAATGATGCATTTTAAGTGGCTACAATAATTGAGAAGTTGCCTCTTTTGTGGAAGGACTTCAAAAATTATTTGAAACATAAACACAAGGAGATAACAGTCAAAGATCTCATTGTATGTTTGACAATCAAAGAGGATAACCAAAATGTAGAAAAGAGGTCACGTAGCAATTCAATTATATCAGGAGCAAATATTATTGAAGATGAACCCATGAAGTCAAAGAAAAGGAAAAAATCTAAACAGCCAAACAATCTGCTTAAGAAGAAATTCAATGGAAATTGCTTCAATTGTGGTAAATTTGGTCACAAGGCTCCAGATTGTCGGGCTCCAAAGAAATACAAGAAAAAATATCAAGCAAATGTGGTTGAATTCAAAGAAGAAATGGACAACTTTTGTGCTATGGTTTGTAATTACAATTTTGTTGGTAATTCAAGAGAATGGTGGATGAATTCCGGTGCCTCCCACAATGTTTGTGCCAACAAGGATCAATTTTCATCATATGCTCCTGATCAACCTGATGAGAAGATATTCATGGCAAATTCCACTACTACAAAAGTTGAAGGAACAACCAAAATATGCTTGAAGATGACATATGGCAGGGTGGTGACTTTAAACAATTTTCTTCATGTTCCGGAGTTGCCAAAGAACTTAGTTTCAACATCACTTCTGACTAAGAACGGATTCAAATGTGTCTTTGTTTCCAATAAAGTTGTAATTAGTAAGAATGAATTGTATGTAGGAAAAGGTTACCTCACTGAGGGCCTTTTTAAGATCTATGTAATTACTATTGAAATGAATAAATTTTTTGTTTCTTCTTATTACTTGAGTCGAATGAATTATGGCATGAACATTTAGGACATATCAAATATAAAACCTTGTGAAAACAGATTAGTTTAGAAGTATTCCCTAACTTTGAGTGCAATAAATCACAATGCCAAACATGTGTGAATCTAAGTTTGCTAAGTATCCTTATAAATCTATTGAAAGGAATTCTAATGCCTTAGAATTGATTCACATAGATATTTGTGATATTAAGCCAATACCATCTCGCGGTGGGAAAACATATTTCATAACTTTTATTAACAATTGTACTAGATATTGTTATGATTATTTGTTGAACACTAAGGATGAAGCAATTGTAGCATTCAGGCAATATAAAACTGAAGTTAAAAATCAGTTGGATAAAATTATAAAAATGACAAGAAGTGATGGGGTGGAGAGTATGAATCTCCTTTTGCAGAGATATGTTTGGAAAATAGAATTATCCATCAAACTACTGCCCTTACTCACCTCAATCTAATGGAATTACGGAAAGGAAAAACTCAACATTGAAGAAAACAATGAATGCCTTAATTATAAGTTCTGGTTCACCATAAAACTTATGGGGGGGAAGCTATCCTTACAGTAAATCGAATACTCAATAAAGTGCCCCAAATCAAGACAAAATCTATTACATATTAGAAATGGAAAGGAAGGAAACCTAAATTGAAATATTTCAAAGTGTGAGGATGTCTAGACAAAGTCCAAGTTCTTATACCCAAAGGGTCAAAATAGGACCAAAGGTTGTGGACTATGTTTTTATTAGATATGCTACAAACAGTAGAGCATATCGATTTTTTATTCACAAATCTGAACATTCAGATATGCATAACAATATGGTAATTGAATTAGATAATGCTGAGCTTTCTAAACACATCTATTCGTATAAAACTAGATATGAGTTGTCTAGTGAAGGGTCTAAATGATCTCGGGAAAAACTAAAATAGAATGTACTTGATTAAGAGAATTCAAGGCTTAGTAAATGTCAAAGGACATCTACTTCTTGCGGATCATATTTTGTAACATTTCTTCTTGAAAATAAGCCTCATACATTCAAAGAAGTCATGTCTTCTGCGGACTCATCTTTTAGGAAAGAGGCTGTCAATAGTGAGATTGATTCAATCTTGAACTACCATACTTGAGAGTTGGTTGACCTTCCTCTAGGAAATAAACCTTTAGGTTCAAAATGGATCTTCAAAAGAAAAATGAAAGCTAATGGAACTATTGACAAATACAAGGCAAAACTTGTCTTTAAAGGCTTTAGACAAAAATAAGGCCTTGATTATTTCGACACATACTCACCAGTAACAAGGAAAACATCCATTCGGATGTTGGTTGCACCAGTAGCGACATATGGTCTTGAAATCCATCAAATGAATGTGAAAACATCTTTCTTAAATGGAGAATTCGAGGAAGAAATCTACATGGAACAACTCAAGGGTTTTGTGGTTCCTGATAAATAAAGAAAAATGTGCAAACTTGTTAAGTCACTTTATGGACTAAAACAAGCTGGCAAATAGTGGCATGCAAAATTTGACCAAACCATGTGTCACGACCCAATCGGTCATGATTGGCACCCACTCTAACCTATGGCGGGAGAACCATACTAATCTCACCCTTACTAACCCAAGTGTTACTTTGATATTCACCTTAGATTAATCTTAAGTATTAAGCAAGTGCAAAAGAAGTTTATTCAATAATTTAAATCACCTGACCAAACCAACATCAATATTCAAAATCAATAGAGTGTGGAATCCTCTATTTATTACATCTCCGAGACCTGATGTTACCATACAAGAACTTCTAAGATTAAACTAATTCTGAAAGAACTAGAAATAGCTAAAAACATAATTAATGAAGAATCATCTTAGTCCCAAAACAAAGGACATCAACATCAACAGGAAGCTTTGAAGGTTTCTCGGTCATGGTGCTCACCCTCAATATTGAGTCTGAACCACTAACTTGAGCCGAGGTAGCGTATCATCCACTGGATGATGTTCTGCACTCCATAAAAGAAGAGTACAGGTAGCATCAGTACAATAACAAGTACTAGTAAGCATCATAGGCCGACTAATCCAATAATGTACAAGTAAACAAGCCAGACAAGTATAACAACTATAATAACAGAACTTATAATCAAAGATATCAACAACTAAATACATCATATAAGTATAACTCACAAGTTTACCTTTACAAACTTCTACACTTAGTCATTATCATCAATAATTCAATACCACATATAATCATCATAAAGACACCCAATGCATGTGAATGAGTGCATGTATGTAGGATGTGCGCATCATCTCTTACTGATCTCATCATCATCAATAATATTATATTGTACCAGTGTGGTACCCAACCCTTATCATAACCAACAACATCATGAAATCATGATTTCAATAATAACATCAACATCCTCTTTATCACACCTCCATAACACCACAATGTACGAACATGCAATACAATCAATAAATCATAAGTCATACTAGAAGGCAATCATAGATGTTTGGTTTATAAACTAGCACAAAGCCAAGAAAGTCTCAGTGCTACAATAAAACCATAGCCTACCTCAATTCTTTGCTCAAGTCACCTTTAAGCCACACTTTTGCCCTTTAGTTCTCATTCAACTCGTTCTTGATCTATAACAACAAGTATATATACCCATTTCAATAAATTACACCCTTTTTTAGTACTAGGGATCAAAAACCACTAATTATAGTCTTAAATTCACCCGATTGCATCATCTTGGGGTTTTCTATATCTTAAACCACAAGGATTCTACTTGAATTAGCATGAATAGCCATAATTTCACACCCATCAATATTTTCTAACACCCTAGAATCAGTCTTTACTGAATTTATACACGTTCCCACCACTTTAATCAATTTTTATAACTAGGACTAAACTCAAATTTTCTACCATGAATTCACTTCTAATGATTTTCTAAGGTTATAGGAAGTAATTTCACGTCTAGAATGTAATGACTTGCCTCCAAAAATAAAAAACCTTAAAACCCCTTTATAAATATCCTTCCCCAAAGCTCCCTTGCATTTTTCAAAAAAATGGGGAATGAAAATGATTTCTGATTTTTAAAAGTATGAAATCATGTGTGTTACCGCTGCAGCGGTACCACCAGATGTCCGTTGTAGTGGTACTAGTTTCCGCAGAAGTCTAAGTGCAAATTTTACCCCCTCTTTCATCATAACAATGATTTGGGTCATCAAATTAGATACAATTTTGTAACACCCCGTACGTTTCTGAGTCTAGCTGACTACCGTAACGTTGATGGAAATAATGAAATATAAGAGATTAGAGGAATTATGTCTTAAAATTTGTGGGCTAAGCTAATTTTGTGATTTGGGCCCCAAATGAGGCCCAAAATGGAACAAAAAGATATGGCCCAAAAGGGGTAATTGACCCATTCTTGCATGACTAAGTCCACAAATCAATTATTGACCAAAGGTATTGAATAAAGATGACTTTAAAGGGGTTTTATAAGGTGAAAAATCATATTTATTCACCATATTACACATACCATTTACTAGACATTTCCATAACATTCTCTCAACACTCAAACCCTAAGCTATCTTCTATTTGAGACAAGATCACTCCTTGGAAAGCTTGGGTAAGTGTATATTATTATGGTTAAATATATTTTATGCATGTGATATGGTGAATATTATGTTTGTTGTGTTGGTGGAGTATTGATAAGCTCACTATGTGTGAAGTGTACATGTTGTTAACTCAAAGGATAGTTTTGCCTTGTAACCTTGAACATATACTTATGATATTGAAGGAGATAAACTTGATGGATTAAATATTGACATGTGAAGATTTTATTATAGTCTTACCTTGTTTTATCATGATGTATAATGTTTGGAATTTCTATTGTGAAATTGGTTATGGTTTTGGTGACGTATTGATCGTAAAGTGTGGTTTTGGTTGTTGTTATGTGTGTTGTGAGACCATGGCTGATTGTTGGCATATAATATGATCCAAAATATGTTAAAATAATCTTGGTTATGATAATGTACCATTCATTGGATGAAAAGACCCAAAATAGGCCATTTCGGACCAAAACGGGCATTCGCCCCCGCAGACGGAGGCACCTGCGGGCGCAGATGCCAACGCAGATGACACTGGATACTGCCAAAGTGCATCTTTGCGTGCACCTAAGCCACCTGTGGGCGCAGGTGTTAGTACAGGTCACCCCCAGATCCGGTTTTGTATGTTTTCGTACCTAGTCGACCCCGAAGGCCCCTATACCCTTTTTGGATGTAATTATCAACTTGTGATGTAATTTTAATGACTTTAAAGTGTCGTATGGAGGTGTTTTGAACTATATTAAGTATGTATGGTTGTTCATATGTTGTTATAAACGAGTAATTGCGATGGAATGATAAAGAGAAAAGCGTAAAGGGTAAGTGTGGTGTGAAATTCTATCGATGTATGATGTTTTGGTCAATGTGTGTAATGTTATGGTGTTGTTGATATGGAAATGCAGTGGATTGTATTGTAAGGTATGACATGACGTTATATGGTAGTCACATAGTTCATTGTCGTCTTGTACGCCTGTATAGTGACTAGTTGCTAATGTAAGTTCCGGTATGAACTTGTATTGTAGAGTAAGACATAAGGAAGAAGCTGGACTGTTATGTTCATATATAGACTCGTGTACTCATACTTGGAAGTGAAGGTATGTAAGGTTACTCTTTTCGTATCTTTCTGCAGCATATAGTGTTCACCTTGTACTTATTCTATTCTGAGATATCCTAAGGTATTCCATTTCCGACTATTGAATAGTGTTACTCAAATGTTCCTTATTCATTGGTCAATTGTGATTTACATGACGCATGTCCTTTGGTTGACTCATGTTCATTAGCTAATATGTCAAAGGTTTTCAAAATGTTATATTCCAAAGGGGTCCTATAGTATTCCAACTAGTTGACATATATTGTTATTCATTTGTGTCCTACTCCTAGATGAATTATGACCCACTTATCTCTTAGTTATTGACGGAAGTTCCTAAGTTGACATGATGTTGTAGATTCCAAGAGAACTATCTCAAAGAGGGTAAGATGTAAAGAGAATCTAGTTATTCTTGAAAAACATTCTCCAATCATGTCATGTTCCAAAGTCCCATATTATTATGAATAGCTTTGTACCAATCTCATAAGAGTAGTGAAGGAGGTAAAGTGCGAACTAATATATCTATTCCGCACAAGTGAGCGTACCACTCTCTTGAAAGTAAGGAAGTGAAGCAAGATATAGAGGTGTGTTTTCAATATTATCATGATCCTCAATGTGTTAATCTCTCACAAGTTAAGGTATCAATCTCATAAGAGTAATAAGAGAGGTGATGTGCAAGTTAATATAATTATTCCCCATAAGTGAAGACGTCAATCTCATGAAGTAAAGGAGTGAAGTAATATATAAATCTTTAATGTGTTACTCTCATAACTATGTAAAGGGTATAAGATTTGTAGAGAAGTAATGTACGTATGGTTACTATATGTTACATTGAGTATGGATCACAATCTAAAGGGGTGTAAGTTCAAGATGGAACAATCTCAATACTATGCTATATTATATATTTATCTATTATAGCCCACCAAAGGTGGAGGTCCGGTATTATATATTTATCTATTATAGCCCACCAAAGGTGGAGGCCCGGTATTATATATTTATCTATTATAGCCCACCAAAGGTGGAGGCCCGGTGTTATATATTTATCTATTATAGCCCACCAAAGGTGGAGGCCCAGTATTATATATTTATCTGTTATAGCCCACCAAAGGTGGAGGCCCGGTAGTATATACTTATAAGGTGATGATCCATAAGGTATTATGAACCACTAACTAGTTGAGTGAACGGTAATGAAGATAGTTGTAAAGAGATGAGAATATATCCCTTGCGTGAATGCATATATATAAATATGAAGATTGTTATAAAAAGGAGGATGGCAAGACTGAGTGACCAAGTAATGAAATAATAGAAGTAATGAACATGGTTCCACACATCCAGGTTGGAGGTCTATTCACATTGATTATTCTCTTACGCTTAATTTCTTGGAAGTACTTATGTGTTATTATAGTCTCATATGGCCTTACATACTCAGTACTTTCTTCGTACTAACCCCTCTTGGGGGACTTACCTTACATGTTGCAGGCTAAGGTGTTAGTAGATCTCCGCAGTAGACGACGAGATATCCGCAGATTGTTGGTGAGCTCCAGTTCATCCGGGGCTTTTTCGAGTCATTATGCATATTGGTTTGATATTGTATATGAGTATGGAGCGGGATATTGTCCCGACTCTAGGTTTGTCATAGTTATGTATCTGTAGAGGCTTTGTAGACTTATGTGGGAAGTTGAGTGTAAGATATGTACGTTTATTTTGACATGATGGCCCCAACGACCAAGTTTCCTAATATATATAGCATATGTTTCCATGTTCATGTTTTCCGCGTAGTTGCATGAGGAATAATATGATTCACACGAGAATATGCATACGAAGGTTCATGAGCAAAGATTGGTTCTCTCGGGCCATATCGGCTTCGGATGGCAGTCCGGCCCTAATGAGATTTTGGGTCGTGACAAAAGTGGTATCAGAGCAGGTCGTTCTAAGGGTATCTGCAAAGCCGTGTCTGAGTAGAGTCTTGATTATGGATGTGTTGTGCGCCACATTTATAAGTAGGAGGATACGGGACATTTAGGAGTTGTTTCATTTCTTCATTCTAGATCGTACAATAGAGCCATTGTCATAGGTGGGATTACATCTGACCATTGTAATTGGTTTTCTTTGATATAGTAAAATGCTGATTACAAGACAAGGTATGGGCAAAGATAAGCAGGTAGATATGCATGCGGGAGAAGGAATTAGTAAATCACCACCTAACCCAGCTAGTCAATATGGGGTTGAAACTGAGTTCACATCACGGGCACCTTCTCTTGGGAGGCCACAAAGGAGGGAAGTATCCCCAGAATTGCCTGTTAATGTTACTAGGCAGGAGTTACAGGACTTGAAAAATGCGGTGCAAATGTTGACTCACATAGTTGTTGCCCAGAGTCAAGGACGAGTTGGTCCAATGACCAGTGCTAATGGTGCGGCTAGGCTAGCTAGTTGGAGAACACAAGATTTCCTGAAATTGGATCCTCCCACATTTACCGGGTTCGATCTTAATGAAGATCCACAAGACTTTATAGATCAAATTCAAAGGGCTCTAGATGTTATGCATGTGATTGGTGTAGAAACAGTAGAGCTTGCAGCATATAGACTAAAAGGAGAGGCTATATTATGGTACGAAGATTGGAAACGATCCAGAGGTATCGGTGCAAATCCAGCTAGTTGGGAGGAATTGAAGGTGCCATTCCTTGATCATTATCTTCCATATGAGGTCCGCGAGGCTCGTGCGGATCAGTTTTTAAATCTTCGTCAAGGAAATATGAGCGTCAGGGAGTACAGTCTTCGATTTAATTCATTGGCTAGATACGCTCCTCATATGGTAGCAACTATGGCTGATAGAGTTCATCGGTATGTAGACTGATTGAAGCCCTACTTGATAAGAGACTGTACTATTGTTGCATTAAATAAAGACATGGATATAGCCAGAATACAAGCCTTCGCGCAAAAGATGGAGGATCAAAGGAAAAGGGGAAGGATACAAGAATCTGAGGCAGGGCCGTCAAAGTGGGCTAGACCCATGGGACGGTTCATGGCATCCCAAGGAGGATTTAGGCCTCGGGTTTTCCCAATACCACCAAGACCATCATTTTCTTACCCTACAGCGGGTAATCCACCTCCATTTCGAGGGTCTAGAGGCACTCCGGTTGGGCAGATTAGTGGAATACGGGGTTCGCAGACATCGGGATCTTTTCTTCAACTGTGCCAGCACTGCGGGAAGTTTCATTCAGGTGAATGCTGGTTTGACACGGACGTTTGCTTTTGGTGTAAAAAGCCAGGACACGTGAAGAGAGAATGCCCACAGAGGGCCACGGGTAGTATGACACGACCTACGGGATCAGCAGAATTTGGAGGCCCTCTTTGACATAGTGACAGGTACGTTATCTATATTTTACCTAATGAATATGCATCAATTGATCCGGGTGCTACCCTATCATATGATACTCCATTGACTGCGGGAAAAATTTGAAGGAACACTAGGATTAATAGTCATGTCATTTGAGGTGTCCACACCAGTTGGTGAATTTATTATAGCTAAAAGAGTATGTCGCAATTGTATCATAAATATTGTGATCACGTTACATTTACTAATCTCATTAAGATGGAAATGATAGATTTTAATGTTACAATGGGTATGACTTGGTTGGCTTTTGTTAGGCCACAATAGATTACCGAGATTTTCTTGAATGGAAGGGTACATATGTCGCTTAGTCAGAGTGAAGGATACCAAAGGTAAAGCTACTAATGTGAAAGATACTAGTCTACCCCCGTAGGGTGTACTAGTGTAAATTGTATCGATGAGGGATGACACGTCGAGAATGTGCAGTAATTATAGGCAACGGATTGAAGTGTTAGGAAAATTTTATGTATCGGATATATATATGAGATAAAGAAATGCATTATGGTAAAGCACATCATTCACGATATGCTATTTAGTAGGGAGTAAATATGTACCATGATTTGGAAGCAACTTATTGACAAGATTATATGAAAAGAATGTTGCAAAATTTATACTTCAGTAATCGAAGTGATAACGAGTAAAGGTAAAGTGTTCGGAATCTGAAGGTTATAGGCTATGTAGAGATTCTTTTTAGAGATATGATGCCATATGGGTAATAGTTGATAAGCTTGCCAAGTTAACACATTTGTGGAAATCTTTTCAGAAGAAGTTGGGGACTCAAGTGAATGTAAGCATGACTTGTCGTCTTCATACAGAGGAACAAGCAAACGGAAGTGGAGAAATACTAAGTAAGTATTTATATGAGTATATGTATAGAGATGCATTTGTTGCACACGAGACTATGTTGCTAACATTCGAGGACGAATGTTTCTAGGGGGGTTGAATGTAACACCCCGTACGTTTCTGAGTCTAGCTGACTACCGTAATATTGATGGAAATAATGAAACATGAGAGATTAGAGGAATTATGACTTACAATTTATGGGCTAAGTTAATGTTGTGATTTGGGCCCCAAATGAGGCCCAAAATGGAACAAAAAAGATATGGCCCAAAAGGGGTAATTGACCCATTCTTGCATGACTAAGTCCACAAATCAATTATTGACCAAAGGTATTGGATAAAGATGACTTTAAAGGGGCTTTATAAGGTGAAAAATCAGATTTATTCACCATATTACACATGCCATTTTATAGACATTTCTATAACATTCTCTCAACACTCAAACCCTAAGCTATCTTCTATTTGAGACAAGATCACTCCTTGGAAAGCTTGGGTAAGTGTATATTAGTATGGTTAAATATATTTTATGCATGTGATATGGTGAATATTATGTTTGTTGTGTTGGTGGAGTATTGATAAGCTCACTATGTGTGAAGTGTACATGTTGTTAACTCGAAGGATAGTTTTGCCTTGTAACCTTGAACATATACTTATGATATTGAAGGAGATAAACTTGATGGATTAAATATTGACATGTGAAGATTTTATTATAGTCTTACCTTGTTTTATCATGATGTATAATGTTTGGAATTTCTATTGTGAAATTGGTTATGGTTTTGGTGACGTATTGATCGTAAAGTGTGGTTTTGGTTGTTGTTATGTGTGTTGTGAGACCATGGCTGATTTTTGGCATATAATATGATCCAAAATATGTTAAAATAATCTTGGTTATGATAATGTACCATTCATTGGATGAAAAGACCCAAAATAGGCCATTTCGGACCAAAACGGGCATTCGCCCCCGCAGACGGAGGCACCTGCAGGCGCAGATGCCACTGGCTACTGCCAAAGTGCATATTTGCGCGCACCTAAGCCACCTGTGGGCGCAGGTGGCAGCACAGGTCACCCCCAGATCCGGTTTTGTATGTTTTCGTACCTAGTCGACCCCGAAGGCCCCTATACCCTCTTTGGATGTAATTATCAACTTGTGATGTAATTTTAATGACTTTAAAGTGTAGTATGGAGGTGTTTTGAACTATATTAAGTATGTATGGTTGTTCATATGTTGATATAAAGGAGTAATTGCGATGGAATGATAAAGAGAAAAGCGTAAAGGGTAAGTGTGGTGTAAAATGCTATTGATGTATGATCTTTTCGTCAATGTGTGTAATGTTATGGTGTTGTTGATATGGAAATGCAGTGGATTGTATTGTAAGGGATGACATGATGTTATATGGTAGTCACATAGTTCATTGTCGTCTTGTACGCCTGTATAGTGACTAGTTGCTAATGTAAGTTCCGGTATGAACTTGTATTGTAGAGTAAGACGTAAGGAAGAAGCTGGACTGTTATGTTCATATATAGACTCGTGTACTCATACTTGGAAGTAAAGGTATGTAAGGTTACTCTTTCTGTATCTTTCTGCAGCATATAGTGTCCACCTTGTACTTATTCTATTTCGAGTTATCCTAAGGTATTCCATTTCCGACTATTGAATAGTGTTACTCACATGTTCCTTATTCATTGGTCAATTGTGATTCACATGACGCATGTCCTTTGGTTGACTCATGTTCATTAGCTAATATGTCAAAGGTTTCAAAATGTTATATTCCAAAGGGGACCTATAGTATTCCAACTAGTTGACATATGTTGTTATTCATTTGTGTCCTACTCCTAGATGAATTATGACCCATTTATCTCTTAGTTATTGACGGAAGTTCCTAAGTTGTCATGATGTTGTAGATTCCAAGAGAACTATCTCAAAGAGGGTAAGATGTAAAGAGAATCTAGTTATTCTTGAAAAACATTCTCCAATCATGTCATGTTCCAAAGTCCCATATTATTATGAATAGCTTTGTACCAATCTCATAAGAGTAGTGAAGGAGGTAAAGTACGAACTAATATATCTATTCCTCACTAGTGAGCATATCACTCTCTTGAAAGTAAGGAAGTGAAGCAAGATATAGAGGTGTGTTTTCAATATTATCATGATCCTCAATGTGTTAATCTCTCACAAGTTAAGGTATCAATCTCATAAGAGTAATAAGAGAGGTGATGTGCAAGTTAATATAATTATTCCCCATAAGTGAAGACGTCAATCTCATGAAGTAAAGGAGTGAAGTAATATATAAATCTTTAATGTGTTACTCTCATAACTATGTAAAGGGTATAAGATTTGTAGAGAAGTAATGTACGTATGGTTACTATATGTTACATTGAGTATGGATCACAATCTAAAGGGGTGTAAGTTCAAGATGGAACAATCTCAATACTATGCTATATTATATATTTATCTATTATAGCCCACCAAAGGTGGAGGTCCGGTATTATATATTTATCTATTATAGCCCACCAAAGGTGGAGGCCCGGTATTATATATTTATCTATTATAGCCCACCAAAGGTGGAGGCCCAGTATTATATACTTATCTATTATAGCCCACCAAAGGTGGAGGCCCGGTGTTATATATTTATCTATTATAGCCCACCAAAGGTGGAGGCCCGGTATTATATATTTATCTATTATAGCCCACCAAAGGTGGAGGCCCGGTAGTATATACTTATAAGGTGATGATCCATAAGGTATTATGAACCACTAACTAGTTGAGTGAACGGTAATGAAGATAGTTGTAAAGAGATGAGAATATATCCCTTGCGTGAATGCATATATATAAATATGAAGATTGTTATAAAAAGGAGGATTGCAAGACTGAGTGACCAAGTAATGAAATAATAGAAGTAATGAACATGGTTCCGCACATCCAGGTTGGAGGTCTATTCACATTGATTATTCTCTTACGCTTAATTTCTTGGAAGTACTTATGTGTTATTATAGTCTCATATGGCCTTACATACTTAGTACTTTCTTCGTACTGACCCCTCTTGGGGGACTTACCTTACATGCTGCAGGCTCAGGTGTTAGTAGATCTCCACAGTAGACGACGAGATATCCGCAGATTGTTGGTGAGCCCCAGTTGATCCAGTGCTTTTCCGAGTCATTATGCATATTGGTTTGATATTGTATATGAGTATGAAGCGGGATGTTGTCCCGACTCTAGGTTTGTCATAGTTATGTATCTGTAGAGGCTTTGTAGACTTATGTGGGAAGTTGAGTGTAAGATATGTACGTTCATTTTGACATGATGACCCCAACGGCCAAGTTTCCTAATATATATAGCATATGTTTCCATGTTCATGTTTTCTGCATAGTTGCATGAGGAATAATACGATTCACATGAGAATATGCATACGAAAGTTCATGAGAAAAGATTGGTTCTCTCGGGCCATATCGGCTTCGGGTGGCAGTCCGGCCCGAATGGGATTTCGGGTCGTGACAAATTTACCACTTGTTCATCCTTTAACGACAATTAGCCCTAAAAGATATAGCAAATTAAAGGAATAGTACCTTTGACAATGAATAAGTGTTGATATCGCTTACGCATGTCCGCCTCTATCTTCCAAGTAGGCTCTTTAATGGTCGGTTCCTCCATTAAACTTTCACACAAGGAATAACTCGAGTCCTCAACTTCCTTACATCCTTAGCTAATATAGCAATTGGTTCTTCTTCATAAGACAACTCCCTATTAAATAATTTAGGGTCCCAACGAATGATGTAATCACCATCCCCATGATACTATTTTAGGATAGACACATGGAATTCCGGGTGAACCCCAGACATACTAGGGGGTAAGGCCAGTTTATATGCTACCAACCCCACTCTCTTCAAAACCTCAAAGGTTCCAATGTATTTGGGGCTCAAATTACCTTTCTTTCCAAACCGCATCACACCCTTTATGGGTGACACCTTTAGGAGTACCTTTTCTCCTTCTGTGAATTTCACATCTCTCACTTTGCTGTCTGCATACTCCTTCTGCGACTCTGGACTGCTATGACCTTTTCCTAAATAAACCTCACCTTTTTCATAAAATCCTTGAGTATGTCAGTACCCCAAGGTCTCACCTCAAATGCATCAAACCACCTAATTAGAGACCTATACCTCCTACCATATAAGGCCTTGAAAGGGACCATGTTAATACTAGAGTGGTAATCGAGGCATTAGTCAAACCGAAAGACATAACTAGGAACTCATAGTGTCCATAACAAGTCTGGAAGGATGTTTTTAGAATATCCTCCTCTCTAATCTTGAGCTGATGATAACCCAACCTCAAGTCAATTTTGAAGAATACGTCATCCCCTTACAACTGATCAAATAGGTCATCTATCCTAGGCAAGTGCACATCCTCATGCTACCATCCTTTTTTTTCACAAGCAAAATAGGTTCACCCCAAAGAGAAACACTCAAGCGAATAAAACCTTTTTCTAACAACTCTTGCAACTGAGACTTCAACTCCCTCAACTATTCTGGCGCTATGCGATAAAGGGGGATAAAAATAGGGTAGGTCCCTGGCTCTAAATCTATACAAAAATCAACTTTTCGGTCTGGAGGAATACCCGGGAGATCATCCAAAAACACTTCTAAGAATTCACATACCACTGGGACTGACGCTATAGGAGGGACTACAGATTTATCTTCTCGAAAATGGGCCAAAAATGCCCTACACCCCTTCTTTACTAACTTCTGGGCATAAATTGCTGACACAACCCTCACAAAATTAGGCTTAAAATTACCCTCCCACTCTAACTTATCCATCCAGGTATTGCTACAGTAATGGTTTTACCATAACAATCAAGAATAGCATAATAGGGAGACAACCAACTCATCCCCAGTATAATATCAAACTCCTTTAAGTCTAGAATAACTAGATCTGCCAATATCTTAAACCCTATGAACGCAACTGGACATGCATAATAAACTTGATAAACACATACAAACACCCCAACTGGCGTGGACAAATACATAGGAGTATCAAGAAATTAACAGTCTAAGTCCCAGCCTAAAGTAAATTTCACAGACGCAAAAGAAATAGTGGAGCTGGGATCAAATAATACAAAATCCATACAATCACAAACAAGAATAGTACCTGTGGTCACAAAATGAAAAGCTTCTACTTTAGGACAAGCCAAAACAGCATAAATATAGGCCTTATCACCACCCTGACCGCCATCTCTTCCAACCTGAGCACCATTTCTACCAATATTTCCTCCACCTCAGTTGGCTTGGTTTCAACCCCTAGCTTAACCAACATACCCACCCTGTGGATGACCCCTACCATTTCCTCCACCATCATAGCCAGCCGAAACTAAGCAGTAGAAGCTAGTTGTTGAGTCAATTGACCTACATATCAGAAATTAGGACAATACCTTCTGATGTGACCCAAACCTCTACACTCGTGGAACCTTATGTTCAAAGTAGGCCTCAAAACTAAAGAGGATGAAGGTGTATAGCTACTAGTCTGAGAGGGATGATAGCTGACCCCCGAATAGGCCCCTTGCAGATGCTGGCATGGATGAATGGTAAGGCTTAGAAGAACCACACCCCTTCGAGAAAGTACCGCTGAACTGGACTTAAGTCTGAGCCTTCTTCTTTTCTGCCTTTACCTTACCTATTTCTCAAGTGCTTCGACCTTCTTGGAAAATTCAACTACCTTTTGAAAGGACTTTCCAGACACAACCACAAACAAGGTGGCCAACTAAATCCCAGAGTTCAGACCCTTCATGAAGTACCTAATCCGCTCTTCCTCTGAGGTAATCAACTGTAGTGCATAGCGAGACAAGGCATAAAACTTGGCCTCATAGGCCGCCATAGATATGTTACCCTGATCCAATCTCAGAAACTTATATTTCTTCTGATCACATTATGCGGGGAACATATTTCACGAGGAATACATTCTAAAATTATGCGCTAAAATTATGCCCAAGTGAGTGGGGGTAAGGCAGTTGTACACTAAACAAATGACCTCCACAATTTCTTAGCTTCAGCCTGCAACTGAAAGGAAACAAACGCCATATCATACCTCTTAACAATACACTTCTTGTACAGACGTTCATGGCACTCTATCAAGAACTCAAATGCATCCTCAGACTCTATGCCTTGAAATACCGGGGGCTTTGTCTTCATGAACTTACAGAATAGCCCATGCTCATCATCAGTCATCACTGGCCCAACTACCTCGCCCAACTACCTATTGGGGATACACCCCTGTTTCAGAGCCTGCATCCAATGTTGCTGCTACAGCAGTGATATGTTGTAAGGCTATGGGAGGAACAATCGGATCAACTGAAGTGTAGCCAGTACCAGCCAAGCTACCTAAGAACCCTACCTCCTCTTCGTGTTAAGCATGGTCTAAGGCATCCTTTTGTGAGGGAGGGGATGGTGAACTTTGTCTTGTCAGTTTCTCGGCTACTTGGGATCCATCCCTAATAGGTACTACCCTTGCTCTCCCCCACCTAGCTTCGCCCCTAACTCGAGGACTGCCCCAAATTACAGCCCCAGTGGTGTGTACGGGTGCTATTGCTAGTTTTGTTGTGGGTGTGGCTATTGCGGCTACTACTGCTCTAGTAGAATGAGTATTCACTATCTCCAAACAAGAGTGAATAGATTAGATACCAATTTGAATCGCCATATACCAATTGGAATCAAGTCATAACACGAAATAAAGAAAGGTATTAATTCCTAAAGTCCTATAGCCCTCCAAAGAAAAGTACAAAATTCTCCATACCCTTCTACAGGACTCTACTAGACCTGTTCTTATAGGATGCGATCTACGAATCTAGTGCTCTGATACCATTTTGTCATGACCCAACTGGTCATGATTGGCACCTACCCTAACCTGTGGCGGGTGAACCTTACTAATCTCACCCTTACTAACCCAAGTGTTACTTTGATATTCACCTTAGATTAATCATATGTTTTAAGCAAGTGCAAAAATAAGTTAATTTAATAATTTAAATCACCCGACCAAACCGACGTCAATATTGAAAACCAATAGAGTGCGGAAACCTCTATTTATTACATCCCCAGGACCTGAAGTCACCGTACAAGAATATCTAAGAATAAACTAAGTCTTAAACAACTAGAGATATCTAAAAACATAATTAATGAAAAATCTTCTTAGTCTCAAAATAAAGGACATCAATATTAACAGGAAGATCTGAAGGTTGCCTGGTCATAGTAATTACCCTCAAAATCAAGTTTGAACTAGTGACTAGAGCCAAGGTCGCGAATCATCCACTGAATATGTTATGCACTCAATAAAAGAAGAGTACAGGAAGCATCAGTACGCAATAAGTACTTGTAAGCATCATAGGCCGACTAACCCAATAATGTATAAGTAAGTAAGCCAGGCAAGTATAACAAATGTAATAACAGAACTCATAATTAAAAACATCAACAACTAAATACATCATATAAGTATAACTCATAAGTTTACCATTACAGACTTTTACACTTAGTCACTTTCATCAATAATTCATTACTATATATTCTCATCAAAAAGACACCCAATACATATGAATGAGTGTATGTATGTAGGATCTGCACATTATCCTTTACTTATCTCATCATCATCAACAACATCATATCATGTCAGCATGGTACCTAATCCTCTATCACAACCAGCAACATCATGAACAACATGATTTCAATAATAACATCAACATCCCCTTCACCATACCTCTGTAACACCATAATGTATGAACATGCAATGTAGTTAATAAATCATAAGTAATGCTATAAGGTAATCATAGATGTTTGGTTTGCTAACAAGTATAAAGCAAAGAAAGTCTAAGTGCTACAACAAAATTAGCCTACCTCAAATCACCTTAAGCCACAAATTTTCCCTTTCGTTCTCGTTCAACTCATTCTTGATCTATAATAACAAGAGTATATACCCATTTCAATAAATTACACTCCTTTTTACTACTTGGGATCAAAAACCACTGATTTTAGTCATAAATTCACCCTATTTCATTATCTTAGGGTTTCCTTTCACTCAAACCTCATGGATTCTACTTGAATTAGCATGAACAACCGTAATTTCACCCCTATTAATATTTTATAACACCCTAGAATCATTATTTACTGAATTTATACACATTCCCACCACTTTTCATCAATTTCTATAACTAGGGCTAATTATATTTCTAGTGATTTTTAAGGTTATAAGAAGTAATTTCAAGTCTAGAATGTAATGACTTACCTTCAAAGATGAAAAATCTCAAAAATCCTCTTGAAATTTCCTTCACTAAAGCTCCTTTATGTTTTTCAAAAAAGTGGGGAGTGAAAATATTTTCTGCTTTTTAAAACTGTCAAATCCTGAATGTTACTGTTGTATTGGTTAAATTACCACTACAACGGTTCGAGCCTAAAAATACAGGTCCACTGCAACAATTCTTATTTCCGCTATAGCGGTTAATTTTTTCGTTGTAGTGGTCCAAGGCAAAAAATCAGTACCTCTCTTCAGTTTTTCTCATTTTACAATACACACCACGAATTATAACATCACAAAATAAACCTCTCCATAGTAAATTCTATAACTGGAGTTCTATAATTCTGTTTCAGGTGACGGAAGTTGCTACGACTCCCTAAAATCATTATATATCTAAATATCATATCAAACATCACTACCAACCATCACATTAGTACCAGATATCTTTTGACTAACGCACCCTGAAAGATCATCCAATCATAGACTAGCCCTGAATTTCTCAAAAACTAGCTAAGGGAAGTCTAAGTGTAAATTTTACCCTCTCTTTCATCATAACAATGATTCAAGTCATTACACGATGTTGTAAAATGGATTTAAGATTAATGAGTGTGAAAAATGTATTTACATTAAAGACATTCTAAATCATAAAGTCATTGTTTGTTTGTACGTTAGTGACATGTTGATCATCAGTAGAGATATTTCTAACACATATGCTACTAAGTGTATGATAGCTAGCAAATTTGATATGAAAGACCTTGGAGTTGCTTATGTAATCTTAGGGATAAGAATTCATAGAACTCTACAAGGTTTAGCATTGTCACAACCTCATTACATTGAAAAGGTACTTGACAAGTTCAAGTATTTGGATTTTAATATTGTCAAGACACCAATAGATGTGAGCTCTGCACTTCAAAAGACTGTAGGTAAGAATTACTCACAATTGGACTATGCAAGAGTGTTTAGAAGTTTGATGTATATCATGAATTGTACGCGACTAGATATAGCATGTGCTATTAGTAAATTTAGTCGGTTCATAATTAATCCCAATCAAACTCATTGAATGGCAATGAAAAGAGTTTTGGTGTATCTAAAATATACTCAAAACTATGCTTTGCATTATAACAAATATCCAACAGTAATTGAAGGATATAGTGATGCAAATTGGATCACTGAGTCAAATGAAGTAAAATCTACAAGTGGGCATGTATTTACTCTTAGTGAAGGAGCATTCTCTTGGAAATTATCCAAATAGACATGTATCACTCGCTCTATGAAGGAATCTAAATTTATTGCTTTAGATAAGGCCGGTGAAGAAGCTATATTTACTCTTAGTGGGGGAGAAGTCTCTTGGAAATCATCTAAACAGACATGTATTGCTCGCTCTATGATGGAATATAAATTTATCACTTTAGATAAGGCTGGTAAAGAAGCTATAGAGTTCCAAAATTTCTTGGAAGATATTCCTTTTTCCCCAAAACCTTTGGCACTGGTATGCATACACTATGATAGTCAAGTTGCAATAGGTAGGAAGGGAGCACTATATATTATAGAAAATCTCATCACATACGATGGAGACATAATATTATTACTCAACTACTCTCTAGTAGAATTATCATAATTGACTACAAAAAGTCAAAGGATAATATATCGAATCCTCTTACAAAAGGCCCAACTAGAGAGGGAGTTGAAAGATCATTAAGAGGAATGGGTTTAAGCCCTAGGATAAGTAATCATGGAGGTAACTCTACCTAGTAGTCTAGATATCCCAAAAGCTAGTTTCAAGGAGATCAAACAAAATTATGAATGACGGTTCAACATTGTCAAATAACTCAACCCATTCTCATAATGAAGACAATGTTCTGAAACAAGGATAAAGATTAAGGTTTGAAGATTTTTAATGGTTTTTAAGTTTGGTAGGTATGACCAAATAGTTTATCTATAGGATTAAAAGTTTAGTAATCACCTATGTGAGTGTGAACTGGAAATCGCTTTAAGAATAATAATGGTAAAGGTCAATTTTCTAAGCTCTTATAAAACCAGGCAGTGTTCATGGATGAAATGAACAAAACCGTGAGAACCATAAATGGTAAAAGGCTAGTTATGTGATTTTTATTGTCTAGGTGTACAAAAAAGTTCGACGGTTCAAAGTTATCGCATCCAACGATTGATCGACTGCATCCGATATAAGTTTACTATGGAAAATTCAAAGGGAAACCTACTTATTTAGATGCAATTAGTCTTTGCTTGTAAATCACACACTTGTTTGTATATTTTTAATCTTATCTCCATTCTCCATTCATGTGGGTGATTGCTGGGTTTTATGTTGGAATGTGAATGGAGGGAAAAGTGAATTCACTTTGTGGAAGAATGTTTCTCCCATATTAGGGGGAGAAAGGAACTTTAATATTCTCAATCACAGAAGCACAACTCGAAGTTATTAGTAAGGTAAGAAGAATACAAGTCTCTCACCACCGTCGTCGTCTTTTGGCTCAGCTCAGCTTCAGCTTTAGATTTGGATTTATCAAATAATCGATCAAGAGTCTATATTTTTGGATAAAATTCATTTAGAACATAATTTTTAATGATTATTTAATCCAAAAAATATGATAAAAAATATTTCCTCCATTTGTGGACGTATTAAAACATTTGCGGGCGTAAAAAGACATTTGCGGATGCATATCTAACATACATTAAAGGGGCGCAATCCTTCAAGTCACTATTTGAATTATGCTGAGAGGATTCGTAGATGCATATGCACATTTTCAAATGCAAATGTCACCACAAATCAACTCTCAACATTTTGTTTTGTCGGTAGACTGATCTGCGGCCGCATATGGTCATTTGCGTCCATAAATGGCTCCACAAATGGGCCCCATGGTCCAAAATAGTGTAAATTTTCAAAAACATTTCTTATTTTCTAAAGCAATACCTTTTTTCTATAAATATCTAATTTTTCCTCAGATTTTGGAATAAATTTTGAAGTTAAAACTCTTCTTTCTTACAAAAACTCAAGTGTGATTTGCTACCGCTGAGTGAGTTCATTGTTCAGTAGAATTTGAGGTACCACTATTCTTTTGAAGTGAATCATTTTATCTTGGGAAGATATATTCCATAACCTTGGGTTCTTGAGGGGAATAAATTCCTTAAGGACACACTGTGAATTCAGGGGACTTGATTCTTCTATCTTCATTCCTTTCTAAGTATTGTTTACTATTTTTTAGAAATAATTTGAACTTCATTTTGTTGTTCATAAGTTATTTTAAACTTATTATTGAAGTTCTTATTCTTGAATACAGATTTTATTTAACAAAAATAACAACACACACACAAAAGCTTCAAGAGGGAAGAGAGAGCTCTCTAAAACATAAGAAGAATCAAGTGGTTGTAACTTAGAAATGGAATGAGACTAAGGTATATTTTATGTCCAATAATATTAAGTTAGAACATTTCTTTTGATGGCATCCACACCATGTCATTTTACGAAAAAAAAATAACAATATTTTAGCCTAGAATTTTAAAGATTTCAGGCTATTGTAATATTATTTTAATAATAAGTCTTCTTATATTTATTTTTTTTTTACAAAAAATGTATGATTTTGGTGCTAAAATAATGTACTTTTGTGATAATCTGTGAAATTTATCCATACAATGAGGTCGAGTTTCATGTGCACTCGAAAGTTGAAATACTGCAATTGATAGTGTTGATGGGAACATTATAATTAGTTGTTATGATTTTCTGTGTGTTAGCATATTATAAATAGTTGATGAGTTTTAAGTGTGTAAACGTATTTTCAGTGCTGAAAATAATTTTATAAATAAATAGTTAGTTACTGGCATGACCCAAAAATTCAGGTCATGATAGGACCTACCATAATCCCACCAGTAGGTGAGCCAAGCCAATAGCTTGGAACATAAAGCGATGGGCTAGAAAGAAAAGGGAATAAAATCGGAAATGATACATCATAAAGGGGACAAAACAAGTAATAACTGATACAAGTTTGGTTAGCTAAATTTGTGCTACACCTATACCCCGAGCTACATAAGCCATGGTGATAGCTTCGATGCAGCTTATAGAGGACAAAGGTAAGGACTTCCATATATGGATGATAGCTTGAAGCCCGAAGTCAACCATGGCATAAGAAAGAAGGCATCAAAACTGCGAAGCTACAACCATCACCGAAGTGAAGTCCAAGTTTTAGCGATCAAGCTTCAGCAAAGTTTGGCGAAAGCCACAAGAAAATTTGGCGATACAAAGCACACTTGGGTAATTTCAAGTGAACATAAGAGCCTTTGGCAATGCAAAGAGCCAATGGGGCATTCAAAGTGTCATTTGAGCAATCAAGAAGAACCCTTGTGGGTTATTTTCTAAATAGGCCCTTTTAAGCTATTTATGTAAAGGCTTATTATAACTAGATGCCTTAGGCATTTCATTCCTCAGATTATATTGAATGTTGAATTATCTTGAAAGACTTGATTTCTTAGCTTGTAGCTTTGAGTGGATTTCCAATTATCTTAGCTTAGCTTAGTGGGTGGATTCCCAATTAGGCAGTTAATCTAGGTTGAGCGATTAGGGGTGGATTCTCTTAATTGTTCTTTAACTTGTTTACATGAATAATCATATAGAGTCAACCATTTGTGGATTCAATTGGTTTCTCTTATGTTTGACTGAGGATTTATTATTGTTCAATTGGATTCAATTGAGAGGTTAATGTATAAGATCCTTTGTTGCTCATAAACCTGATTGAATTTTGATCTTCCACATATCATTTTGTTAATTTTAATTTTTCCACATTTTGATTCTAGTTCTGGATTAGAATCGTATCATTTGATATCAGAGCTTAGGCTAGAGATTCATACCTACGAATTTCAATCCTAGGCTCATAAATTTGAAAATATTCAAAAAAGTATGTTGAAAAACATTTTTGAGATTTTTTTTTTAAAAATTGTTCGATTTGAGATTTGTTTGTGTTTCCAACACTAGAATCATGTTCCTCTAGTGTTATTGAGTCCAGATCTGAGAATGCAACTTTTTTGGAGATGAATTGAAGTTTTCACTATTGTTAAAGGTGAAAAATCTTAAGGAAAAACAAGTGGGTCTATCATTTGGGGCTAAACTAGAGGTTCAATTGTATTAGGTATTTTTCTCCTTATCAATAGGAGCTTGAATCTGAAAATTGGGAGAAAACGGAGTTGAAATTCACTAGGTTTGATTTTTGCAAGTTCACCTTGTTCATGGTGTTCTTCATATCTTGAAATGGGTTTCAATATCTGAAAATTTTGAATCTAAATTGGAGCCTGAAACGTATCAAAGTTTGTTCTCTATAGCAAGGAGAGCCTAAATCTCAAATTTCATGAAATTTGGAGCTAAAATGAAGAAGTTGTGAATTTTTTAAGTTCATCATTGTTCTTGGTGTTCTTCATGAAATTCATATCTTGAAGAAGAAGAATCTTTAAAAAGGAGAGTTAGATCCAAAAAATTAAAAGAAACAAAGGTAGTACTTGTTTATGCAAAAGGATTTTACTAAAAGGGGCAAGTACCAGGTCAAGGAAGTACAAGGGGGGACCATAAAGTAGAAAATTCAGAAGCATCATGTGTGCTCGCTAGAAAGTTGTGCGAGCACAAGAGAGCTCTCACAAGCCAAGTGCTTAATGCACAAGGAGAAAGCATATCGTACAAACGTCAGGAAAATTTTGTAACATTGTGGGTCTATATGATATTAGGCGCATTTATACACCTAAGTGTCATTATCTACGCGTGTTTAGCTTAGTTTTCAGGATAACATAGTGTTCTTATGTGAATAGTTAGTGATATTGGTGTATTTGTGTGCTAATAATCATGTTTAGATGGTTTAAGGTGCATTTGAATCAATTCTAGAGTAAAAACAACAAAGGCAAGGCTAGACGAGTTGCCTAGTCAAACCAAGCTTGAGTTGTGCTTATTCTCGAGTGATTTCAATGAGCTTAAACCATTGTACTGTGACACCCCAAAATTTTAGGACCTTCAAGAACCCATAAATTTATATGAATTTAGCTTACAAAAAAAAATCTGATTTCCACGGACTGGATCCACGGACCGTGGATTGGTTCCATGACCCATAGATTCAAGTCATGGATCTGATCCTACCAATTGAAAAATCCATCTGATTTCCACGACTTGGATCCACGGAGTGTGAACTGCTCCATGACCCGTAGATCAAGTCATGGACTGATTTAGAGAAATTTTCTTAGGGGCATTTTTGTCATTTTCTCATTATGAGATCCGACCCTTTCACACTTAAAAAACCTTTTGAGAGATTAGTTACACTTATTTTGAAGAGGAATATGATTATAAATCCTTTTCTCCTTCCCCAAAATATTCAAAGAAGCAAGAACATCTAGGGTTCAAGATTCAAGGCTCAAATTCTAGCTTTCCAAAATTCTTTTCATCAAAAGGCATGTTTGAACACTCCCTATTTCAAATACTATTCTTAATTGTGATTATTATTTTTTCTGTATATTATGATGGTGATTTTGAAACTAGGGTTAGGGATTTTGTTATTAAAGCTTGATATGAATTTTTCCCTTTTCTTTATGAATAATGATTCAATCTTTAATTGGGGTTTTTGAGACTGAATTGGCTGTTTGAAAATAATGAACTATTATGTCTTGAAGTTTGAATGCTAAATTGATTTATGTTTAGCCATGATTTCTAGTCTCTTGAAAGCTTTGAAATTTCTTAAGGAATATAAATGTTTTCCCCGTCCTTTATATCATTGAAGGTATTGTATTATTCAGATGGTTTGGAATTGTTATGGGAATTTCATTCTGATTATGTTTATGATTTTAAAGGCCGGGTTTTGGAGTCTAAAATGTTTGATGAAAATTATTTGGCATGATATGAGTGACTTGTAAGTTCATGGTATGATGATACCAAAATGTGAATTCCTTAATGAAAGACTCTATGATTAGATGTAATGAAATTTTTTTAATTGGGATTAAAGAGAATTGTGTAGGTTCACTGAGAAAGTGTAGTCATTGTGACCAACGCTTGAAACTGTGTTTGCAGACGTGGGGAGTTCTTGTCCTAAAAAATGGATGACCACTGTATACTTTCCTTGGGCAGATGTATGCATCTATGATTATGTTATGATTGGCTAACTATGTTATCTCAGTCTATGCGGCTAACATGGACTGATTTGGGGAGTACTGGACCCATATTGCCCTTGGGTTACTTAATGTCGGTGTAACCACATAATTCAGAACTAAAGAATTTCAAATGATTGCTTTATTTTTTATTTTAAATGTTCTTTATTTCGTTCCTCTTTTATGACAGACTTATATTGTGAAGTTTTTCGAATTTTAATTATTATTATATTACATAAATTGTTTTGTATTCCCTTTCCTTGGGTTGCATGCCAATACTCATCGTACTGATCGTCCCCGAACGCTACATCTTTTCATGATGTAGATTTCAAAGCACTTACCCGAGACTCTGCCCTGCATTAGGATATATTCAGAGTTGCAGCTAGCCAGTGGTGAGCCATCCATCTTTCGGGAGCCCTATGTCTTAGATTTATTTTCAGTGAATTTAGACATTCGGTTTTTCTGGTATTTTCGGGGCTATGTCCCGGATAGAATTTCTATTCATAATGTTAGAGGCTTCATAGACTCAAGTTGGTTATTGTTTTGATGTTACATTCCAAGATTTTGGACTTTAGTTATCTTTTAGTTTAATCTCTTATTTTATAGGTCTATTTTCTGCATTTTCATTATGACTATGCTTATGATGTAATGCTAAGGGGCCAGGGGCCTTCTTGGTCCATCATTGGTTTGGAAAGCCTTTCACGGCTAGGGCCTCGGTTTGGGTCGTGACAAACTTGGTATCAGAGCACAGTTCAGGATCCCAGGGTGTTTACGAAGCCTTGTCAAGTAGAGTTTTTTTTTTATGGGCATGTACTGCTCCACACTTATAAAGGGGAGGCTACAAGATATTTAGTAATTGTTCCCTTTTCATCATACTCTAAGTTCATGCTAGAAAGTCTAGTTCTAAGAAAATTCTTCTGACTCCTACCTTTTCCTGTTTTAGATTATGCCTCTACAAAGGACTAACGGCCAAGAAACTCCTGCTACAACTTCTGTCCCTGTGGGGGAAACGTTGAAGGGGTTCTTCCTACTCATGGGATGCAGACCCGTAATGGATTTTGTATTTTTGGCCTGACTGCTCTTGTTAGGGTCCCTCCAGTCCCAATCAGTCCTCCGATAGACCCTAGAATCGGCACCAATTACGCTCAGGCTTCTCAGGGTAAGGTTTCAAAAGCTGAGTTCAAACAGACTATTTAGATGGTTGCCCAGATTATTTCATCCGAGTTTCATCAATCAGGTAGTGGTAGTTCTTACATTGGTTCTCTAATGCTACCCGGGTGGGTCAGTTTATGCGACTGAATCCACCGATATTTACTGGGTCCAAAGTTGAAGAGGATCTTCAAGGGTTTGTGGATGAAATAAAAAAGGTTTTTAGGGTGATGAATGCTAGTGATATTGAAGGGGTGAAATTAGCAGCTTATCAATTGAAGGAGGTAGCTTATCAATGGTATGATGAATGGGAAGAATTTAGGGGTGAAGATGTTGAGCCTGCGGTATGGGAGGATTTCTCTCAAGCCTTTCTTGATCACTTCTTTACACAGGAGTTGAGGGAAGCTAAGGCTAAGGAGTTTATGAACTTGTAGCAGGGAACAATGAGTGTCAAGAATTATGCTTTGAAGTTCACTCAATTGTCTCGTTATGCTCCGGAGTTGGTGTCTAATATGAGGTCTCGAATGAGAAAGTTTGCTTCTGGTCTTAAGGATGATTTAGTGATGCAATGTAAAGGTGCAATGTTGAATAGTGACATAGATATATTCAGGTTGGTGGTGTTTATACAACAGGTAGAGGACGAAAATAAGAAGCATACCAAAATTGAGGATAGACAAAGTAAGAGGGCGAGGCCGACAGAGCATGAGGCAAATCAGCAATAAAGTGGTAATGGTAAGTGGGGTAAGATATGGCATAAAAAGAAATCTTGGGGTAATGTTCAGTCTTCAGCTAGTGCACTTTTCCCTATGCCTTCGGGCGACCAACGATTTCAACCTAGCAATGGTTCCAAGGTGCAGAGCACTCAGTCTCAGGCCAGTGTGACTCAATCAGCTTATCCTTATCCTCCTTGTCTCACTTATGGAAAGTTGCATCATAGGCCTTGTCATTTGGGAAAGGGTGTCTGTTATGGTTGTGGTTAGGCCGGTCATTTTCAGTGTGAATGCCCTTCGAGAAAGGGAACTTTTGGGGGTAATAAATCCTTCGTTAACTCTTCTTCAGCCCCAGTAGCTAAGGGTATTACTTTAGGAACCGACAAAGGTTGTAACTATTTGTATTCCCTATCTACTAATCAGGATTCAAAGGCCTCATCAGATGTTGTCATAGGTATGTTACAGATTTTCTCCCGTGATGTTTATATGTTACTTGATCCTAGCTCCACTCTATCTTTTGTGACCCCTTATGTTGCTGTGAGTTTTGATTTTGGTCCCAAAAATATTTTTGAACCCTTCTCAGTCGCTACTCCTGTTGCTGAGTCTATTATTGCTAGATGAGTCTATAAAAATTTTATGGTGTCTATCTTTCATCGGGACACTATGGTAGATTTGGTAGAACTTGATATGGTGGATTTTGATCTAATTTTGGGAATGGATTGGCTCCACTATTATTATACTACCTTGGACTGTAGAACCCATAGAGTCACTTTTTGTTTTCCTAATGAGCCAGCTATAAAGTGGTAGGGTGATTCCTTAGCACCAAAGAAAAATTTATTTCTTATCTTAGAGCCCAGAAATTGATATCTAAGGGTTGTTTGTACCATCTAGTTCAGGTCAAAGATTCTCACATTGAAAGTCCCTCACTACAGTTAGTTTCAGTAGTCAATGAGTTTCTTAAAGTTTTTCCTGATGATCTTCCTGGTATTCCTCCCGACAGGGAAATAGAGTTTGGTATTGATCTTTTGCCTAATACTCGACCTATTGCCATTTCTCCCTATAGAATGGCTCCGGTGGAGCTAAAAGCGTTAAAAGATCAGTTGAAGGACCTTATTATTAAGGGCTTTATCCTCCTAGTGTCTCTCCTTGAGGTGCTCCGGTACTCTTCGTGCGAAAGAAAGATGGGTCCCTATGTATGTGCATATATTATCATCAGTTGAATAAGGTCATTGTGGTACCCTCTTCCTAGAATTGATGATCTTTTTGACCAGCTTCAGGGTGCTAAGTGTTTCTCCAAAATAGATCTCCGTTTGGGGTATCATCAGCTGAAAGTTAGGGAAGCAGATATTCCTAAGACTGCTTTCCAAACCTGGTATGGCCATTATGAGTTTTTAGTTATGTCTTTTGGTCTGACTAATGCACCTACAACTTTTATGGATCTTATGAACAGTGTGTTTATGCAGTTTTTAGACCTTTTTGACATATTCTTCATTGATGATATTCTGGTGTACTCCCGAAGTAAGGAGGAGCATGCCAATACCTCCGAATTGTACTTCAGACCCTTAAGAACCAAGATTTGTATTCCAAATTTTCTAAGTGTGAATTCTAGCTTAATGTCGTGATGTTTCTTGGTCATGTTATTTCTAGTGAAGGAATTAAAATTGATCCCCAAAAGATTGAGGCGGTTAAGAATTGGCCTAGACCAACAACTCTGACCAATATTAGGAGTTTATTGGGTCTGGCAGGGTATTATAGAAGGTTCCTGGAGTGTTTTTCCTCTATAGTTGCTCCACTAACGAAGTTGACTCAGAAAAAGGTGAAGTTTTTGTGGTCTTATGCTTGTGAGGGTAGTTTTGAGAAGTTGAAGGGTTGTTTAACCTCAGCCCCTGTTTTGACACTTTTTGATGGTACTGAAGGATTTGTGGTGTATTATGATGCTTCTCGGGTGGGACTTGGTTGTGTACTTATGCAGCATGGGAAGGTTGTGCCTTATACTTCTAGGTAACTTAAAGTGCATGAGAAAACTTATCCTACTCATGATCTTGAGTTAGCGGCCGTGGTTTTTGCACTTAAGATTTGGCATCATTATTTATATGGAGTGCATGTGGATATCTATTTAGATCACAAGATTTTACAGTATATTTTCAAGCAAAAGGAGTTGAATCTCAGGCAGAGGAGGTAGCTTGAGTTACTAAAGGATTATGACATGAGTTTGTACTATCATCCAGGTAAAGTTAATGTTGTTGTTGATGCTCCAGGTTTTCCATTGGGAGCTTTTCTCATGTTGAGGAAGAAATGAGGGGATTAGTGAAGGAAATTCAAAGGCTTGCTAATTTGGGAGTCCGACTATTGGATTTTGAAGATGGGGGAGTGATTGTTCATGAAGTGGCTAAGTCTTCATTAGGTGTTGAAGTTAAGGAGAAATAGGTTAATGATCCCATACTAATACAAATCAAGAAATATGTTGGGCAACAAAAGGTTTTAGCTTTTAAGATTGGGGGAGATGGTATTTGAAGGTATCAAGGGAGACTGTGCGTTCCCAACGTCGATGGGCTACAAGAGAGGATCTTAATTGAAGCCCATGTCTCCAGGTATAATGTTCATCCTGGTTCTACTAAGATGTATCATGACTTGAAAGAGATGAACTGGTGGAATAATATGAAAAGGGATGTTGCAAACTTTGTGCTAAGTTTTTGAATTGCCAACAAGTTAAGGTTGAGAACTTAAGGCTTGGTGGTACATCTCAGGAGATAGCCATTCCTATGTGGAAGTGGAGATGATAAATATGGATTTCATGACTAGCCTTCCGCGTTCTTGGAACCAATACGATTCCATATGGGTCATTGTGGATAGGATGACCAAGTCTGCTCACTTTCTGCCTGTGCGGACAAACTATTCGGGAGAGGATTATGCTAAGTTGTACATTTAGGAGATAGTTCGGCTTCATGGAGCTCCGATGTCCATCATATCCAATAGAGGTATGCAATTTTCTTCTCAATTTTAAAAATCCTTTCAGAATAGTTAAGGTACACAGGTGAACCTTAGTACCGCTTTCCATCCTCAAATGGACGGGCAAGCGGAGCGTACCATTCATACCTTAGAAGATATGCCAAGGGCCTGTGTTATTGAATTTAAAGGTAGTTGGGTGGATCACTTGCCTCTTATTGAGTTTGCTTATAATAATAGTTATTACTTTGGCATTCAAATGGCTCCTTTCGAGGCTCTTTATGGTAGGAGGTGTAGGTCACCGATTGGATGGTATGAAGTGGGCGAACCCAACTTTTTGGGTTGTATCTTGTTCACCAAGCGATGGAGAAATTTAAGGTTATTTACGAAAGGCTTAAGACTTCTCAAAGTCGCCAAAAGTCATATGCGGATGTGAGGTGAAGAGAGTTGGAGTTTGATATTGGTGATTGGGTATTCTTGAAAGTTTCTCCTATGAAGGGAGTAATGAGTTTGGAAATAAAGGTAAGCTCAGTCCTCGTTACATTGGCCCTTATAAGATTTTGAGAAAGTTTAGTAATGTCGCTTATGAGTTAGACTTGCCTGCGAGTTTGGCATCGATTCATACCGTGTTTCATGTGTCTATGCTTAAGAAGTGTGTGGGTGATAATTCTCTTGTGGTTCCCATAGAGAACATTCGTGTGGACGACTCTTTGTCTTATGAGGAAGTTCCTATAGAGATTTTGGATAGGCAAGTTTGAAAGTTGAGAACTAAAGAAACAGCTTCAGTTAAGGTCTTGTGGAGGAATTAAAAGGTCGAGGAGGCTACTTGGGAAGCCGAAGAAGACATAAGGACTAGATATCCCTTCTTATTTCCGACGCCAGGTGATGTCGTTTGAGGTACTAACGCTATACTCATCCTTTATCTTATAAGTTCGTGTCCTTCAAGTTTCATGCAATCTCTTTATTCAAGCTAAATGTTTCCCTAATCATCATTCGGGGACGAATGATCCCAAGGGGGGGATATTGTGACACCCCAAAATGTTAGAGCCTTCAAAAATCCATAAATTTATTTGAATTTAGGTTAAAAAAAACTGATTTCCACGGACCGTGGATTGGTTCCACAACCCATAGATTCAAGTCGTGGATCAGATCCTATAAATTAAAAAATCCTTCTTATTTCCACGACTTGGATCCATGAACCGTGAACTGTTCCACGACCCGTAGATCAAGTCGTGGATGGATTTTGAGAAATTATTTTTAGGTCATCCTAGGGGCATTTTTGCCATTATAAGATCCAACCCTTTCACACTTAAAACACCTTTTGAACGATCAGTTACACTTATTTTGAAGAGGAATACAATTATAAACCCTTTTCTCCTTCCCCAAAACATTCAAAGAAGCAAGAACATCTAGGGTGCAAGATTCAAGGCTCAAATTCCAGCTTTCCCAAATTCTTTCCATCAAAAGACATGTTTGAACACTCCCTATTTGAAATACTATTCTAAATTATGATTATTATTTATTATTTAAATTGTGATGGTGATTTTGAAACTAGGGTTAGGGATTTTGTTATTAAAGCTTGATATGAATTTTCCCCTTTTCTTTATGAATAATGATTCAATCTTTAATTAGGGTTTTTGAGACTGAATTGACTATTTGAAAATAATGAGCTATTATGTCTAGAAGTTTGAATGCTAAATTGATATATGTTTATCCATGATTTCTCTTGAAAGCTTTGAAATTTTATAAGGAATATAAATGTTTTCCCCGTCCTTTATATCATTAAAGGTCTTATGTTATTCAGATGGTTTGGAATTGTTATGGAAATTCAATTACGATTATGTTTATGATTTTTAAAAAAGGGGTTTTGTAGTCTAAATTGTTTAATGAAAATTATTTGGCATGATATGAGTGACTTGCAAGTTCTTGGTATGACGAAACCAAAATGTGAATGCCTTAATGAAAGACTCAATGATTAACTGTAATGAAAATATTTTAATTAGGCTTAAAGAGAATTGTGTAGGTTCACCGAGAAAGTATAGTCCTTGTGACCAACGCTTGAAATCGTGTTTGCCTACGTGGGGAGGTCTTAACCTGAAAAATGAATGACCACTGTATACTTGCCTTGAGCAGTTATATGCAACTATGATTATGTTATGATTGGCCAACTATGTTATCTCAGTCTATGCGGCTAACATGGACAGAAGCCCCTCCAGTTGGGGAGTACTGGACCCATATTGCCCGTGGGTTACTTAATGTCGGTGTAACCACATAGTTCAGAACTAAAGAATTTCAAATGATTGCTTTATTTTTTATTTTAAATGTTCTTTATTTCGTACCATTGCTTTATTTTTTATTTTAAATGTTCTTTATTTCGTACCTCTTTTATGACAGACTTATATTGTGAAGATTTTTGAATTTTAATTATTATTATATTACATAAATTATTTTGGATTCCCTTTCCTCGGGTTGCATGCCAGTACTCATCATACTGAGCGTCCTCGGATGCTACATCTTTTCATAATGTAGGTTTCGAAGCACTTACCTGAGACTCTGCCCCACATTACGATATATTCAGAGTTGCAGCTAGCCAATGGTGAGCCATCCATCTTCGAAAGGCATATGCCTTAGATTTATTTTCAGTGAATTTAGACTATTCAATTTTTTTGGTATTTTCGGGGCAATGTCTCGGCTAGAATTTCTATTCATAATGTTAGAGGCTTCGTAGACTCAAGTTGGTTATTGTTTTGATGTTACATTCCAAGATTTTGGACTTTAGTTATCTTTCAGTTGAATCTCTTATTTTATGGGTCAATTTTCCGCATTTTTATTATGAGTATGCTTATGATGTAATGCTAAGGGGCCTTCTTGGGCTATCATTGGTTCGGGAAGCCCGTCACGGCTAGGGCGTCGGTTTGGGTCGTGACATGTACTCTCTAATGGATGATATGATCATGTGAATAAGATTAATGGAGGTTATTTGGGTGACATTTGAAGCTGCAAATAAGATACAATGGACGATGGAACAAGGAGGAAGTTGGCCGAGAAATAAGGGACAAAATCGGGCGAAATTGTGCCCAATTGATGTCTCCTTCACGCCGCATAGCTTATCCATGGCTCACATTCATGTGCTTCCCATATATCTTGATTGACCTACTTGAATTTCTCAGCAACCATCCACACGTCACGCCCCTCACTCCATCCAACCAACTCCGCGGCGCACAACTCCTAGAAGCAGGCAAAGTCGACACCAAAGTCCTAGTTTGAGTAGGAAACATGTGGTACTTGTTCCTAATCCTTATGGGACTTGGATTGGACGACTTGGAGGATATATAAACATCTTAAAACACTTTAAAGGAGTGGGCAACACTTAGGGGCAGTTCACAACACGAAATTAACACACACACACTGCTAAATTGACTAGGATTTAGTTTTCTACCTATTTTAAGTCAGGGCAAAGGGGTCAATGTGTATATTTTCATGTGGGGATGATTATGGACGAAATTTTGGTCTATAAAAGGAGTACTTAGCCACATTTACACGAAATTTTGGGCTATAAAAGGAGTACTTAGCCATATTTACACACATCTTGGGAGGCATACATGATTTTGGGAGGAGAAACAACTTTAAGGAGGCTCAAATTAGGGTTCTTTATTCTTTTCTTTATTACTCATTATTTTTACACTTTAAATTACAACTTTGTGATTCGTGTAATATTATTAGTAGAAAAACACCCTTATTCTAGGGTTGAGGCTACAAACTTGAATGCTTAGTTTGGTTTTATATTTGGTTTATATGTTTATCACGTCATATGTTTGTTCTTATGTTCTTGCACTTACTACTTTAATGATTAGCTAACATTAAGTTAAATCTGTAGTCCTAAAGCAAATTCACCATAGGAATGGAGGGATAGAATGAAGAATGTAGGGAGTGTGGATCACATCTTAGAGAAATTTAGAAGTGATTTGTGGTTAGGATAGAGATATACCTAATTGCCTTTCTTGGTTACTAAATGGGAAGATAGCTTAATGCATCCAAATTATAGACTCACACGCCCACTCAATGATGTAGTTGTGAGACTTATTTGGGTAGATGACTTAGAGGGTGACCATCCCCTTAGTTATAATAGCAACCCCATAAATAAACAATCATGATAAACAACTTAACTAGCTATAAATTATAGTTTTGCATGATTGTGAGTATGTCTTAACCCTAGAATCCTCCTTGATATTGTTTCAACCCCAAGTTTATCATTTTTAGTATAGTTTACTACTTAGTTTTATCTTTTAAACTTCACACATATTTTGTTCTATCGCTTAAGTAAATAATAAGAATTGGTTTTGTCTAAGTGACTAGTTAAACGACAAGGCCCTGTGGGTTCGACATCCAGCTCACAAGAGACACTATATTACTTGTACGACCATGCACACTTATGTGTGCATTTGGATGCAACAAGTTTTTGGCGTCGTTGCTGGGGACTTCAGTGTTAGTTGTTTATCTAGATTAGACTTTTGCTTTTTATTTGTTTGAGTTGTATATTGTTTATTTTTGTACAAAGTTTTTTTTTTACTTTGCTATCACTCTTGTTGATATGTCAGCCTGGATAAATGGTCGTTGAACGATGACAATTCTTGTTGTTTTTGTGGAGGACCGCACTTGGATGGTAATTGTCATGATGTTCAAGAGAGAGGGTTGTGCGCACCTGCCCAATCTTTTAAATTAAATATATGTCATATGTGTGGTGGTTAGGATAGCCATTGGAGTGACTGTCCAAACTACTATTTCCCTCCCTTGAACCCCTATTATGATCAGTCTGTTGTTTGTGATGTTGGCAGGGCTAAGGGAGCTAATAAGGCAGAACATGAGGCTCACCTCATAGATATGCTGAAGCAGATACTGGAGCTGCAAGAACAACAATGGAAACAACAACTGAAAACCACAAAGAAGGTGAGTTCCCAAGTCATAGAGCTATATTCTAGGGCTAAAACTTTTGTTAATCATCAAGTTACAGTCTTATCCAATACCCAAGAGGGCCCTAATTGATGAAGAAAGGGAGGCACTAGTAGAAGAAAGATGTGATGTATAAAACATAGTAAGGCAAGATTAGCTAATGGAACTAGAGCAGCAAATCAAATTTCAAAAGTGTCTTTGGGATGGTCTCACAATCATGGCAACCCACATAAGCAAAGGGAGAGATGAGCTCATACAAGAGATAGTGCAATTTGGCCTAGATATCCATGACTTGAATGACCAATTAACTAAAATAATTTTAACATCTGATGTCCAATTACCTATAGTTGTGGATATTAGATAGCCTATGGAGAAGGAAGAAAAATTTCAAACATTCAACTACTACTCTTTGATTAATGTTGACATTGAGAAGGTGAATAAGAGTGAGCATGTTGTAGATGGTGTAAGTTTGAAAGAGGGATGTATTGGGTCTTATTCAAAGAACTTTTCTACATTATGTTTAGATGATGACATGTCTTTGGAGTCATATGAACTAGCGGAGGAGTGTGTAGATGAGGAACAAGAATCCTACATTCTTAAATTTGCACCAGACAAGAAACACAATAATATGCTCACTTCAGGGCCAAGCAATTTAATATGCACCATCCATTGCTTGGTTCTTTCATCTCTGTACCGCCACCCTATCAATGAAGCAAAAAGATGGATGCAAGGTTGGGGTGATATTAAAATCCTCAAGGTGGAGGAAAAAGTTGATGGGTCGTGTTGTGACGTTAAATCAGGCGCTTGTGGGAGGCAACCCAATGTTTAGTAAGTAGTTTGTTTGTTTTAAAGAAAAAATTATTTAGTATCACCTTTGTTTTTGTTCTATTTTGTATTTACAGGTTGAGGGGAAGTCTAATGTACCCTAAATTTGAGATAAGAAGCATGGAAAATACAAAGTGTGGGGTTCTCCGAACCCCTTTGATGGATATAATGCTACTAGCTAGGCCTAGAGGCCTCAGGGAGTATTTTTATCCTTACTTTGAATTATACTTTGGGGACAAAGTTTGGTTTTAAGTGTGGGGTGGGGAATCTTCTGATTTATTTAGGGTTAAGTGCGCTATAGGATTTTGGGTTTTATCTATTTGTATGTTTTGATTAAATTTTAAAAAATTACAAAAAGATTTTATCTTTGTTTTTTTTTGTTTTGGTCATTAGGTAGAAGCACACTTCACCCACCCCTCGGTTTTTCTTTTCAATTCTTTTTTGAGGGGGAACCCTTTGAACCCAGTATCCTTTTTTATTTTTAGGAGTAATTTTAAATTTTTTGTCATTTGATGCTCTTGGTGGGTGCTACACATGATTACTTGATGCAAGTTGTTGTTGAATTCTAAGGCATGTTGTGAGAAATTGAATGACTTCTATGAGACACTTAGGCTCTTTTATTTGACTCTTGTGTGATGTTGGATTAAATTTGAATTCTTGCAATTGCTTGGTTTAGAGTCTATAAGGATCCTTCTTGATTTTAACATGTGCAAAGTATGAGTGAAGTTTTTCTTATACTCCATATTTGCATCTTGATGTCTAGAACTTGCCCTGTGTGTTTGTAAAGCGAAATAAAGAAAGTTGAGTTTAGGAGATGATATAGGCATTTCTTTGATAGCCATGTTTTATACCTTCTTTATCTACCCATTATGCATGATCTTAGTTAGCCTCATTGAGCCTTTAGCCTATTACTTGGTAGCCTCATATGTAGCTTACTATTTTTTCTTTTAATAGAGCATAACTTGATCCAAAACTCCTAAGTGCTTGAGTTAAAAAATAAAAGTTGTGAAGGAGTGAAAGTTGAAGAGAAAGAGTGAATTTGAAGCCTTAAAGTAGTATCTATTAGTGTGTTAAAAATGTTTATGTATTATTGATAGGGAGTAAAGTAAAAAGAGTAAAGTGTTTTGAAAGAAAAAATGAACAAAAACTCCCTACAAAATATGTGTAAGAGAGAAGGGAAAAACAAAAGAGAGTGGTGGAAGAGAAAAGTGGTGAAAAATAGGGTTGTTAGAGAAGAGCTTAGTAAAAAGTGCGATGTATTAAATCGCTTGGGAAAGTTAGTCACTATTCTTGACTAAAATAATTCCTACCCATACCGTAGCCTACATTACAACTCTTTAAGTCCTACTTGATCTTGAGTTGTGATATTCTGATATTAGTGGAGTAATACACTAAGGGTAAGCTTATGGTTCATCTTTTGTAGCATGTGAATTCTTTGTGAGAGTGAGCGGAATTTGATTCTTACACCCATTTTTGTGATACATTGCATATTTGTGAGTGACTATGGGTGACTCTCTTGTGGTAAGGGTGCATGTTTAATGATGGATAGGTGACTTATATGATCCCTTGGTTAAGTAACGTGTATGATTTTGCCAACTTGGTAGAGTCAATTCTTGAGGCTAGGAAGTCTTGGAGTAGTATTCATATATTTTCAATTGGAATGTGACATGCTTAATGTTGAACTTACTATTCATGCAGTCGTTGTAGTTTAAGGTTGAGTGTATTATGTGAAGTAGTGATTATACAGTTTTCTTTGATGGTGGTTAACGTAAAGAGTTATTCAAGGACGAAAAAGGCTTTAAGTGTGGGGTGGTGATCTTAGGCACATTTATACACCTAAGTGTCATTATCTACGTGCGTTTAGCTTAGTTTTGAGGATAACATAGCATGATTATATCAATAATTAGTGATATTGGTGTATTTGTGTGCTAATAATCATGTTTAGGTGGTTTAAGGTGCATTTGAATCAATTCTAGAGTAAAAACAACAAAGGCAAGGCTAGACGAGTTACATAGTCAAACCAAGCTTGAGTTGTGCTTATTCTCGAGTGATTTCGATGAGATTAAAAATTGTACTCTATAATGGTTGATATGAGCATGTGAATGATATTAATGGAGGTTATTTGGGTGACATTTTAATCTTCAAATGAGATACAATGGATGATGGAACAAGGAGGAAGTTCGAGGGGCAATAAGGGAAAAAAATGGGTAAAATTGTGCCCAATTGATGTCTCCTCCGTGCCGCGCAGCTTATCCGTGGATCAAAAACATGAGCCTACCCTCTATATTGATTTACCTACTTGAATTTCTGTGCAACCATCCATGCGTCGCGCCCCCCACTCCATCCAACCAACGCCGCAGCTCACTGCTCCTAGAAGCGGGCAAAGTAGGCCCCAAAGTCCTAGTTTGAGTAGGAAGCGTGTGGTACTTGTTCCTAATCCTTATGGGACTTCACTTGGATTAATTGGAGGCTATATTAACATCTTAAAACACTGAAAAGGAGTGGGTAACACCTAGGGGAAGTTAACAACACCAAATTAACACACACACTCCCAAATCGACTAGGATTTGGTTTTCTACCTATTTTAAGTGAGGGCAAAGGGGTCAATGTGTATATTTTCGTGTGGGGATGATTATGGAAGAAATTCTGTTCTATAAAAGGATTGCTTATCAACATTTACACACATCTTTGGAGGCATACACGATTTTGGGAGGAGAAACAACTTTAAGGAGGCTCAAATTAGGGTTCTTAATTCTTTTCTTTATTACTCCTTATTTTTGCACGTTTAATTACAACTTTGTGATTTCGTGTAAGATTATGAGTAGCTAAACACCCTTATTCTAGGGTTTAGGCTACAAACATGAATGCTTAATTTGATTTTATATTCGGTTTATATGTTTATCACGTCATGTGTTTGTTCTTGTGTTCTTGCACTTACTACTTTAATGATTAGCTACCATTAAGGTAAATCTATAGTCCTAAAGAAAATTTAGCATAGGAGTGGAGGGACATAATGAAGAACATAGGGAGTGTGGATCACATCTTAGAGAAATTTAGGAGTGATTTGTGGTTAGGATAGAGATATACTTAATTGCCCTACTTGGTTACTAAACGGGAAGATAGCTTAATGCATCCGAATTCGAGACTCACTTCCACACTCAATGATGTAGTTGTGAGACTAATTTGGGTATACCACTTTGATGTTGACCATCCCCTTAGTTATAATATCAACCCCGTAAATCAACAATCATGATAAACAACTTAACCGGCTAGAAACTATAGTTATGCATGATTATCAGTATGTCTTAACCCTAGAATCCTCCTTGATATTGTTTCAACCCCAAGTTTATCATTTTTAGTATAGTTTACTACTTAGTTTTATCGTTTAAACTTCGTACATCTTTTGTTCTATCACTTGAATAAATAATAAGAATTGGTTTAGTCTAAGTGAAAAGTTAAACGACAAGTCCTTGTGGGTTCGACATTCGGCTTGCAAGAGCCACTATATTACTTGTACGATTGCATACACTTGCATGTGCATTTGGATGCAACACTATACTATAACATCACACAAGTGTAGTGCTATACACACTTAGTGTACATTCATACCCATTTAGCCAAATTTTGGCGGTCCAATTTTGTGAGCTGAGCTAATTTGGCGAAAAAAAGTTAAAATTTGGAGGTTCATAACCTTTTGTGCGACAAATCCTAGGTTTTGACTTCTTAGATTTATTCCTTTGATTCTTAATCACTTCTCTTGATTCCTAAACTAATTTACAACTAGTAATTGATCTAATAAATTACATATTGGTTCTTGAGTCCGTATTTCTTCGTGCTAATTTTTTAAAGCTTTTTTTGTTTTACATAATCATTGAACTTTTTGGCTCTATCCTTTAGTCTTTGAGTTATTCGTTCATTCGGTTAGCAAGAGTCCATTACTCCACAAGGATAGGTGACCTTGTAAGTTGGTTGAGTTAAGATAGTTCATTAATAATCTCGAGAAAACACCATAGATGGTAAGGTGTGAGCTCAAATATGGGTGAGATGAGGTTTTCTATATTAATAACCTTGTTTGTTGAGTTTTTACAGGTACAATGTCTTATTTTCATTATAACCATAGAGAAAAGTGTTTGGTGAAAAACATGGGGTCATATGCTACTATGTCAAGGCAAGTGACCAATGTGAACAGAAGGGTAGTCGAATCAAATGGGAGGTTTAAAGGTATGGAAGAAAGGGTGAAAAGGATGGATAGTATGAGTGAAAGGAGAACCTCGAGTCAAGATCACAACCTTCACTATCCCCAACCAAATCAGAATCAAACCTAACACCAAGCTACCTTCTAACCAAACAACCCTCCGAGCTATGTTAGTTAAGTCACCCCATATCCAAATAAACAACCATATCAACCCCCACAAAGGAGTCATTCTTTTGTGGAAAGCCTAGTTAGGAATCATGTATCACATGTATCTTTACATACACCCTATGTTCCAACCCAACAACACTACCCACAAATACCCTACCAAGATATTTATTATCAAAACCCTATTTATGATGAGATGAATGAACAGGCTAGTTTGGAAAGATGGTGAAAAGGACCCGAAGGCTTTAGTACAGACCAAGGCATGGGATGTCAACATATTTGGGATAGTGGAGATAGGTATAGGATAAAGGCGAAAGGTGTAGAGATTGAGGAGATTGATATAATGATAGAAGTGTTCCAAATTGAGGGAAACCGAGGATAAAGACGAAAAGTGTAGAGATTGATTAAATAATAGAACTGTTCCAAATCAAGGGATGGGTGACATCATGTAGAGTCTTCCAAAAATCTAATAAAGTAGTCAATTTACTCAAGCTAACTACAAGGTTGGAGAAGACAAAGTTTGAGGATGGTTGTGGTAAGAGCAATTGGAGGAGGACTTGAACTCTTTTTGTCCTTTAAAGCAAATCATGGGGGACCTTTCTAAAGAGAAAGTTGATCAAAATGTGAACCTCTTCCATGTAAGGTTTAAAATAATGGAGAGAGTATGTTCCTTTGTCATTGATGGTAGGAGTAGTTCTAATGTAGTGAGTTGCATCATGGTTGATTGAATGAAACTTCCTACACAAAGGCACCCCGAGCCATACAAAATCTAATGGCTCAATGAGAATTAAGAATTAGAGGTAACCAAACTAGTGGTCATAAATTTTAGCATTGGAAAGTATCGATATGAAGTGATATATGATTTTTTTCCCATGCAATCTTGTCATATGTTGCTTGGTAGGCCTTGTCTAGTCAATAGGGAAGTACGATATCAAGAGGGGTCCAATAAATACTTACTTATATTTGGAGGATGAAAGAACACTCTTGTGCACTTAGCACCTTATCAAGTGAGTGGGGACTATAAGATCATGAGAGATCTTTGAGAAGTACTTAAGAGAGAAAAGGTTGAGAAGAAGGGAAAAAAAACTTCTCTTATTCAAGAAGAGAAAGACTTGGCTAAAGAAAAAGAGTTGTGTGTAATTGATGAGCCACAGAGTGACTTGAAAGAGGTGGGAAAGTAACACTTAGTTTTGGGACTAGTCAATACCAATCCCATGTTACATGCTAACCATAGTACTAGAATTTTTCCTAGTACCATTCCTTCTCTTTTGAAGGTTCATAAGGAAATACTTCCAAAGGAGGATCCAAAGTGAGTTCCTCAGTAGTATTGGATTGAAGGCCTAAAAGAGTTCTTAGCTAAGGATTCCAACTTGGTGAAAGAGGGTGATACATCTAACCCTTTAAGCTTGATGATAGAGTCTCCTAAGTAATAAATGGATCAGGTATATAGGTCCAAGATGATGTATTAGAGTAAAATATTTTGGGAACCATGTGTGATGGGCAAGAATGCAAACTCAAAGGCCTATCTTCGAAGTTTTTACCCATCCCCTCCTATTCCAAGCGATCCTTTGTGTCATGATGACATCTTCCTTATGGTAGGAAAATTATTAAGGTTGTATAACTTCATGTCCTACTATGAGAGTGTTGATGTCTCTCAAACCTCTTAATGTTTTGTTATTGTAATGCTTAAATTTTGTGGGCTCCATAATCTAGATGTTCTGTCTATTTGTTGCTTTGGAAAGAGTATATGGTGCATGCTTTATGACCAACTCTTGCTTTCTAATCCTTGTCACACTCATGCGGTTAGACAAGTTAGAATGTTAGGATGGACCCTTAGGAGTATGCTAGCTTTTGTGAATAGGGAGAACCCAACTTGATGGGTGGATTATTTGTTTAAGGAAAATGCAATCCATAGGTCCTTTCATATTTTTAATAGCATATCTCTATTTGTTAGTACACTTTATTTGGGAGCTTGTTTAAGAAATGAAGTTGCATTATACTCTAAATGCCTTAAATTTCCTTCTTCAGTTCCAAATTTTGATGATTTTACTAGCATTCAAAAACATTGAAATGTATATTTCCAATTGAGAACACTTAGGATGAGTTTGGTGTCCTTCAATCCTTTCTCTATTACTTATTTACATTTGATGAACCCTTGATAGTGGGTACTATTTTATTTGTGAACCCAAGGGCAAATGTTACATCGCCTACTTTGGGTGTTGATTATCTACTTGCACCTTGTTTGACACGTTGTGCTTAAGTTGTATGAATCGCAAAATATGGATACTTAGTTTCTTACTTGTTTGTGGAAGAGTACGTGGATATCGAAGACTTTTTGTCACCTTCATAGGGTTGAACAATTTAAAGTATCAAATGGGATGCGTGGGTGCATGCTAAAATGCCATAAATAGAGGGAACCTAACTTCTTGGGTATACCATTTGTTTTAGAGTGAATTAGTTTCTCATAGATCTTTCAACTCCTCAAGTAGCTTGACTCCATTATTTAATGCACTACTCTTGAGAACTGATTTGAATGGAAGATATATGATATAATTAAATTGCCTTTTGTTATCTTCTTGTGTTCATATCTTTGAGAGAACCTTAGATGAGAATAGTGACCTTAGCTCTTTTCTTTTCTATCTCTATGCCTATAACGATAGCCATGCTTGTGTTGAGAATGCATTTGTAAGGGCATGGGTTGTCGTGAAGGGAAAGGTAATTTGCACCCTAATGACATGACCCAATCCTTGGTTGTTCTAACTTGCAGTAACTTTCTTGTTATCTCTGTTGAGCATATTGGTAATCTTGCATATAGAAGCACCTTGGATGAGACTGATATTCTTAATACCTTTCTCTACTACGTCTTTGTATTTGATTATTTCCATGTTGTAATTGTATTTGTCTTCTATGGAGGTAGGGGTCCTTGGGGATGGTCCACTTGGTTGTGTGACCAAACCATGTGGGTCTTTCATATCTTTCACCCGATAAAACCTTATGGGTGTTTGAGCCAATCGTGGCACCATCCTTAGTATGGTCTTATAGTGGAATAAGGAAACTATTGTGTCTTTGGACCTTGTGGTTTCTTTGGTCCATGATACTTCAACTACCCAGATCCTTTGTACGTTGTACAATGAATTGCTCTTATTGATTGCAAAGGATTCATGGTTGTATTTTAAATTTGTCCCTCATTGGCATGATTCTTATGAAACTAATCCTTGTGTTAACCTTTATTCTATGAGGAACTCTTAGTTGTTTGTCTTTCTCATGAGTTTATATGATTTGGATTTGAGGATGAATCCTGTTGAAGAAGGGAGGATGATACGAGCACAGTTAGCTCAATTCGTGCTATACCTATACCCCAAAGGGAAGGGATTCCACATATGGGTAATAACTTGGAGCCCGAAGGCAACAATGGCACAAGGAAGAACGTATCAAAACTGCCCACTTTGGCAAAGCTACAACCATCGCCGAAGTGAAGGCCAAGTTTGGCAAGCTCAAGCCAACATTGGCGAAACCCAAGCTTGGCTTACCACAAGAGCCTTTGGCGATACAAAGCACACTTGGGCGATGTAAAGTGAACACAAGAGCCTTTAGTGATGCAAAGATCCAATGGGTCATTCAAGTGTCATTTGAGAAATCAAGAAGAGCCCTTATGGGTTATTTCCCAAATAGCCACTTTTGGTCTACTTATGTAAAGGCATTAGTATAAATAGATGCCTTCGGCATTTCATTCCTTAGATTATGTTGAATGTTGAATTGTCTTAAAAGACTTGATTTCTTCTCTTGTAGCTTTGGGTGGATTCCCAATTATCTTAGCTTAGTTTAGTGGGCGGATTCCCAATTAGGTAGTTAATCTAGATTGAGCGATTAGGGGTGGATTCTCTTAAATGTTCTTTAACTTGTTTACTTGAATAACATATAGAATCATCAATTTGTAGATTCAATTGGTTTCTCTTGTGTTTGATTGAGGGTTTATTGTTGTTCAATTGGATTCAATTGAGAGGCAGGTATGAAGTCCTTTGTTGCTCATAAATCTGATTAAATTTCGATCTTCCACATATCCTTTTGTTTATTTTAATATTTTTGCATTTTGATTCTAGTTTTCGGATTAGAATCGTATCAATAACCAAGCATGCATAGATATAAGGAGGAGAAGGAGAAAAATATATCAAAATCATTCCCGCAAAACCTGGTATCAGTTGGTGCAAGAGCCACTACAACATAAGGAGTACTAAGATAGATACAATAAATACAGAGAGTCTCCAAGTTCTAAAAGCCCAACCTATAACTCCGTTAAGCCGCTCCACATGAGAGAAGGCATAAGAGACGATGACTCGTACTAGGATTTGCATTAGGGAAAAAGATGTAGAAGTGTAGTATGAATACCAAAACATGTTGTCACACCCCAAATCCCATTGAGGCGTGATTGGCACCCGAAGCCGATATGGACCGAGAGAACCACTCTTTGCTCATGAACCTTCGTATACGTATCCTCGTATGAATCTTATTATACTTCATGCAACTATATGGAAGACATGAATCATGGAAACATATGCTATACATATATATTTAGGAAACTTGGCCGTTGGGGCCATCAAGTCAAAACGAACATTCATCTTTTACATATTCGTCTCTTACATCCATATACCCACTTATGTCTACAAAAGCCTCAACCAGATGTATCTACAAGACCAACTTCAAGTCGGGACAAGTCCCCGCTTTATACAATATTTACAATATCAAAACAAATATACAACTATGACCAGAAAGCTCTGAACCAAGTGGAGCTCACCAAAACTCTGCAAATGATCCCCAGTCTACAGAGGAGGTCTACTAATACCTGCACCTGCAACATGTAAGGTAAGTTCCCCCGAGGGGGTCAGTACGAGGAATGTACTGAGTATGTAAGGCTCATAAGAAATAGCATCATACATGAGAATGTCAATAGAATAAAATATGAGAGAATAGTCAATGTGGATAAACCATCATTTTATATAATATCTTTTATAATTACTCTCCTTCCAGGGAAATTACCTTCACTCAAGAGAATTGCCTCCAATAGATTCTTCTATATGCAAGAGATTCTTTCTTGCTTCTATGTTCATTACCACTATTGTTCATCTACTTGGTTAGTAGGTTGTTAAAGACTGACCTTCATCCACATACATCCACTCTAGGGATGGGGTAACAATATAACATACATCTACTCTATTGGCGGGTTAACATGCATCCACTCTATTGGTGGGTTAATATACATCCACTCTCATAGTGGGGAAACATACATCCACTCTCATGGTGGGGAAACATACATCCACTCTCATGGTGGGTTAACATACATCCACTCTCGTGGTGGGTTAACATACATCCACTCTCGTGGTGGGGTAACATACATCCACTCTCATGGTGGGTTAACATACATCCACTATCATGGTGGGGTAACATACATGGGAGAGATTGATACATCAACTTATGAGAGATTAATACATTAAGGATCATGATAGTATATAATACCGGGCCTCTACCTTTGGTGGGTTATATTAAATGACATAACATAGTATTGGGATTATTCCATATTGAACTTATACCCTCTAGAATGTGATCCATACTCAATGAAACGTATAGTAACCATGCGCATTACTTCTTTACAATCTTATACCCTTTACTTGGTTATGAGAATGACACGTTAAAGATCATGACATTAAAGCACACACTTATATACACATCTCACTTCACTCCTTTACTTCATGAGATTGACATCTTCACTTATGAGGAATAATTATACTAACTTGCACATCATCTCTCTTATTACTCTTATGGGATTGGTACTTTTATTTATGAAAGATTGGTACAAGGATAATCATCATACTATAGGAGTTTCGAACATGACATGATTGGAAAATGCTTTTTAAGAATAAATAGATTCTCTTACATCTTAATCTCTTTGAGATAGTTCTTTTAGAACTTACAACGTTATGACATCTTTGGAACTTCCGTCAAGAGATACGTGAATCATAAGTCAACTAAGAATAGGACACGTACGAATAACAATATATGTCAACCTGAGTTGATATACGTCAAAACCTCTCGGAATAGAACAAGCCTAATGTCAATGTGAACAACATGTTGTAGAAGAATACGGAAAGAGTAACCTTACATACCTTCACTTCCAAGTATGAATACACAAGCCTATGTATGAACACAATAGTCCAGCTTCTTCCGTACGTCTTACACTACACTACAAGTACATATCAAAGTTCTTGTTAACAACCAACTCCCTTACAAACGTATAAGTGTCACAATGAGTTATGTGACTGCTATATAGCATCATTTCGTCCTTCACAGTACAATCCATTGCATTATCATACCAACAATACCATAACAGTTCACACATTGACCAAAATATCACACATCAATAGCATTTCACATCAAACTTACCCTTATGCTTTCTCATTAGCATTCCTTCACAATTACTCCTATCAACTTGCCTCATAACAACTTATGAACAACAATAAAAACTTAAAATAGTCCAACATGCTTCCATATGCCCCTTTAAAGTCATTAAAATGACATCACAAGTTGCTAATTATATCCATAAAGGGTATAGGGGCCTTTGGGGGTCAAAGGGGGACAAAAACATGCAAAACGGGGTTCTAGAAATGACCTGCTGTGTCCGCAGGTACCCTTTGGCAGTATCCAGGGGCATCTGCGAGGGCGGGTGCCCCTTTTCGGCCAAATTGGTCTCTTTTGGATCTTTTCGTGCAATGAATGGTCCATGATCATAAATAAACTTCTTTTAACATATTTTTGATAATATTACATGCCAAAAAGCAGCCATGGTCTCACAACACACATAAACATTACCAAAACCTCACTTTCTTTTCAATTCGTCACCAAATCCATAACCAAATTTACGACAACAATTCCAAACATTATACACAAGGATAAAACAAGGCAAGACTATAATCACATATCACATGTCAATATTGAATCCATCAAGTTCATTTCCTTCAATATCACAAGTCCATGTTCAAGTTTACAAGACAAAGCCATCCTCCGATTTAGCAAACACAAATTGTTTTATACATAGTGAACTTCTGACACTTCACCAACATAACCAAAATTATATAAACCGTCTTCCATGCATAAAATATATTAAACCATAATAATATACACTTACCAAGTCTTGCAAGACAATGATCTTGGTCCAAGGGATGAAGAGTTAGGGTTTGTGTGAGATAAGGAAAAGTTAGAGAAAATTCTAGAAAAGGCATGGGTGGCACAAATGAATAAAAATCTGATTTTTCCTCATATATATAGGTCCCTTTAAGTCTCTCTTATCCCATTCTTGACATTAAATGCATGGTTGATTTGGTCAAATGGAAGATTGGATCATTTTGCCCCATTGGGCCAAGTCTTTCTTATAATCTTTGGGCCTTATTTGGCCCAATGGCACAAGACTCATGTAAGCCCCAACAATTTAATGAATAATTCATCAAATCTACCATGTTTAACTAATTCCATAAGTGTACACGTAGTCGTATAAGTTGGACAACACACTTCCTACAAAGGTCTAAGCCCATGTACTAGGCCCAATATCAATTATCTCATCAATAACATTACACAATACATACTTTTGACTCTCAATACTTGAGTAACCATTGTTCAACATCTTCAAGTAGGGTTTGGTAGATACAGGGTGTTACACATGCGGTAGTCAGTAAATAAGAAAAAAGTACAATAAAGTGCAAATATACTATAAAGGTTAGAAAAGAAGGTCAGAAAAAGGATAACAGGCTAAGGGTAGACATTTACAAGAAATATAAGTAAATAACTCAAAAAGTGTAAATAAGTGTCTAACTATAACCTAACTGGACCCCATAAGATCAGAAGGTACACACAACAATAAATAAACCTAACTGAGCGCCCATAAGCATGGTGGATGCATACAAAAAGTGATACTAACATAAACCAAGTACAATAGTAAGTAATGCGAAAGGATGACATGATATTCAATAAACTTACCGTATACTCCTCCTCCACCCATATCCATAAACCATGCCTGAACTCGAACAGGACTTCCAACCAAAAATTTATAACAATGCATACTTGGACTAAAATCGGGGCTAAATATGTAATAAACAGTAAACTCAGGTTAACAAACTCGAACTGGGGAAAAATAGTCCATTTTTCTTTTTAAAGTTGTACTCATTTAAGTGTTCAAAAATCCCATTTATCGAGTCAAAAAAGTGTTTTTAGGCTAAAATATCAATATACCTAAGATACAAATCAGACAAGTATAATAGAGCAAGCAAACCAATTCAATATCGATAATCAGGCCTCTTATACACGAACTAGGTATTTTGCAGTCATCTACAAAGGAAAGGACACTATCCTAAGGTGATCCACCATAAAAGGAGCGGCAATGCTAGCTACAAGCCCCGAGAACCTAACCTTAGGCAAGCAACTACCCGAACCTAGACCATGGCATCTATGTCAAACCCAAGGATAATATGTATGCTAAGTCAAGTCCTAAAGGAGAAACGACTACCAAGCTTAAGGGTTTCAAGGCGGAATTCTACTCTAACGCCCCCTAACAAGTTATAAGAATCAAAAACACCAAAATAGATTATTCAAGCCACAATACCCCACCAATAATTTGCAAATTATCATACCAATACATTAAATGAGCAAGTCTAAAAGATGCAAATTATCATACCAATACATTAAATGAGCAAGTCTAAAAGTAGATAAGTCGTAGCCTACCTAGACGTCGAAGGACGTGCTTATAATCCACTAAATTGGAGTCTTTCCCTTCCAAGAAGCCTCTGCTTGATACCACACTATCAAAATAATAATCTAGGTGTCAATAGGAGAATAATGATACCCATATTGCAAAATTACGCTTTAGGCTAAAAATTTGGTGAAAATAAGCTTGTGGGACCCATTAGTGAAATTTGAAAATTGAACCCGTTACAAGGTCCCTCGGGGTACAAGGATCAAATGCTCAAAAATAAAGAATGATCGGCGCATAATTTTGAGTCCAAAACAGCCCCAAAATCAAAGAAGAAAATGAGGATTAAAACTCAAGGAATTAATGGAATTAGGAATAGGAACTTACAAATTTAAGAAGGAATTATGATCACGGAGCAAGCAACAATGTGCTCTAGCCTTAATTTATGACCCCACACTATTTTCCCCAATCACAAGGTTAAAAAAAGGTGTTTAGGACTTAGAAAACTTATTGAAAATGGAGGGGAAAGCTATATATACTTCTAGGGGTCCCTTTTATGCGCTCATCGGACCCCTGCCGCACGCGAGGAGAATAGCCAACCCAACCCTTCACGCATGCGACCGGTCCACCATGCATGCAAAGAAGGATTTCTGTTCTGGCCAGTCCATCCTTCTACGCGCACGCAGGGGGAAGGATTGCGCACACATAGGGTAAAATGGCCCTGCACCAGCTATTGAAAAACTAGCAAAATCCTAAGTCAAAAAACACTCTGATCGAGTGCTCATGATTTGTTCAGTATCCTATCAATGCAAACGAACTATGCTACCCTACCATAAATGACATTTTATACTCAACGAAATTGACAAACTTTCAAGTCGAGGTCATTTCGACAAAATATGGGCCTGAGACCCACTGTTCCATTTTAACCGATTTCATTCCAATAGCCCAAACAAGCTCGAAAGCCTTAGAACTCAAACTAAGGATCCCCACAGCTTAAATCCATGCTCCAAAGCTAATGGAACTGACAGAATTTCCATCCGAGATTATTTTCTAGTAGTTTTATCCAAACGCCAATTTCTTAACTCCAAATGCTTTAAACCAAAGAATAGGGGATAGAAACCAAATGAACTGCCCTGGAACTGAACTACATGTCCCAGTAAGTCATAAATGACTTGGGTCAGCTATTGGAATGCTCTAGATGTAGAAATGCATGAAAAAGAGGAAAATGATGTAGGGGTTCATCACAACATCCACTACTAAAAGGACTTTTATTCGCGAAAGTCATAAGTCAACATGAACCTAAAGGCTCGAATAGGTGAGGATACTTGGTCCGTATGTCATTCACGGTCTCCCAAGTAGTCTCTATGACTGAACAGTGTCACCACTAAACCTTTACAACTGAAATCTCCCTAGAATACAACTATCTAATATCTCTGGATACAATAGCAGTTGGCTCCTCAACAAAGGTCAAACTATCATCCAACTGAACAAAATCCCACTGGAGCATGTGATACTCATCTGGGATGTAATGTCGGAGCATCAATACCTGGAAAATAGGGTGAATGGTAAGAAATGTTGGAGGCAAGGCTAACTCATAAGCTACATCCCCAACCTTCTATAGAATCTCAAATGGCCTGATCTACATGGGGCTGAGCTTGCCCCTCCTCTCGAATATCATCATGCCCTTTATGGGTGATACTCAAAGAAACACGGTCTCCAACTCCAAACTCTAGCACTCAAAGCCTTTGGTCACATAATGTTTCTTCCTACTTTGAGCTGCCCACAGCCTGTCCTAAATCATGTAAAACATATCCAAAGAATCATAAAGCAGGTCTATATCCTGAGGCCTAACCTTAAAAGCATCGAACCACCCTATCAGATATTTGCACTACCTACCATATAACATCTCAAATAGAGCCATCTGGATACTTGAATGGTAACTTTTATTATACAAAAACTCTGCCAAAGAAAGAAATCGATCCCACTGATCTCCAAAATCAATAACACAGGCTCACAACATATCCTCTAATACTTGAATAGTCTACTCAGACCAGCCATCGAACTGAGGGTGAAATTTTGTGCTAAGATCAACCTAGGTACCCAATCCTCCTAAAATCCCTTCAAAAGTTGGAAGAGAACTGAGAGCCTTGATGTCACCTAAAATATGCCTCCTAAGAAGTATAAAGCAGTCGCTGAATCAAATATAGAACCCAACTAGGTTAACGTCGATCCCACAGGGAATAGGACAGAAGTAAGTTGAGTTCTTGTTCGAGTAGTTGGCAATAAGTAAAAAGGGGGAAATATTTGTAACTAGTAGTGATCGTAACAAGTGTTGATTCTTTGAAGTTGTTTACAATATGAGAAATACAATAGGATGGTGATCCCCAATGATTTCTTAACTATACCGATTATTGGTGCTGGCAAAACTATGCCGCTGCGCTGCATGTAAAATCTGACAAGATATGTTCATCTAAATGTCTCTCGACCTTGGTTAGATGAATTTCACTCTTCTTCTCTTGGTTTTCGAGGATTGTACTACTAACCCTTATCTTGGATCTAAGATAACTCTTCCTGCTAAGGCTCAAGTTATTAGATGAAGGTTGATAGCTTCAAATCTCTGTTGTTATTTTGTTTTCCGAATCTCTACCCCTCTCTCGAGCAAGTCTAGAATACAAGCGAGTTTCTAACATTTGCAACAGTTAGAGGATCAATCACAACGAAGAAAATAACAATACATGCATTCACACCGATTCAGAATTGCTTTGCACTTAACCCGGTTCGTTAATTCCTCATGGTTCACACAACCCTAGTTAATGAGTTTAGCTACTCATGCTTACAAGAGCATAATCAGAATTCGAAGATGCAAACATAATTGTAAACTCACAATAATGAAGAAAAAACTGAAATCTCAATGATGAATAAAAATCTAGAATCAATATCCAAAGATTACTAAATCAATAATGTGTTTATACGCTCAAAATAATGAAAAACTATCTCAAAACAATGTACTGACTAACTCCTGAACATAGGACAGTACAGGGGTATTTATAGATACAAGGCTAATCCTATCCTAATCAAAACAGGAGACTAAAGTCGGCAAACTTCCACAATATCATGACTTGGCGTCGTGGAACCAAGTCACGCCATGTAGGTGAGTGTCGTGAAAATCAGGATCAAATTGTCATCTTCAGAAGTTAACTCACGCCACCCAGTCACGCCACGTGACTGCCTGTAGTGGGAATCAGACAATATTCAACATCTCTGGAAATGACTCACGGCAGCCACTCACGTCACGTGAGTGCTGTCGTGGGTCACTCTTCTGGTGCAGTTCCTTGCTCTTTTGTCTTCCGATACTTCATTCTCAGGCGTGATTCTTTCTTTTTGATCATTTTGCTTCAAAACCTATTCTCCTGCAATGTAGGAAAGAAAACACATCATACCAACCAAATACACCTAAGTTATTGCATATTTTCCTTATTTTAAGCATCGAAAGCGTCATGTAACCATGGCTCATCAACACCCTCAACTTAGAATGTTTGCATGTCCTCAGGCGAATAAAACAACAAGAACATATACGATGCTTAATTAAGAGAAACCTAAGGGACCTACGACAGTCAACTCATTGCTTTTGGAAAAACTTTTCTAACCCCTCCTTCTTTCAAATCTAAAAACCACAGTGTGTATCCTTACAACATATTATTATGACATAGAAGGGATCAAGTGATAACATAAGATTATGAAAAAACAACTAAGCTTACATGCAAATGACATTATTCGAACAGATAGCAGCTAACAATACAACCCATGTACTCTCACAGCAAAGAAGTCCCATACACTCACAGTATACTAATGAATCTCAAACTAGGGACTCGTTCAAAACACTCTTTCTCACAAAGAAGTTCAAACAGTGTGCATGAAATACCATAGGCTTGCCTTTATTTTCTATGCCTTAGTTGTTCGGACAGTTGGACTAGGATCACTATAGGACTTTCATCGGCTTGTAATGTAGACTTGGGGACTGGTATGGTACATATGGGTATGGTGACTCAACCCTCCTTGACACTAGGCTATTTTTTACTCCAATTTCCAACCATTCTTATTTTTATTCTCCCTTACTCTCCTTCATTTATTTTTAGATTTTGGGTGTGATTTTCTTCATATTTTCAAAAAACAATTTTTTTTTATTTCACTTTTTTTTTCTTCACACGCAAATCTATTTTCTCTCCTTTTCTTTTTCTAACCCCTTCTTCATACTCAAATCAATCTACGCACCCCTATACTATCCACCCTCAACTTAGCCAATTTGTCTGCGCTGAGGTACACAATATCCAATGAGGGACAAGGGCCAATACAGGTTCATTATAAATCAAAAAGGGAAGATGGATAGGCTGATGAAAGAAACAGGTCAATTAAGGCTCTAAATGGGGATCAAGGGATACTTAATTTATTTGCTCAGGCATTTAGGCTAAATGTGGACTTATTCAAAAACGGTCTATGATCCTTTCCTAATCACTATCCTCTGACCTAGGCAAGACTAACAGGGCAAGTTCTAGATCACACACACAAAGTGAACTAAGTAATGACCTCACACGCACAGCACAGGGTTACATTATCAACTACTACCTATCCAGTTCATGTAATGCTAGCTACAGTTGTTTTGCCTATAATACTGATGCCATAACAAGATCCAACAGATGTCACAAACTAACATACTACACACACAATTCAAAGCAAAATTTTTTAGGAGGGGTATCCTTTAGACAATCACAAAGCATCCTTAATATTCAAAATCCGTTCAAAATTGGACTGCACTAAGGTTCCCCTATTTTTCTCTTAATTAAACACAAAAATATAAATAACAACCTACATATTCCATTCTACTTGATAGCACACTCGGGGGAAAAGAAACACGACAACAAAACCCCCCCAAGTGGTGGTACACCCCCACCCCAAAGTAACAATGGTGCACAACCCTCACTGCACAGCTATCAATAGAATAAATATAAGGGAGTGAATACATACCTATAGCGCCTTAAGCACCGAAAGTGGTCCCGCCCATAGCGGGATTATCAGTCTGCCCTCTGGGCTCTCGCTAGGTGCATCCGGTGGAGGGGGTGCCTGACTGGAGGATGCACCGCTTGCCCTCTGCTCCTTTGCTATCTGGCTAGCATAGTACTCCATCCTAGAGGCTTTAACCTCTCTCCGTAGATCACCCTCAAACTCATTACCACTATCAACCTGTTTCTCCGAACTGCGTGGTATTTGCCTCTATCAATGGGAGGCTCCTCATCCACAAACAAGTCCATCTCAAAGGCTGGCCTCAGCGGGGCTGGAACAGGTATAAGTGGTATAATAGGGGTACTGCTTGGTACCAAAGTGCGAACCTCCTCTCTCAATGAATCTACATCCTACGACAATGCTGCTATACCAGGACCATGTGCAGAACCCATCCGGGTGGCCATCCGTGCCTCAAAACTATCAATCTGCCCATGCAGCTCGCACATAAACTGATCCATAGCTGCAGTCATATGGGCCTCTACTCTAACCTTAGAAGACTCTACGGCAGTCCAAACTCATGGCTTAAGTTGGGATACCAACTTAGCCATCTAGGCCTCAGTGTGAGCCTACCGCTCAAACATCTTCGTCTGTCAATCAACCAGCTGCTGTAGGAAGTCCCTAGAAACTGAAACCATACCAGAGGGAGGAGGTGGTACTATAGAACCGATTACCTTATCATCAATCGGTCGTGTACCCTCAATAGGTACAGGAACATGCTCTAGTACCCGAACCGGGGCCGAAAGAGGCATAGGTGTACTAACCGGCTCATCTCCATCTCCAGGCCCTTCACAAAGGGTTGCTCCTAATGACCCAGAAGGCTGAGACCTCCGTGGAATACTGGGGATAGATCCCCACTGCTGCATCAAACTAATGTCTGCTATGCATGTCACCTCGATAAAGTGATCAACAATAGGTAGCGCAACCACCCCAGCACTATCACACAGGCCCTGAATCAAGCAGGGGAACGGGATATTGGTATAGTCATGAAAAGTATGCTCATGGATCTCTCTAACAATGTACCTCACAATATGAATGTCATAACCTGTAAGGATGCTAGCAACCACAACAGCTCGATCCAAGGTGAGTGAATTATCCGCATTAGTAGGCCCTAACCGATGCCTAACAATAGACTACCAGAATCTGCCAGTAAAATGGAGCGTGGAATTTTTTATATCTAGCTTCCCAGTCACCCAACTAGCATCAACTCCATCCTCCGCTATATAACCAACTATCCACTGCAGCAACTCCAACTTCTAATCAGCATCCCGTATTTTAATTCAATTTCTGACAGTCTTCATGCGGTGATCAAACTCAGCAGTCGTGGCTGGCAATGGACGATCTACACCAAAAAAGAACCGGTGGATGGGCTGCTCAGATATATCGACTCGGGTTCCTCGAACCAAAATATAAGTCAATAAAGGCTGGTCCCGGAACCGCTTCCCAACATATGTACTCAAATCAATAGGTGCAGCATATGATGCATAAAATTCTTGGACCAATTCTGAGCTATAGCAACCAGAAGGCTCGACCATCCATCTAAACCCATACTGCTCAAACACATGCCAAATATCAGGCAATGCCTTCAAATCCTCTATCTGATATCGAGGCTCCTCCATAATACTTCTCCGACACACACCCCACTCCGTCAGATCAGCATCCCTGTCATAAAAAAGCTCGCATTCCCTGAACACACTAGAGTTGGATATCCCTTCTCTATGAGGGATTCGGGGCACTCTGTTCACCAGGGGCCAAAATAGATGTTGTGGCCTCTGCTACTGAAGTACCCTGCCCTGTCGCATTATCTGCAGATCCTGAAACTAAATCATCCTCCCCCTCTTCAGATTGGAGGGAAGACTCGAAAGAATGAGCAGGAGCAGCCGGCTCGACAAGCTGAAGTATTGCCCGGGCAGCAGCTTGTGCCCGAGTCTGTAACCTCATGGTATGAGGAACTAATGCAGTATCATCATGTCCAATATCAAACATCTCCACGAACCCACTTTTTTCTGATTCAGTCGGTTCATCACGCAAATGGGTCGGTAATTTTGGATTTTTGGTTCGAATTCTAGATGAAGAATCAAGGTGGGCACTTTTGTGGTTTGATTTGGGCGGCATGGTATCGGGTTTGGGTTGGATTTTGGGTAGTTGGGTCGAGTTTGGGTCAGATTTGTATATAGGGTTTGGATTTGGGGTTGAATTTGTAGGTAGGGTTCAAATTTTGTAGGTAGGTTTTCGGATTTTGGGCTTTGGAGAAGGTGATGATTTTGGGTTTTGGATTTTGGATTGTATTGGAGTTTGGGATTTAGGGTTTATGTATAGTGCGGATTCGAATTCTGGTCGGGTTGTGAAGGAGGGTAATGAAATTTATATAAAGAAATGGGTCAGTTCGGGTTAGGTGACGGGTATCTGAGTTTTCTGCCTTTCACGAAACCACCCACGTGACGTGGGTTGACGTACGTCACGTGGGTCCTCTGCCGTATGTGTGATTCTGATTTATGAATTTTGCTTCTACATTCACGATACCACCCATATGACATGGGTTTACCTGCATCATATGGGCCACCTGCCGTGGGTGAGAATCTGAAACATGAAATTTTTTTCTTATTTTTACGTCGCCACCCACGTCACGTGGGTGGACCTACGTCTCGTAGGTACCTGGTGTGGGTAGGACAGAACCTGTTCAGGTAAATCTTGTTAATTTCAGTTACTTGCTCCTCCAATACTCAGATCACAACATCCTCAGATCATGGGTTGCCTCCCAAGTAGCGCCTGATTTAATGTCGCGGTATGACACAGCTAACTTGGATACTCAGACTTCATCAACTAGCCCCTGGGTTGCCTCCCATGAAGCGCCTGATTTAACGTCGCGGCACGACATAGCTAGCTTGACTACTTAGACTTCATCAAGCTCAAGCTCCTTACATGTCCTTATTTCTTTCGTGATTCCCACATAATGCTTGACACGCTGTCCATTGACCTTGAATAGAACATTATCATCACCTTTTAGTTCAATTGCCCCATGTGGGAATACCCTGACTACCGTGAATGGTCCCGACCATTTGGATTTTAAGTTTCCAGCAAACAAGCGAAGCTGGGAGTTATAAAGTAGTACCAAATCTCCCGGGTGAAATTCTCATTTCTCAATTCTTCGATCATGATATAATTTCATCTTCTCTTTATATATTGCTGAACTTTCATAAGCCCGGAGATGAAATTCATCCATCTCATTCATCTGCTCAAGTCTCAATTTAGTCGCTTCACTCCAGTCCAAATTCAACCTTTTCAAAGCCCATAAAGCCTTATGTTCAAGTTCGACAGGCAAATGGAAGGATTTTCCAAACACTAGCTGATATGGTGATGCACCAATTGGTGTCTTGAAAGCAGTGCGATATGCCCATAATGCATCAACCAATCTTTGAGCCCAATCAGTCCTATTGACATTTACTGTTTTTGCCAAAATAGACTTGATCTCATGATTTGACACCTTAACTTGTCCGCTTGTCTGAGGATGGTAAGGTGTTGCCACCTTATGTTTAACTCTATATTTTTCAAGCAGGGTCTTATAAAGACGATTGCAGAAGTGGGATCCTCCATCACTAATGATAACTCAGGGTGTACCGAATCGTGAGAATATGTTCTTCTCCAAGAATGTCGTGACACTTCTTCCTTCATTATTGGAGAGCACAATTGCCTCCACCCACTTAGAAACATAGTCAACAGCTACCAGAATGTATTTCATCCCTTGTGAGCTCACAAAAGGGCCCATAAAGTCAATTCCCCATACGTCAAACAATTCAAGCTCAAGTATAATTTTCATGGAAAGTTCGTGTCTGCGTGAGATATTCCCTTGCCTTTGACATTGGTCACAAGCTCGAGCGTAATCATGAGCATCTTTGTAAATACTGGGTCAATAGTACCCATATTACAAGATTTTATGGGCAGTCCGTGCACCTCCATGATGACCCCCAACTGGAAATGAATGACATGCTTCCAAAATACTCATCATCTCGACCTCTGGAATACATCTTCGAATCATGCCATCTGCACATACATAAAATAAATACGGCTCATCCCAGAAGAATTTTCTCACCTCATGCATAAATATCTTTCGCTGCTGATACGACATATCTTTCAGAACTAGATCACTTACCAAACAGTTGGTAAAATCAGCAAACCAAGGGATTAAGTCTTGCGATGCTACCAATACCTGCTTATCTGGAAAAGTATCATCAATCTCAAGATCATCCCTTAATTTAAGCATGGCCTCCTACTCAAGGCGTGATAGATGGTCAGCGACCTGATTCTCGGTTCCCTTACGATCCTTGACTTCAAAGTCAAATTCTTATAGTAGGAGCACCCACCGAATCAATCTTGGCTTAGCATCCTTTTTTGACATAAGATACCAAAGAACTGCATGGTCTGTATGCACAATAACCTTTGTACCAATCAAGTAAGATCTGAATTTCTCAAAAGAAAAGACCACAGCCAATAATTCCTGTTCAGTCACAGTATAATTCTTTTGAGCTGGATTAAGCACTTTGCTAGCGAAGTAAATCGGATGTAAAATCTTCTCACATCTTTGGCCAAGGACTGCACTCAAATCCACTCTGCTAGCATCACACATAACCTCAAAAGGCATCGTCCAATCAGGTGACACAATAATAGGGGCTGAAACTAACTTCTCGTTAAGATACTCAAATGCTTTTAAACATGCCTCATCGAACACGAACTTCACCTCATTCTCCAAAAGTTTGCATAAAGGATGTGCAATTTTAGAGAAATCCTTGATGAATCTTCTATAAAAGCCAGCATGACCTTAGAAACTTCAAATACCTTTCACGAAGATAGGTGGAGGTAACTTCTCAATTACCTCAATCTTTGCCTTACCAACTTCAATACCTTTCTTTGAAATTTGATGCCCCAATACGATACCCTCGTTGACCATAAAGTGACATTTTTCCCAATTTACCACTAAGCTGCACTCCTCGCATCTTTGCAGCACATTAGAAAGGTGTGCCAAGCAATAATCAAATGAGTCTCCCACAATAGAAAAATCATCCATAAAAACCTCAATAGTGTCTTCCACCATGTCAGAAAAAATAGACATCATGCAACGTTGGAAAGTGGTCGGTGCATTACATAGACCAAAGGGCATCCTTTTAAATGTGAATGTCTCGTATGGACAAGTGAAAGTGGTCTTCTATGGTCTTTGGGATCAATGAAAATCTGATTATACCCCGAATAGCCATCGAGAAAACAATACCATCCTCTACCGGCAAGACGGTCTAACATCTAATCCATGAAGGGCATAGGAAAATGATCTTTTTCTGTCCAAGAATTTATCTTTCGATAATCCATGCAAACTCTCCATCCAATAACCAGCCTCATTGGGGTTAACTCATTCTTGTGGTTTGGAACCACAGTGATTCCTCTCTTCTTTTGCACACACTGAACTGGGCTCACCCACTTGCTATCAGCAATGGGGTAAACCACTCATGCATCTAACCACTTGATGATCTCTTTCTTCAAAACCTCTTGCATAGGTGGGTTTAGACGACGTTGGTGCTCAGTGCTCGATACGCACTCAGGAGCAAGTTGAATTTTGTGAGTGCAAATACCGGGTGGAATTCCTACAATATCAGCAATGGATCAACCAATGGCCCTCTTAAATCTTCTAAATACTGAAACCAGAGCCTCTACCTTCCACTCCACCAATTTAGCAGAAATAATCACAGGCAAGGTGTTGTTGGCTCCCAAAAATGTGTAGCGAAGTTGAGCCGGAAGAGCCTTAAGCTCCAAAACTGGAGGCTCCTCAATAGATGGACGAGCTGGTGGGGTCACCCTATTCTTCAAATCAAGATCAAGTTTCTTTGGAGCATAAGTGTATGCTCCCTTACCAGTGAGTGCACCCACCATCTCATCGTATTCCTCAATACCGTTGCTATTAAAATTCATAATTACGGCTGCGAGAGCTTCAACCCCCAACCTTTTTTCAAGAGGCACGACAACATCATTATCCTCAACCACATCTATTACCAAAATAACTCGCATATCTTTTGGTTGCTTCATGGAACGACAAACATTGAAAGTGACATGTTCATCATTTAACGTGAATTTCATCTTCCCCTATTTCCATGTCTACTAATGTATGACTAGTGGAAAGGAATGGTCTTCCCAATATGATGGAAACCTCAAAATCAACTTCACAATCGAGGACAACAAAGTCAGCCGAAAATATGAAAGATGCAACTTTTACCAAAACATCATACAAAATGCCCACCGGCTTTTTCATAGTCCTGTCCGCCATGAGAAGTCTCATAGAGGTTGGTTTTGGTGCTCCCAACCCTAACTGCTTGAAAACGGCTAACGATATTAAGTTAATGCTAGCACCTAAATCACAAAGTGCTTTAGCAAAGTTGCAGGACCTGATAGTACAAGGAATTGTGAAAGCTCCTGGATCTTCCTTCTTTTCAACTAGGGAATGTGAAGCAACTGCACTACAATGATGTAAGTTATCTGCCAGCTCAAAACTGACAGTTCTCTTTTTTGTCACCAAGTCTTTCATGAACTTTGCATAACCTGGCATCTTCTTCAATGCTTCAACAAGAGGAATGTTTACCGACAGCTCTTTCAACATCGTAATAAACTTTTGATAATTGCCTTCCTCAACCTTCCTCTTCAATATTTAAGGAAATGGAGGAGGAGTTCGTGGGATAGTCTTCAACTTTTGTGGGACCTCCTTTTTGTGCCTCGTCTCAGAATTTGCTTTTTTACTAGTATCCTGAGGATTTGAAACTGTTTCGACCTTCAAATTATCCGGCTCTATCTCAGTTTCTACATCAACAACCATTGGCTTATTGGTCCTACCATTATCCACAGGTATAGATGGATCTGTGGTGCATTTCCCGCTTCTAGTAGTAATGGCCAGACAATGGCTATCATTCTTTGGATTCTGGACAGTGTTTCTTGGGAGGGTACCTGGCTGACGCTGGTTCAATGCCACTGATATTTTCCCGAACTGTTTCTCCAACTGTTTGATAGCAGTCGAATGGGATTCTACTTTCTGACTTATTCCTGAGATGTCTGACTAATTTCCTTCAGGCATTGTTCTTGACATTCTGACCCTTTCACCATTTTATTGAGAAAGGATTTCATTCTTGAATTTCCAGAGTCAGCATCGCGGTTCCCAGGTGGAACATATACGTCACTCTTCTCTCTATAATCATCCTTCCTCCTTTAATCACCATCACAATCTCGTTCTCTATCTCTGTATCCCGACTTATTGTAACTGTCACCATAGTAGTTCCGACCTTGATACCCTTGCCTCGAGTTCCAGGAGTTTTGGTTATACCCTTGGCCCTTGGCTCGAAAACCCGCCACTTCTCGATGCAGATACTTCGCCTCTTTATCAGATTCATAATCTTCATGTCTAGATATTTTACCTTGTACACCTACAACATTCATCTTTTCAGCATCTCTAGCCAAAATTTGTTTAGCCAGAAGACCAATTTCTATCCTCAACTGAGCGACCTCTTGAGCTATAGATTCGTCCAAAGCCCATTGTGCTGCTGAGGCTCCAATAACATATGTGCCAGCCGGCGTATCTGCTTCCCGAGTATGCCATCCTCGGTTGGTCTTAGTGATACGATCTAATATTTCTGAAGCTTGCTCCCACCTCAGACTCATAAATGCTCCACCAGTGATAGTATCTGCTACAGCCTTAGTATTGACGTTTAAAGCCCTGTAGAAGATTTCAAGTAAGTTTCTACCACTCATTCTATGATTTGGCACATTCTGCAGCTTCTTCTTGAACCTTATCCATGTCTCATAAAGTGCTTCATAATGTAGTTATCTAAAGTTATAGATCTCATCCTTCAACTGTAGCATCTTGGAAGGTGGGAAAAACCTTTTCAGAAATTAATTTCTCAATTCTTGCCAAGTAGTGATGGATCCTCGTGGTAATTCTGCCAACCATAAGGTCGCTTTTACTGTTAGAGATAATATAAATAATCTCAATCAAATAGCCTCTTGGTCAACTCCAGGCAAATTATATGAGGTTCAGACCCCCACAAATTCATCACGTGCATGTTTGGATCATCAGTAGGAAGACCGACAAACACACCTTTCAAGTTTATCAGGTGAATCATGGCACTGGTAATGTCAAACTTAGTGCCCGGAGATAACTCAGGTGGAATAATGGCACCAGTCTCTACTGGCTCGAAGTAGGCCACATTTTCTTTCTTAGGATCAACATAAACTGGCACATGCGGTCTTTGAAGTGGTTGTTGAGCTCTCAATCTTCTTTCTCTCTCTTCAGCCTCAGCCAGTCGCTGAGTTGACTCTTGCATAGCTCGATTATCTCTCTCTGCTTTTCTAAGAGCAACTTGTCTAGCATGCTCTTCTGGTGTCAATCGAACAGTAGTTTGATTTGTTGTTTCATGACCAACCGACTGAATTGGTTGATTATGAACGTGTTCTATGGGGGCAGGATCTTGAACTTCATCGGTATTCACCATTCTTCAATTAGCCCTCAGAGTCCTTTCTATTTCAAGATCAAGTAGAATCAGGGGATTGCCTTGACTTATAGTATTGGGCATATACCGGTGTGTGCCCTTAAAAGTATAGAAAAACCATACCAATCAACTCCAATAAATAAACTATTCAACTTCGTAACAGTAATTCCCCGGCAACGGCGCCAAAATTTTATATCGCCCAAAATATGCCTCCTAAGAAGTATAAAGCGGTCGCTGAATCAGATATAGAACCCAACTAGGTTGGGGTCGATCACACAGGGAATAGGACGGAAGTAGGTTGAGTTCTTATTCGAGTAGTTGGCAAATAAGTAAAAAGGGGGAAACATTTGTAACTAGTTGTGATCGTAACAAGTGTTGATTCTTTGAAGTTGTTTTCAATATGAGAAATATCCTAGGACTGTGATCCCCAATGATTCCTTAACTTTACCGGTTATTGGTTCTGGAAAAACTATCCTGCTGCGCTGCATGCAAAATCTGACAAGATATGTTCGTCTAAACGTCTCTCGACTTGGTTAGATGAATTTCACTCTTGTCCTCTAGGTTTTCGAGCGTTGCACTACGAACCCTTGTCCTAGATCTCAGATAACTATTCCCGTTAAGGCTCAAGTTATTAGATGAAGGTTGATAGCTTCAAATCTCTGTTGTTATTTTCTTTTCCCAATCTCTACCCCTCTCTCGAGCAAGTCTAGAATACAGGCGAGTTTCTAACGTTTGCAACCGTTAGAGGATCAATCACAGCAAAGAAAATAACAATACGTTCATTCACACCGGTTCAAAATTACTTTGCACTTAACCCATTTCGTTAATTCCTCATGGTTCACACAACCCTAGTTAATGAGTTTAGCTACTCATGCTTGCAAGAGCACAATCGGAATTCGATGATGCAGACATAATTGTAAACTCACAATAATGAACAAAAAACTGAAATCTCAATGATGAATAAAACTCTAGAATCAATATCCCAAGATTACCAAATCAATAATGTGTTTATACGCTCAAAATAATGAAAAACTATCTCAAAACAATGTAGTGACTAACTCCTGAACATAGGACAATACAAGGGTATTTATAGATACAAGGCTAATCTTATCCTAATCAAAACAGGAGCTAAAGTCGGCAAACTTCAACAATATCGTGACTTGGTGTCGTGGAACCAAGTCACGCCACGTAGATGAGTGTCGTGGAAATCAGGCTCAAATAGACATCTTCAGAAGTTAACTCATGCCACCCAGTCACGCCACGTGACTGCCTATTATGGGAATCAGATAATATTCAGCATCTCTGGAGATGACTCACGGCAGCCACTCACATCACGTGAGTGTACTCACGACACGTGAGTGCTGTCGTGGGTCACTCTTCTGGTGCAGCTCCTTGCTCTTTTGTCTTCCAATACTTTGTTCTCAGGCGTGATTCTTCCTTTTTGATCATTTTGCTTCAAAACTTGTTCCCCTGCAATGTAGGATAGAAAACACACCATACCAACCAATTACACCCAAGTTATTGCATATTTTCCTTATTTTAAGCATCGAAAGTGCCATGTAACCATGGCTCATCAAACCTCTATCAGAGCTAACAGACACTGGCACCCCATACAAACGAACTATCTCACAAACATAAATTTAAGCCAACCTCTCTACATTGTAGGACATCTGAACCAATAGAAAATGAGAAGACCAATTAAGAAATCCATAGTAATCCACTCCCAAATCCACTCTGGAATGGTTAGCCTCTGAAGAAAACTGCTAGGTCTCAAGTGCTCAGACTTCATCTGTTGACAACAGAAACACCGAGATATGAAGTTTGATATATCCCTCTTCATCCTACTCCACCAGTAATGTTACCTTAAGTCTCTATATATCTTGGCTATGCCAGAATAAATGGAGTACCAAGAATAATGTTCCTCCTACAATATCAATTGAATCAAATCACCAAACCTCAAAATGAAAATACGACCCAATCTCAAGGCATCTTTTGGATCTAAGGTGGACTTCCTGTCCTCGTCTCTCAATACCTGATCTCAAATCCCACACAATCGACCATCCTTAAACTGTCGCGCTTGAATCTTCTCAATTAAAATAGACCTTACCTTAACACTTACAAGGATCCTCCTAAGGTTAGAAATATCACAGTAAACAAAACTATTGGCAAAGACTGCATGTCCAAAGCTAACGGTCACTCCGACGCTGCCAGAAATACCAAACTCCTCATACTCACTACATTCTGGCTCAAGGGATCCGCTACCACATTTGTCTTACCAGGATGGTAGAGAATAGAAATATCATAGTCCTTCGGCAACTCTAGCAATCTGAGCTGTATTGAATTAAGCTCCCTCTGACAAAGAATATACCGCATAGTGAACACCATATAAGTAATTCCTACAAAAACTTAAGCGTGAAAACCACCGCCGCCAACTCCAAGTCATGGGTGGGGTAGTTGTGCTTGTGCACTTTTAGTTGTTTAGAAGCATATGCTATCACTAGGCTCTGCTGCATTAGAACATAACCCAAACCAATACCAGACGTAGGGATGTTCACGGTTTTGATAAAAAACAATCCAAATCGAAAAACTAAACCAAACTGACTAAATAAACTGTTTATTTGGTTTGGTTTGGTTTGGTTTTACATTTTTTTAAAAAATGATAATATTTGGTTTGGTTTGGGTTTTGTTCAAGAAAACCAAAGAAATAATCGAACCAAATCGATAAATTATATACATATTTTTTATAATTATATACACATAATATATTATATTTTATGAAAAATTTTAAATATCTAATCATATATATGAAATATGTTCATCTAAATTTATTTAAGAAACTTAAAAAGTACAAAACAAAAAGAGAAATAAGAAGGGTCAGGTTAGGTCCAAGCCCAAAAGTTGTTATTTAACGTGCTATTATACACAATTTGATAATGTATTCCGAATATTAGATGCTTTTTCAGTAGATATGTCTTAGAAACTTATATTATTTTGATATTTTGTTCCAGTTTAGGCAGGAAAAAAATGTGTAATGTAATTCCTTTGTTGATTGCATAGTCTAGTTCTTTGTTTCTTTTATTTCGTGTATGGTTAATAACCGAATAACCAAGCCAAACTGAAATGAAACCGATAACAACCAAATTTATAAATATATATTTTATTTGGTTTTAATAATTTAAAAACCAATTAAATTTGGTTTGATTTTGGTTTTGACCAATAACTAACCCAAACCAACCCGTGAGCACCCCTAACCAAATGCATCACAATGCACTTTTATCCCTGGCCCTCAACTAGAAGTGTCAAAATTGGAGCTGAAGTGAGCAAGAGCTTGAGCTTCATAAAGCTCGCCTTATACTCGTCGGACCACTAGACCAGGACATCTTTTCTAGTCAATATACTTAAAGGCAATGCAATAAAAGAAAACATGTCGATGAATCGTCTGAAGTAACCTGCCAACTTAATAAAACTATGAACCTTGGTAGGAGAAGTATTCCTAGCCCAATCACAAACTGCCTCAATCTTTGCTGGGTCTACCATAATCCCATCCTTGGACACAACATGCCCCAAGAATGCTACAAACTCAAGCCAAAACTCACACTTTGAGAACTTGGTATAAAACCGTCGATCTCTCAAAGTGTGGAGTAAAATCCTCAAATATTGCTTGTAATAGTCGTAACGAGTCCTGAAGGTTGCCCAAAGGATGACTGTTACCCTAATCCTCAACTAGTGGTAGCCTAATCTCCAGTAAATCTTAGAAAACACTGTTGCACCCTACAACTGGTCAAATATATCATTAATACGCGTCATCAGATACTTATTCTTTATAGTCACCTTATTTAAGTGTCGACAATCGATACATATACGCATGGTACTGATTTTCTTCTTCACAAAAAAGACAGGGGCACCCTATGGAGAAACACTCGGTATAATAAAATACTTACCTAGAAGATCTTAAAGCTAAACAATAAGCTCTCTTAACTCAGTAGGAGCCATATGGTAAGGTGAAATAGAAATAGGCCTAGTTCCCAACTCATCATCAATAGAAAAGTTAATAGTCCACTCAGGCGGGAGGCCGGATAATTTGGTAGGAAAGACATCAGATAACTCACAGACTGCAGGAACAGAATAAGTAAAGATACATCAGGACTAGTATCATAGATATAAGCAAGATAGGCCAAACAACGCTTCGATACTAACCTCCTATCCAGAATGTAAGAAATAATCCATGTCGGTGCATAACTAACAGAACTATGCCACATAATTGGGGATATGATAGGCATTGCTAAGTAACGGTATTGGTGAAGCAATCCAAGACTGCATGGTAAGGGAATAACCAGCCCATACCTAGAGTAACATCAAAATCTGCCATATCAAGCATAACAAGGTCAGACCAAGTGTCATAATTCCAAATAGGTACCAAACATAATCAATAAATCTAATCCACTACTACAGAATCTCCTATGAGAGTTGCTACGCATATCAACACGGACAAAGGTTCGCTAGATAATCCCAAAAAAGAAGCATAACATGCAGACACATATGAATATGTAAAGCCCAAATCAAATAAGATAAAAGTTGGCTGGAGACAAACCAAAATCATACATTTTATCACTAAGTATGATGGCTCCACCTATGGCCTACTAGAAAAAGAATAAAACTATTTGTGCCCTCCGCCAAACTGAGAACTTGACTGATCACTCATTCTGCCTTGTAACAACCCGTTCTATCATTACAGAAAATATCTATGGTAAAATCATAATAACCTCTATAATCATAAGTTATAGGACAAATTCTTTAGTATGGGAGTGCATTAGACATGTACTAAGGTCATATAATACCCCTAGCATAAAGTTAAGTTGAAAGTGTTCTTAACGATTGAGTTTCGAGCTAAGTTTAAACTAGGATCAAATTCAAATGAGCATATCTCCTATAATATAAGGAGAAATACCCACCAAATGAAAGATCTTTGAGTCTTCTTTCCATGCATCTGACGTTTGTTAATCAGACTTTGGAGTAAAATATTATGGCTATTTTACTGAACACTGCCCGAGCTAAGAAGTAAACCGCCGCAATGGAAACCTTACCACTGCTAACCATTGCAGTGGTAACTGGGTAGTATATTATGTTAGTTTTGACGTTTTAGGGGCTTTTAACTCAAAAGCTTCTTCCCAAAGCCGTAGGGGGCAATTTTTTAACTTCTTGGGTAAAAATTCTTCGTTGAGGTAAGTTCTTCCATCATCTTCTTCTTATTTCAATCCTTTAACATTCTAGAATACTTAGAACAATCTTTAATGGTGAAATTCTTGGGGATTTGAACCATAAGTTCATAAGATTTTGGGGAAAACCTATGGGTTGGGTTAATATCACCTAGAATTACTTTTAGATTATTAATTAACTATTCCTAACATGAATTAGTGATTCTAAAACATGAAATTGATGGTTGGGGATCTTAAATTCATTAAAAATTGAATCTTTAAGCTTTGAAATGCCATTAAATGAGATGGGTTGTGTGGGTTGAGCATAATGGTATTTATTAATGGTTAATTGACCCTTGGGTAGTGTTTTAGACCTTGAATAAGGATAGAATTAGTGGGTTGAATGCCAAAGTAGTTTTTTAAAGAGTAATTGCTTAATTACTCCTAAAATTGTTTGATTTCTAGATAATTGGGCTAATGGAGGCATAAAGGAAAGAAAGAGGAACCTTAGTGTGGCTTGCTTGTTTTAAGATCTTTGATTGAGGTAGGTTATGGTTTAATATGTAGTAGACTTGGTTTAGTTGCATTAATAACTGTAGTTGAAGGGGATATCATATCTAGGCCTACGAGTATGGAGTCAGGATGGATAAATATGGAAATAATGTAATAATAATATAATTGTATGTTGTTGTATTTTATATGGATCCCTTGATGGGTGTTTGTGTTGTATGACTTACTTGATAATTTATAGCATTAATACATGAATGTGAATACTAATAGAAAGATTAGGTGACCTTCTAATCCATAGAGCTAGTCTTTAATATCTTAAAAATAGTGAACTCGATGTTCGGTATAATTAAAGTATTAGGAATTCCTGCTAGAAAATAGTTAGAAGGATTGATTATGATAATAGGAGGTGAAGATATAACTTAAGAATCTAAAGTTAAGTCTTGCTAAGTGCTAGAATGTAAGATGTGTAAAGATGGATAACTCTAGCTACAATTGTAATTTTAATAGAGCCAAGAGATTGAATAATTGACTAAATGGGATAGTGCCTTGAACTTAGTGATGACTTGAGTATAGGGGTTACTAGTTAGTAAATGAATTTATCAGTTTCGATATGAATAAAAGAAGGTTAAATTAGTGTAAGAAATAGGAGAAGGATTTAGAGTGTAGATATCAATCTTGATGAAATGTGAACTCCTAAAATGGATACTTGATTGATTGGTCTTAGGACATGTTTTGATTGATGATTGAGTTTGATAATGCTCAATTAAGTAAATGGTGAACTGGCCTTCGGGCATACTCAAGATTTCCTTTATTAGTGGATATTTGGTGTTCTTGGAATGATAAACTTGTGATTATTGACTGCATTTACTTGGTTGTTATAAATTGTAAGTTCTATTTCAATCGATGTTGCTTGCATCTGATTTTGATTAGGTGTTTGCAATTCTCCTTCAGGCATTACTTATAATTATTGACAGCATCTTGTATTTATGTTGATGAAGATTATGACGATATTGAACCCATAATATTCATGAAGTTGAAGGTATGAATGATGATGAGATGATGAAAATAGGTCGGGTACCACGCCGGTACACATATGATATATTATGATAAAGGGTCGGGTACCACGCCGTTACGAATATGATATGTTTGGATAAAGGGTCGGTTACCACACCGATATAGTATGATATTGTTGGTGATGAGTTGAGAAGGGGAAGAGAAGTTGTGCATCTTGCATACATACATTCATCATATGCATTTGAATGCATATTTATATTTATAGTTTGTTGACGGTTCCTTAAGTGGATTGAATTATGTTGATGATTTATCATGATTCCTTGTATAGACTGATTATTTGATGAGATATTATGGTTCCTTGAGTGGATCAATTACGTTAATGGTTGTGATTTTTACTGCAGCAGAATGTGAATATGAGGTAAATCTTATTCCCCCATTTATATAGTTATATACGTGAGGTACATTATAGTGCCTTTTCTTGTAAGTTTGTTGATATTATCTATTGTCTTGGTGGTTCCAATCCCAATGGTTAATGGTAGCATAATAAGGATCGGGGGTTGTCCAATAAGAAGATTAATAAGAAGGAGGGAGAGAAGTATATGGAGTTATTATAACAAGGTAAATGCATAAGAATTGTGGGATTGATAATCACGCCCTAATGGCAAAGTAATATTTCTTAAACAAACAAAAGGTGGTAGGTTTTAAAAGTTGAAGTAAGTTAAGTATGTTCAGATATTAAACTGTATGTTTGTCATGATCTCTTCTTGTTTGCTATATGTTATTATATGTTTCTAGCACTGATCGACCGATGATACCTACCAGTATATATAGTTTGTACTGATACTACACTTACTATATCTCCATTTGGGAATATAGCCATGTTGCAGGTCATTTGAAGTTTCTATAGGTACAACGGTGATTATTCTTCAATAGCTCTTATCATTCTACTCATACATAGATGTTGTGTCTTGGGTCATCTTTTCATTTGTTTATTACTCTTGTACCGATTTAGATTAGGTTCTGGAAAGTTATTTAGTTGAATTCTGCAATGTATCTTTTTGTAATAAGGTTTTGTTGTTGAAAAAGAAAGGTTATTTATTCATGGATTTATTTATGTTTAAGGTTTGATAATGTCTTCCATAATAATTAAATGGTTGAGTGGTAAAGGTTCTCCTATCTAAGGTAGAGTTGGGTAGGTGCCCACACAATCAGGTGGGTGGGGTCATGACAAGATGATATTAGAGCCCAGGTTACCGGTCTCTCAGTACAAGATGATGTGGGCGTCCACATCAAATCTGTAGGAAGCTACAAGGCATCTAGGAATCTATCTTACTTTTTTCTCTTCTATCGTGCCATCTCAGTGTTGTCTCCCTAAATTGAGTCCAATTGGTATCTCAACCATCACAATTAGGACTGGTTGGTCCCAATTGGTATCTCACAAACATTAAAAGGTTTGAATATGGTATTCCAACTAATAGAGGTCAATAAAAAGTAAAGGGGTTGAATTGTTATTTTGTGAAATTCGCTTGATATTGTCTTAAAATACTTGTGATTTAAATGTTTTTTATTGTGGTATTATAGAATACGACGTGTATTAATTATATGAATGGTTATTGTTTGATCATACCATTACCTAGTTGTTGGATTGTTAAACTTTTTAAGTGTAAATGATTAATAAAAGTAATATGAGATGAGTGGTTGCAATAGGATATTAGGGAATCATAAAGGCTTGGTATGATTTTGAGGTATGTCTTTATTTCTGTGATTTGAGATATGTATTGATTTTCCATGATTTGAAGTATGCCTTGATTTCTATTTCGTCCTTGACGATATACTTGGATATCCATGTATGGTCCAATCGTTGATGATAAAAATATTTGGGATCCTTGTGTGGTCTAATTTTGACAATGATATTTGGGATCCTTGTGTGATCCAATTAATGATAATGATACTTGGTATCCTTGTGTGGTCTGATCTTGGATGATTATATTTGTGACTAAAGTGATATTGAGCCATCCTTATGTGAATAATCTAGTTAATGAGTTTGCTTGTTAATGATGCCTTAATAAGTGATTGGTTAAGGTGAGATGAATTTAGTTGTCTTGCATAACCTTGGTGATTTGAATGTAAGGTGAATTGTGTAGTTGATATCACTAATGCAAAGTAAATGGATACTAGGTATATGAAATTAGTTGTTTCCTGTAATATGATAAGGGGAAATGGTAATGGCGGTTTTACTTGATATGGGTAAGTCGAACCTTAACTGTGTGATTGATAATTATGTAGCTTATTTGGTTAAGTGACTGAAATGATCTTATGAGGGTAAGGGCATTGATGTCCTAAAGGTAGACTAATAGGTTGTACAAAACACATGGTGGCTATGAATAAATATAATGGGTTAAGTTTTAAGGATGCAAATAAAGTGATAGTTTTATATTGTTCATAGGCTTAGTAGGGAGGCAGGGCTACTAGACTGATTTTGTAGTTGGCTGATTATGGATTAATATTGCGTAAATGCTTAGTGTATGGGAATAATTATCGATAAATAGTATCCCTTGAATGTATTTTAGTTGAGTCGATAAGGTTGGTAAATTAAGTTAGCTTGATTTTGGTTGATGATCTTTAGTTGCAGGGTCGATCAAGGGAGTAGAGTTATTAGATGAGTTTTGGCATATTCATATCCCTTTTGTTGTTACATGATAACATTTGGTTGGTATTACCCCTTGAATGGTTGAGGTATATTGTAGGATCGAATAAACTACTATGAGTTGTGGTGGAGAATATATGTGATAGTGAAAACCCATAGTGGTGTGATTGGTGGTGTTGTGATGTTATAGAATTAGTTAGGGTGTAAGTACCCTACTAAACTTTTTCCTAGTATAAGGATGACAACCTCAGAGTAGTGTGATTTTGGTTAAAAGTCTGGAGTTGTGTGAATTAATATTGAATGGTAGATTATGGTGTGTGTATTGGTGGATTTTAGTGGTTAATGTGTTAGAGGATGAATAAAGCAATTCGTAGAAACTTTCGATGCGTAAAACGAGTTAGTAGAACTTTGTTTAGAGCGATTGTCGTGAAAAGATTAGTTCGTAATGTCGAATTCCCTGAAATAAATTTTGAAATGGCCTGAACTGGGACCAAGTCCTAAGTTACTACCTCAGCCCGCTACAGTAAAAAAAATTCACCGCTGTAGCGGTACACAGTTTCATCCCCCCGCTATCTCCGTTGTCGTCCTAAATATTCGTGCATTGTAATATTGTGTTATATTCCAAGTATTGCAGATGACCCGTTACATAAATTTTATTACAAATTGTATTCCTTGAGTTATAGTGATCATGTATTGTACCTAGAGCTTAGTGGTTTGTGTGTGTAGGCTGGTTGGCATTATTATGGGATGACAGTTTGGTAAGTGTTATCAAATTATGTTAGAAGTTGATGGGAGTTTGCATTAGCTTCATAACCATTGTGTATTTTGAACTCCGAGAATCATGCTAAAAACTCTTTTTTCCCCCAATGACCGTTTGGGGACAAACGGTGGATAAATTGGTATTTAATGAATAACCTGTTTCATTGTTACTGAAAATATTTGTGGCAAAATCATAATATCCTCTGTCATCGTAAGTTATAGTACCAATTCTTTAGTATGGCAGTGCATTGGACATGTACTAAGGTCATATAATACCCCTATCGTAAAGTTAAGTTTAAAGTATTCTGACCAATTAAGTTTCGAGCTAAATTTAAACTAGGGCAAACTTCAAACAAGCATATCTCTAAGAATATAAGGAGTTACAGGGCCAAATCCCACCAAAATGAAATGTCTTTGAGTCTTCTTTCCAACGCATTCGACCATCCGTTAATCTGCCTTCGGAGTAAAAAGTTATGGTTCTTTTACTGAACATTGTTCGAGCTGAGAAGTTAACCACCGCAGCGGTAACTGGGCAGTATATTATGTCAGTTTTGACGTTTTGGGGGCTTTTAACTCAAAAGCTTCATCCCATAGCCCTAGGAGGGCAATTTTCCAACTTCTTGGGTAAAATTTTTTCGTTGAGGTAAGTTCTTCCGTAATCTTCTTCGTATTTCAATCCTTTAACATTATAGAATCCTTAGAACAATCTTTAATGGTGAAATTATTGGGGATTTGAAACCTAAGTTCATAAGATTTTGGGAAAAACCTATGGGTTGGGTTAATATCACCTAGAATTACTCCTAGATTGTTAATTAACGATTCTTAACATGAATTAGTGATTCTAAAACATGAAATTGATGGTTGGGGACCTTGAATTCTTTAAAAATTAAATCTTTAAGCTTTGAAACTCCATTAATAGAGATGGGTTGAGCATGATAGTATTTATTAATGGTTAATTGAACCTTGGGTAGTGTTTTAGACCATGAATAAGGATAGAATTAGTGGGTTGAATTCCCAAAGAAGTTTTTCAAAGAGTAATTGCTTAATTACTCCTAAAATTGTTTGATTTCTAGATGATTGGTCTAATAGAGGCATAAAGGGAAGGAAAGAGCAACCTTGGTGTGGCTTGCTCGATCCAAGATCTTCGGTTGAGGTAGGCTATAGTTTTATGTATAGTAGACTGGGTTTAGATGCTAGTAATAACTGTAGTTGATGGGGGATTTTATGTCTAGGCCTACGGGCATGGAGTCAGGATGGATAAAACATGGAAATAGTATAATAATGATATAATTGTATTTTATTGTATTTTTTATGGATCCCTTTATAGGTGTTTGTGTTGTATGACTTACTTAATGATTTATAGCGTTAATATATGAATGTGAATACTAATAGAAAGATTAGGTGACCTTCTAATCTGTAGAGCTAGTCTTTAATACCTTAAAAAGAGTGAACCCAATGTTGGGTATAATTGAAGTATGAGTTATTCCTGCTAGAAGATAGTTAGAAGGATTGATTATGATAATAGGAGGTGATGATATAACTTAAGAATCTAAAGTTAAGTCTTGCTAAGTGCAAGAAAGTAAGATGTGTAAAGATAGATGACTCTAGCTAGAATTGTAAGTTGAATAGAGTCGAGTGGTTGAATAATCGGCTAAAGGGGATAGTGCCTTGAATTTAGTGATGACTTGAGTGTAGGGGTAACTAGTTAGTAAATGAATTTATTGGTTTCAGTATGAATAAAAGAGGGTTAAATTGGTGAAAGAAGTAGTAGAATGATTTAAAGTGTAGATATCAATCTTGGTGGAATGTGAACTGCTATAATGGATACTTGATTGATTGGTCTTCGGACATGGTTTGATTGATGATTAAGTTTGATAATGCTCAATTGAGCAAGTGGTGAATTTTCCTTTGGTCATACTTGTGATTTCCTTTATTAGTGGATATTTGGTCTACTTGGAATGACAAACTTGTGATTATTGATTTGCATTTACTTGGTTGTTATTAATTGTAAGTTCTGTTTCGATCTTTGTTGCCTGCATCTGATTTTGATTTGGAGTTTGTAATTCGCCTTTAGGAATTAGTTATAATTATTGACTGCATCTTGCATTTACATTGATTATGATGATATTGAGCTCATGATGTTCATGATGTTAATGATATTAATGATGATGGGTCGGGTACCACGCAGTACGGATATGATATGTTATGATAAAGGGTCAAGTACCATACCGGTACAGATATGATATGTTGTGATAAAGGGTCGGGTACCACGCCGGTAAGTTATAATGTTGTTAGTGATGAGTTGAGAAGGGGAAGAGATGTTGTGCATCTTGCATACATACATTCATGATATGCATTTGAATGCACATTTATATTTTTGGTTTGTTGACGGTTCCTTGAGTGGACCCAGTTATGTTGATGATGTATCATAGTTGTCTGGACCGTTTGTTTGATGAGATATTATGGTTCCTTGAGTGGACCAATTACGTTAATGGTTGTGATTGACATTGCAGCAGAATGTGTATACGAGGTAAATCTTATTCCCTCATGTATATATTTATATATGTGAGGTATATTATAGTGCCCTTTCTTGTAAGTTTGTTGATATTATCTATTGTCTTGGTGGTTACAATTCTAATGGTTAATGGTAGTATAATAAGGATCGGGGATTGTCCAATAAGAATATTAATGAGAAGGAGTGAAAGAAGTATATAGAGTTATATTAATAAGGTAAATGCGTAAGAATTGTGGGATTGATTTATCCCTAGAATCCCTAAGGGCAAAGTAATATTGCTTAAACAAACAAAAGATGGTAGGTTTTGAAAGTTAAAGTAAGTTAAGTATGTTCAGATATTGACCGGTATGCTTTTCATGATCTCTTCTTGTTTGTTATATGTTGTTATATGTTTCAAACACTGGTCGACCGATAATACCTACCAGTAAGTATGGATTGTACTAATACTACACTTACAATATCTCCATTTGGGGATATAGAGATACTGCAGTTCAGTTGGAGTTTTTATAGGTACAACGGTGATTATTCTTCAGCAGCTCCAGTCATTCTACTCATGCATGGATGTTGTGTCTTAGATCATCTTTTTATTTGATTAGTTCTCTTGTACCGGTTTAGACTAGGTTCTGGGAAGTTGTTTAGTAGAATTCCACAATGTATCTTTTTGTAATAAGGTTTTGTTGTTGAAAAAGACAGGTTATCTATTCATGTATTTATCTATGTTTAAGGTTTAATGATGTCTTCCAAATGGTTGGGTGGTAAGGGTTCTCCTATCTAGGGTAGAGTTGGGTAGGTGCCCACACGATCCGGTGGGTAGGGTCATGACATTCCCAATTGACCACCACCACGAATACCCTGAGAACTACCCCTACTTCACTGGGAACCACCTCTGGCCGGTGGAGCCACTACTCTAAGAGAATGAACTTTTCTATGCTGAAGGCTCAACCATCCCACGCTGGGGAAACTATCTAGAAAAGTGATCAACCACCCCATAATCATAGCAAGCCTCATTTTCCCTACCATAATTAGAAGGTCTTGTTGACCCATAATGGCTACCATGGTCTGAAGACCCAAAATAAGGACCCCGTAATGGCTGACCAAAGCTCTGACCACTATAATCACTGTAACCTTTCTAACCTCCATATGAAATCTTGAGCAATGCCTGAACAGGCTAACTAGACTGACCATACTGCTTATACTATTGTTGATGCCTTCCCGAATACCCTCTACCACCAAACTAAGAACCATTGAAACTACCTTCGTGGTGGGGTCTCTTATTGCTGCCCCGATGGGCCTCGCAATGCAAATCCTCCATAGTACAAGCATGATCAACACCATCTACAAACCATCTACCTGAAGATACCATGCTCTGGGTAGCCATATGAAGCTGAAATCTCAAACCTCTAATGAAGCAACGCACTCTCTTTTGCTAGGTGGGTAGAATCATAGTGTCATGCCTGGATAACTCATAAAACCTAGCCTCATACTTTGATACTGACATGGAACCCTGCACTAACCTAAAGAACTTATCCCTCAGACGCTCATGCATGCTACGAGGCATATACTTATCCAAAAAAGCCTAGGAGAACTGTGCCCAAGTAATAAAAAGGGACCCAGCTGGTCTGCACTCAATACATGCCCTCCACCACTGTCTCGTTGCACTGTCAAACTGAAATATGATGTATTCCACACCATGAGAATCCATTAGGCCAAAATTACATAACCTCTCCTCAAAAATGGTAAGGAATTCATCCGCATCCTCTCCTAGAGTACTGGAAAACCTAGGAGGAGCCAATATAAGGAACTAACCCAGCATCTTTTGATCCTAAGAAGTCATTGTTGGTTGGGCTATAGCTGGCTATACAACTAACGATGCTAGTGGAACCTCTGCTTGAGGTACCGCAGCTGTAGGTTGTAGTCTTGTACTAGGCCCGCCCTGTACCACCCTCTGTGCAAATGTCAAGGCCTCATTCATCGATTGGCATCCAACCATACCCAATAACTGGACTAAGGAATCTCGAAGAACAAACGTGGCTATAAATCTGAGTAGATCCTGGGCTGGTCCTTGGCCCACTGGGTTTTCTGGTGGTAGATCTGCTGGTGATAGTTGTAGATCTATAACTTGCTCTGGCATAATAGATGGCTCTAGTGCTCTACACTGGCCCCATCTTCGGGGTCGGCCCCAACCTTAGCCCCTAGCTAGTGCCCTAGCTGTAGGTGTTGGGGCCTCATCCTAACCATATGTAAAAGAGTGAAACAAGTGAGAATCCAAAACCTAATATATACACAACACAATATAGAGAATACAAAAATAAGAGTTTTCTAAAAGAATGTCTTCTGGCCTCCCAAATATAGGATCCATACGTTATCATACCAATCTAGGGGACTCTACTAGACACTTGCTCTTGTACTAATGATACTGGTTAACCTAGGGCTCTGATACAAAGCTGTCACGACCCAAAAACTCAGGTCACGATAGTACCCATTATAATCTCACTGATAGGTAAGCCAATCCAATAGCTCAGAGCATAAAGTGACGGGCTAATAAGAAAAAGGAATAAAACATGAAATAATACATCATAAAGGGGATAAAACAAGTAATAATCGATTATGCATAGATATAAGGAGGGGAAGAAGCAAAAGATACCAAAATAAATCCCCTATAACTTGGTATCAGTCAGTACAAGATCCACTACAATATAAGGAGTACTAAGATAGACACAATATATCCAAACAGTCATCGAATGTACAAAATAAGACTATTCCAAAATAGAGGGAGATGGATCATGTCCAGGCGCTAAAATCTTACCTTATAACTCTGATTAGTAGCTCCGCATGAGGGAAGATATCAGTGGTGATGAATCATACTAGGATCTGCATCAGGGAAAAAGATGCAGATGTGTAGCATAAGTGCCAAAACACGCGGTACTCAGTAGGTATCATAAGCCGACTGAGCTCAAATAAGATAAAAGTACAATAAAGTGTGAATATATGATAAAGGTAAGAAAAGAGGGCCAGAAAAGGGTAATAAGCTAAGGCTAGACAATTATGTGAAATATAAGTAAATAACTTGAAAAGCATAAAAAAAGCATCTAACTATAACCTAATTAAACCCCCATAAACCCAGAACGTACACACAACAATCAATAAACCCAAGCGAGCCCCCATAAGCACGGTGGATGCAAAAAATAAGTAATTCTAACATAAACCAAGTACAATAGTAAGTAATGTAAAAGGCTGTCATGATATGCAATAAATGTACCGTATACTCCTCCTTCACCGATATCCATAAACTATGCCCGGACTCGAACCTTCTAACTAGAAATCAATAACAATGCATGCCTGGACTCGAACTAGGGATAAATATATAATAAGCAGTAAACTTAAGTACCCGAACTCGAACCGAGTCTAAATAGTCTATTTTTTTCTTTTTAAAGTTGTATTCATTTTAAGTGTTCAAAAATCCCATTTATCGAGTTGAAACCAGTTATCAATATGCTAAGGATGCAAATTTGACAAGCACAACAGAGTGAGCAAACCAATCTAATATCGACAATCAGGCCACTTATGTGCAACCTAGGTCTTCTACAGTCATCTACAATAGTAAATGACACTATCCTAAGGTTATCCACCTCAAAAGGAGCAGTAACGCTAGCTAAAAGCTCCAAGAACCCAACCTAAGGCAAGAAACTACCCGAACCTAGACCAAGGTATCTAAATCCAAACCCAAGGATACTAGGTATTCTAAATCAAGTCCCAAGAGAAACGACTACCAAACCTAAGGATTCCAAGGCGGAATTCTACTCTAAGGCCCCCTAACAGGCTATAAGAATTAAATATACCTAAAGAGATTATTCAAGCCACAATACCACACTAATAATTAGAAAATTATCACACCAATACATCAAATGAGAAAATTCTAAAAGTACGTAAGTCGTAGCCTACCTAGACATAGAAGAACGCATTCCCAATCCTTTAAACCAGAGCCTTTCCCTTCCAATAGGCCTCCACTCACTGTCACACTATCAAAATAATAATCTAGGCGTCAATAGTAGAATAATTATACCCATATTATGAAATTACACTCTGGGCCAAAAATTGGGTCAAAATAAGCCTGTGGGACCCGCTAGCAGAATTCAAAAATTGAACCCATCACAAGGTCCCTCGAGGAACAAGGATCATGAGCTCAAATATGAGCATGATTGACGAAAAATTTTGAGTCCAAAACATCCCCAAAATCAAAGAAGAAAATGAGGATTAAAACTCAAGAAACTAACGGAATTACTATCTACAACTTATGAATTTAAGAGGGAATTATGATCACGCAGCAAGCAACAACGAGCCCTAGCCTCAATTATGACCCCATACTATTTTCCCCAAGCTCAAGGTGTAACAATGGTGTTTAGGAATTAGAAAATAAATTAAAAATGGAGGGGAAAACTATATATACTGCCAGGGGTGACTTCTATTTGCACACGGGACCCCTATCGTGCACGCAAAGAATAGCCTACCCAAAATTTCGTGCATGTTGTTGGTCTACCACACAAGTGAAGAAGGATTTTTGGGCCAGCCTTCTATGCACATACGAGGGAAGGTTTGTGCACACATAGGGCAAAATGGCCCTGCACTAGCTACTGAAAAAACATGCAAAATCCTAAGTCCAAAAAGACTCCGACTGGGTGCTCGATATTAGTTTGAAATCCTATTTATGAAAATGAACTATGATATCCTACCAGAAATGGTATTTTAGACTCAATGGAATCAATGAAATTCCCAACCGAGGTTGTTTTAACAAAATGTGGGCCACACACCTACTGTTCCATTTTTACCAATTTCCTACCAATAGCTCAAAATGAGTTCGAAAGACTTGGAACCCAAACCAAAGGTCCTTCTATCCTAAAATCTATGCCTTGGATCCAGAGGAACTGAAAGAATTGCTATCCAAGGTCATTTACTTGGAGTTCTAGCCAAATGCCAATATTTAAACTTCAAAAGCTCCAAAATAGGGAAATGGTCATAGAAATCAAACAAACTGCTCGAGAATTGAACTACAAATCTCAGCAAGTCATAAATGACTTAGCGTAGCTATAGGAATTCTCTGGATGTAGAAATACATGAAAAAGAGTAAAATGACATGGGGAATCATTACAACCTATTGATCAAATTGCATAAAGTAAAAATAAGCAGTCGATATAGGCGAAATGGTCTAATAGACCCTTGTACTTGTATGTTTTTTGTATTTTGGACCCTCCTACTCACTCCTTTGCCAATTGAACCCTTAAATGCATCGAAACACAATATTTTAAACACTTTTCTCATCCGATTAACATGCATGAATATAAATGAGTACACATGGAATTCCATGTCATTTTTTAATGACACATAAGAAATAAAAAAAAAGAAGTCAAATACCTTTCCCTACTGCACCTTCTCCTCTATAAACCTATCCTACCTATATTTCTTCTTTCTCTGTCAGGTTCTCACCGCCCCAACCCCATACCTATTCCCTTGTTCTCCCTCCATCAATTAACCTCATCAATTAATTCATTAAGGCCTCTTTATGATGACCTATGTGTAGAAAAATTAATTTTTTAATTAAATTAAGGCAAAACCCACTGTGTAAAATGTAGTTTTCAATCAAATTATGAGACTTCCAATTGAAAATTGAGCAAAATATGGTTAGGAAAATAGAATTTTGGAATTTTCAATCAAATTGAGAGATATCTAGAAGTAGCAACAATGGTGTATTTTACTGGTGAATAGAGTCAATGGTGGTTTTCTTGATTTTAATAGAGGTGGGAGGGTGACTATGGTGTTCTCCATTGACCCCAACAATGGTGAAATTTTAAACTCTACTACTTTTTTCTGACAGATTTGGTGTATTTCCAGCTGAACTCCAAATGGTCCTCACTGATGGCTGCTCAATGTATTTTGTCTTATTTTCAGCAAGAAAGTTACCATCCCACTTAAACTTTGAATGGATGGAGAAAGAAGAAGAGAATGGGGATAGAGAACATAGAAAGAACTGCAGTGTCCAACAATGGAAGATGGAGGAACTATTTTAATTTTTTTCATTTTCATTTTCTCTTTTTGCTTATGTTTTGTCTTTTTTAAAAAGAAAAATTTTAAAAAATCATGGTTCACTCACTCTATATGCGTATATCACATGCAATTTGGTCAAAGATGACACATAGGATGAGCAGTCAAAAAGGGATTTAAAATATTATGTTTTATTAAGTTTAAGGATTTAGTTGACAAAGTGGTGAGTAGGAGGGTCCAAACTAAAAAAATATATAAGTACAGGGTCTAATAGACTATTTAGCCATTGATATATTCGGTAAAAATTATTGATAAGTTGTTCTTTTATTAAAATAACTTAAATACCCTTTAATCATTTTAATTAAAAAAACTGCAAATTCAAAAGTATATGTATAGCTCAGTTGTATGGCTACCTAAACTAACCTCTAACGTAGTGGTATGATCTGCTTACACTTTACCTTTCTCAAATCCTATTTTGTGGGATTACACTGAATATGATATTGTTGTTATTGTTTTATCTTTGTAAAGAGAAGAAGAAACAATGCATATGAGGTGAAGAGGAAGTTATTTTTATTGAGTAGATGTGACAAAAGTTAGGTTAAAGATTAAGGAGTTTTGACTCATGTGTGGGAGTTGTCCTCAAGTTATTTATTTTATACTTAGGCCCATCCTTATAAAATCCTAATTACCTAAAAAAGAAGGGTGGGGGGGAAACGTGGCTTGCTTCTTCTTATCTCTTCTCTCCATCGCGTGAAATTTCTCGTTTCTTTTTCTTGCTGCTCTTTTTTCTAGCTTCTTCTCTTCTTCTTCTTCTTCTTCGTGCCATTTTTTCTCCTCTATCGTACCATTTTTTCTCCTCCATTTGCCATATCTTCTTCGAGATGCTCCAATGTATGCAATTTCTGGATCAAATTTAGTTTCTAGAGTATTGGGAATTACTTCATAGGTGATTTGGTAAGTTAAATAATGGTTCTTTAGTTCAATTATTCATCTAGGTATACCTGCTCATTTTGCAATAATTTACTATCTCGTTTACAACAGCTGTTGTTATTAGTTACAATAGTTGTTGGATAGTTTCTACTGCTATTGAAAATTCACCCAGTTGATCCAACAGGTTAGTCATCTATTGCAACAAGTTAGTCATTTGTTGCAGCAAATATGAAATTTATTGCAACAGATGACTAGCCTGTTGGATATAACTTCTCGTTTTATACCTGTTCTAATAGAAGCTGGAACATATATCCAACAGGTTAGTCATCTGTTGCAATAGATTTCATATCTGCTGAAACAGATGACTAAACTATTGGATATAACTTTCGGTTTTATCCCTGTTCCAATAAAAGTTGTAATATATATCAAATAGCTAAATCATTTATTCCAACAGGTTAGTTACCTTTTAAGTTCAGCATTTGAACTCATTGGCTAATCCCTATAGGCTAGAGGGAGACAATGACCACACGAGCCATATAAACTAGCTCTTCCGTGTCTACCAAACTTTACGATGGAGGGTGTTCAATTCGAGTATTGAATTTTCCCAACCCGGTGAGCACCCTTAATGTCTCTAGTAGATAGACTTAACAAGGAACCTTGCTCAGAGGAAGCAGGACATTAGTTTGAAGTCTCGAGTTTCTATCCCCTCTCTAGTGCTGCTTAAAAGGACCTAGTTCCCTACTACTGTGTCATGGCGATATCCGCCTTGAAATCCTCTGCTTGCTTTGTCTCCTAGTGGTTATTTCCCGTGGAGTGACCATGAGTCAGAATCAGGTAGGATATAGTCTTTTTCCATCCTTTGCCTGTATTGATGGTACTAGATATTTCCCTCTTATATAAATCTGTCTCCAAATCAGCCATGCTAGTAGCTGTCTACTGAAGGACAGTCAGCCCTACAAAGTTCTATTCGACTGGGTTTTTCCAAAGAACTACGCCTAATAGCAGAGGAGCGATAATGGATCTGACTCGACGCAAGAGGGACAAAGTGATTGGAAGCGTATTTCCCATCTTCCAATACAACCGGAGAGACTTCCTAATAACGCATTAAAAACTAGAAGCCCTTATGTTGCTAGTCCTTGCCTTGGGACAAGGTTCGAAACTAGGCATACCCGCCATCTCTGTCAAACTCACATTTTTTATATAACTAAGTCAATCGACACTATAATTAATCTCTTTTCCTTTCCTTTTTAGGAACGAGATGGGTTATTTCGATGTGAACGAAATAAGGTTTCATGAGTTAGGTCATATATATAAAGAAGGAGTCTTTCGAGCAGGATTCCAGTAGTGTGGAGCTCTCAAAGGCTATGTATGCACTTTTCGTGTTCTCTCCACAACTTTCTCGTTGCAAAAATGAGTATTTTTTGATATAATTACCTATCCGCCTTAGAATTTTCTATCGAAGGAGCGCTACTAATAGAATAGCAGTATAAAGGCCTTTTTCGAGGCCAGGTTTCTGGTTAGGGATTCTAATTGTTGTACTGTCAGGAGTTGTTGATTGTCTAAGGTGTAGTTCCTGGATTGTCCTATTATCCAACCGAAGAAAAGTGAGTTGGAGGAATTTCTGGATAATTGGTCTTTTGGGAACAGGTTTTCTAAGGTAAATACCCGGTTAAGTCAGTATGAAGTGGTGTATGTTTGAGTTTGTCTTAGTCCCGCCGATAGGGAGTTTGAAAAGTAGGAAGTAGGTTGTAAAACCAGCTTTCAAAGGTATAAAGTACTTTAAGTATGAGGACTTTCAAATGTGGAAACCCCAATGATTGTTCTCGCGGCTATTGGCTTCGCATACCCATGGAAGATGTTTCTTTTGAAAAGTGGTACTCGTCATTTTCTTTTCAAAATGGGTTGTGTCTGTCCGAGCTCCTAATCCCAGCTTTATAGTCTTACATAGTCTTATAAAGTAGTTGGTACCGTACGAACTAGCAAATTCAAATCAACAATTTTTCTACACAAAATAGGGAAAGAGAATGAACTAGAACAAAGTGGATTTTCTTCATTCCAACACTAGAAGCAACACGATAGAAGAGTTCGCTCCACTGCGTAAGATCCTCGAATCAAAATCAACCACAACTGAACCAATTCACTTAAGTGAGACAAAAGAGAGTGCCTATATCCCCATTGGGAGAAAATACCTTGGGGTATTCGCTCTTCTCCTTGTCCTCCTTTTTGAATGTTTTTCGGGGCAACTTTTTCAGTCGCAGGTGCTGGTCTTTCTATCTTCTGGCTGTTCCCAGAAGGAATTTCTAAACTTTTGAAATAATAATTGTGGCACTCTCTTTTTTCCATAGAGAAGGAAGTTATCCTTAGAATTTTGGAGCTTTGGCTTTGGTTTGAACCTGTACTAGTCCGCATAGAAGTACAGTCTACCTCTATTTAGCTCTACTGGCTTTCTTATACCTATACTAGGAACCCGATCCTACCTCTTCTAGTTGAAGTTTCGATGAACCGGGTATTCCCCTCCTGAGCCCAAATTTACCTGCACAGGGAAAGATCTCAATAGGCCTAGGGCGGGGGGCAAGCTCCACTACAGGGCCGGGGGAAGAAATAGGCGTGAGGAAGAGTCTGCAACAAAATAAATTGAATAGACAGAGAAGTCCGGTAAGCCTATCGATTCAAGAAAGTCCGACTAGTTTAGGCATCGCCTTCCAGACTTCTAAAAGCTGATGGTTTTAAGTCCAGAGACCTATTCTGGTTACAGAGTGCGGGTAGCCGACAAGTAGGTTAGCAAACTGGTGAATCAATAGGCTTTGCTCCTGCCTTCGCTTCCAGGAGGAATTCTATCATCCATGGCAAAGATATCGTATAATAAGAAAAGACTTACTTTTCAGAGTGATCTTTATCGATTTTGGAACGGAAAGGCTTGGTTGAAGGCAAAATTTGGTGTAATTCAAAAAAAAATTAGAAAATAAAAGTAGGGTAGAAAGTCTTGCTTACTTATTTCTCCATCTAAGTAAGAGAAGGGGGGTTGAAGTTTATAGCTAGTCAAAAAAGTGATAAGAAGGTCTAATCATGCTACTTCAGTCGTATGCTTAACATATGCAAGTTGATCAGTTCTCCCTTTAGAAATAGGCTAAGAAAGTCATCGGTTCGAATCCGAGGAAAGGATTTTTTTGGCATCATCTGGAGTTACACAACTCCAGTTAGAAAGTTTTCCAACTTTCTTATTAGGATATTCCGAGCACGTAGTCATATATTCTGTCTTGGTTATTCTAAGAATGTCGAATAGAGCATTAATAAGGGTATGTGTTACTATGTTAATATTACGGATCAATCTAACTGTTTAAAGAATGATAAGATAGTTATTTTTATCTGTAGTATTAGTGTTGTAACACTAATATCTTATTACAATCTCTAGTTTATTCGAACTCTTTCTCTTGCACCCTAGGGTACTTGAGATTAAGTGAGAATAAACCTTAGTGATTCCAAGAAAATACTTCAACCCCGTTAAGTCTTAGCTGGCTATCACGGTCCAATAAAGATTTCCAATTCCATTTTGGAATATTTTCATCCGGGATTGGAACGAACTATGTTCTAAGGGAGCAGAGAAAGTGAACCAGCTTCCTTTGGTGTCCTCTCCCGTCTGGTCGAGTAGTTTTTGCTCCTTCCTACTTAATTAAAATATAAGCTTAAGCTACTACGTGGCCTATCGGGAGATTTTTATTCATAGTGGGAGCTTTCGGAAATCACTTAGCAGGTCAAGATCATAGGAAGAGGGAAGAACAAGGACTTGATCTTTTTCTCATTTTTCTTGCCGGCCCGTAGACTTGATCGCCAGTTTCTGGCGGTGTCTAGTCGCATCGGTACGGGATTCCCTATGCCCCCTCCTCTTTGGTGTAGTTGTAGTTAGTTTCTCACACAGGAAGTGCTTGAGCTAAAGGTAATAACCTGGAACACAGCCCTTTCCTTTATTATATTCAATGTAGCAATTCAAAGCTCGCCAATCAATCTTTGAGCGAAAGGATCTCTAAGCGCTCACTTCATCCCTCTCAGGTGTAGATGAATATGTTGTTTAGCTTTGGACTAGGGCTTATGATCCTTCTTTTAACGGTAGAACAAAAATAAGAAAGGAGCTCTTCTAACCTAAGCAAGCCGCGGAGTCGCATACCATTGCTTTAAAGATGGGATGGAATCTTTCTTTCTGATCCTAAGCTGTGAACTCATGGTCAAATAGATTTTGAGGTGTTCTTTCCCATTCCTATGACGGCGTGAGAGAATACTTTCATCAACCTTGGCCTTATGGATAAGATTACTCTACAAGGGAATCTACTAATTTTTGGTCAAGCCTAGGCTAGTTTATGGGTTGTATTTTCTTTGGTTTGAAAAGAGGCATCATTGCGTAAGAGAATATCTTTCTTTTTCTTGGACGAGCATAAGGCTCTAAGCCCTTTGTTTACGACCTCCTAACAAGATAGCACCGATACGATCTCCCGCTGTGAAGTAGGAGGTTTTCACCAACAGAGCGTAATTAGACCACAACTGAAAGAGAAGGACTTTCCATGGTACATTCTGTACAGATCTTTCTCTTTAGCTATTATATTAGGCACAAATAGTCTATGTAGACCACCTGGCCTAGCAAAAGCGGGTTTCATTGCCCTAGCGAACGAAGTCTAGTCTTCTTATCGAGATGAGCATGAGTGGTCGAGCCCTGCAATAAAATCATGCGCTTTAACCTAAGTCTGGGCTACTGTTGTATGTTCTGATCCTTCTAGTGAGAGCTTGTGACCATCGTAGTGACCGCAAGCTAGCAACAACGAAAGAATGAGCGAGAGCAGCTCGGGTGCCTATTCTTTGATCCAAACTGGTGATTCACCGCATTCCCTTCTCTAGTTAGGAATGGAGTCAGGGATGCCCAACTCAAGATAAGTCCTAAGGTTCTGTTAAACTATCCTTAATAGCATCTCTTTCTCTAGAATCCAGGCTCGGACACCAGTAAGGTAAGTAGCTACTCCAGCCGATCTAACTCCAGAGAATCCAGCTTATTTGTTGGATAGGTTAGCCCCTTATCCTACTAAACTTGTTGAAGAGATGAAATATAAACAAGGTATATCTTTTTGATCAGAGGTTGAATCGATCATCAGAAGAAGAATTAGGCCAAAAATTAGGATACATTCTGGAAAAAAATCAAACTTCCATCGAAGAGAAGCAAATGAAAGGCTTTCATCAAAATTCTCGTAGAATCGAGAATGAAGTTTTCATTCTATACATGCCAGATCATGAATTAGTAACTGTTTCCAATTAAATAAAAATTCCAATTGTGTCGAACTTTCCATATGATCATAAAGAAAGACTTGCCTATACGTCTTTTTAGCGTACGCGCGGTTCCTTTCGATTGTAGCATGTCGCTACCTTGATCAATCAGCTTATTCTAGTTCTCCTTGTGTCATCCGATTTTAGGGAATTCATTAGATCGTGAAGTTGCTTCACACATGGCCATTTGATACTTAGTTAATTCTTTTATCTTTATGTTTCCACTGATACCTAATTGATAACGAACCTGAATGGATTTTTTAGGGCCAATTCCATCAATTTCGGTTGAGGCTATTCTTACTTGTTCATCGCCAACTAATCTAGCTCCTGAAATATAGAACATTCTTGATCCTTCCTTTTACTAGTCTTCTCGGCTGGAATCATAAATGGGTTGTCTCCTCTCTGATGATCTTTTCTATAGGTAGAACTACTGTGAGCGGTCTAAACTTCAACCCTTATTTCTTTCTTCATATTGTAAAGGGGATCACATTGGTGGGAATATAGGCCGATATGTCTACAGCTTGTGTTTCAATGACGGGTAAGGCGGTCAAGCTATCTTTTTCAAAACCTAGCATTAAGGGCGTTACGACGATATACGATAGGAATAGAGAAAAACTCGTGATTGGTGTGGAGGGGAAGATCTGTTTATGATATAGTTCAAGAAAGAGTCGTCTCATTTTCTTACTTCTTTATAATTCATTCACTTCAAGACTGGTTCTGAACGCCGCGTAACATCATCTTCAACCAACCTCCTCCGTACTTTCGGTGCGACAAGAATTTCCTGCCGCTACCATATAGTATTCATCTCTACTTGGTGATAAATAAAGCATCCGTACCCCGATTGACCTCACAGAAATTTCATAAAAAGGTCTTTCTAGAGATCCCCATCAAGCAAGCAGCAGAAACACAGTAATAGTTAACCAGTCATTCAGGAAAGATAAACATGCATTGTCACAAAGGAGAGGCAGATCATAGTGATAGAATACACAGCAGGACTATCTACATAAGTGTATGTCAACTACAGTACATAAAAGTTGTGCATAACGCTAGCCTAGTATGTACTAGAAATCAAAAAATGACTTCCCCCAATCATCCAGGAGTCACTGCTGAGCTTGACAATCAACGTTCAGCTGCTAAAGGTTGGAGAGAGGCTCCCTTTGATGAGAAATATGAAAAAAAAAAAAAGAAAAAAAAAAGATCCCCCGTTGGGAATGAAATTATGCTCCCTGTCCCCCTTTCACAAAAAATGGAAAGATGAATTGATATATTTATTGAATCCGTCGGGACTGACGGGGCTCGAAATTTCATACCACAGTCTTGACCTCTGATCGAGCTACGAACACGAGTAGATAGGCGGTTAGGGGGGAGAGGGTCGGCTGGGCCTGCCTTTTCAATCAATCACCGTCCGCTCAGTGTCGCTATTGGTGCGAGTTGTAAGGAGTCTTGGTCTCGAATGGGGCATCATTTCATTCTCATAATGGGAATGAGTGCGCCGCAAAACCAAACAAGTTGCTCTCTCGCCTCGCTGTTGCGGCATCTGTCTTTTAAGTTAAGTCATTTCCTAAGATGGATCCTTTTATTCTATGATAATCCATTTCCTCTTCTCTCGTATTTGTCCATCTTTCTGATGGTGAAGGAAGAAATTCTAAAAATAATGGCGATAATGGAAACAAAGCATGCGGAAAGGCCTCCCAATCCAAGAACCCAATCGGGAATCTTCGTTCCTCTTTTATGATGATGAATGGAACTGCTGTCCCGCGTAAGCCTCTGTACCAATAGTAGAGTGGCTTCCTACTTTCAATCAGAAAAGAAAGATTGAGAAAGGCAAAGGAGAAAGGAGTTGTCCCCCCTTCTCTGGTAACCCGTCGCTGCATATGTCAAAAAAGAAGGAGCGGAGAAGGAAGAACAACCGTTTGACTTTAGCATTTGTTACTCTCTCGATAGCTTCAATAGTTCACTGAAATCCTTTGGTGTAATAAACCGCAAGCCCTTCAGAAAGAAAGACATAATATAATAATGAATTAATTAATAAACAAACATAATTCAAAAAAGAAAGGGTTGGTTAAGAACTATTGACTGTAAACCATAGCAGTTACAGTCACTCAATGGAGATATTCTCCTTTGTTTGGAATGAATATGGATGAACAGGCACTTGAGCCTGGAACAAAAAAGTGTTTATAGCCGTAACGATATAAACAAGAATACTCATCTGAGCCGCCGGAACATGTACATACGGAATACGAGAATTTCCACCTTGTTAAAGATCTAGTGGTGCTACCCGAAGACTTAAATGAATAGCCATCGTTGTTAAGAACAACCGAGATCCAATGAGAATTTGCGCGTATCTTCTGGTCTTTGACATCAAAAAAGAAGGTTTCGGGTCAAATAGGAAGAAGTAGAAGATTCCACCTCTGGAAAGCGCCTACACCTAATGGCTTAAGCCGCTGTTCCTATTTCCTCGCTGACCCATCATACAAAAGGTACGCCGTTAGAGTGAGTGCGCTTTACATAAAGTAAAGGATCTAAGCTCCGCTCCTTCGACTGATTGTTCGCATCGGATCTCAGGTTCTCTATTGCACTCCCTAAATAGGGTTCTTTTCACCTTTCCTTCACGGTACTTGTATGCTATCGGTCATTGAGGAATACTTAGGCTTAGAGGGTGGTCCCTCTTTCTCGCGTAAAAGCGATCAAAATTCGAACACACCACGTTTTACTGGGAAGGATCGAACCATGGGAACGAATCTATAGGGCTATCACCTTCTTTGTCTAGATCTTCCAATCTTTTCACAATTACAGTTCATTGCGCCCGCTCCTTTAAAGGGAGGCGGCTGGGCTAACCTATGGTGTACCGGTTGTGTAACACCCCGTACATTTTTGACCCTACTTGACAACTTTGAACAATGTTTACTTAGGTGTCGAGAGCTATAAGTATGTATTTTGTAGGGCCATTGATGAAATATTTGATATTGGGCCTAGTACATGCGGCTAGACCTTTGTAGTGGGTGGCGTTTGTGACTTTGTGGAGCATTTGTGGGGTGAAAAATTGAGGTTTAAGGTACATCCAAGCAAAGAATCGTAAAGCTAAGAGGTAGGCAAAAGGTTGGGACTTGAAAGATCCAACCAAATCTGCAAAGAAAAGCCAAAATCAAAAATTTGGCATGGGGCGCTGCAGAGGGCGTGCCAGGCTGCTCTGGCCCATATTTTTGTTTGCACAGGCAGCAAAGGGGCGCGCCAAGCGGCGTGCCAGGGTGGTTTTCACCAAAATTTTTCTTCGACTATTATGATGTAAATAAGACTTTTAAGTCATGGTATCATGGTATCATTACTACATCATAGTAGGACTATTCTTAAGCGCGTTTAGCATCTGAGTTGGGGTTAATTCTTCACCACAAGTGTTTTAACAAATTATGTTCAAGTAAGCCTTGAGCGACTAGAATTTCTATTTTATCAATTGAGGCTACGAACGTGAATCTCGTAAGTGAATATTGTCGTGACGTTATGGAATTATTTAAACATGAGATATATGATGGATTACACATTTATTTTAGTGGGCTAAGATAATATGTGTTAATGGGCCAATTTGAGGCCCAAAATGGAGCCAAAATGCAAGGCCCAAAGGGAAAAAAAAAAAGACCCATTCTTCCATTGACCAAATGGACATTGCATTAAATGCTAAGAGTTGGCTAAGGATGACCCCAAGGACTATATAAAGGCAAATAAATCAGATTTTTAATTCTACAACTCACACATGTTTTTCTAGACAATTCTCTAAGAGATATTTTGCATATTCTTCAAACCCTAAGCCATCTTTTGGGACAAGATCACTCATTTGAAAGTTTGGTTAAGTAATTATTCTTATGGATTAATATATTATATGCATGGGAGATCATGTTGGTTATGTCTAAAAGTGTAAGTGGTGCACTTTTGTGTTTTTGTAAAAGATGTGTCATTTTTGTGAATTAAACTTGAAAGGTGACTTGTGGTCTTCATGAAAGTGCATGGTATGGATGAAATATAAACATGTATGGTGTGATTATGTTTCTAAACTTGTTATTTTTCTATAAGTGTAAATTATGGGATTTTGGCCGATATGTTGATATGAGGTGTATTGAGGTAATTTGGTGGAGTAATTGTGATGTGGTGTTGATGAAAACATGTAAAGGAGGAACTTGGTGTGAAAAGATATTGGTTTATGATGTCTTGGTCAATGTATAGAATGTTATGGTATTTTTGGTATGATAATGCCATGAATGGTACTGTAAGGGGTGAAATAATGTTATAGGGCAATCATGTAGCTCATGGTCGTCTTATACACTTGGAATGTAACTTGTGGTTAATGTTGGTTCCGTTATGCACTTGTGTTATAGAGTGAAACGTAAAGAGGGAGCTGAATTGTTGTATTCACATATTGGCTTGTGTATTCATATTGGGAAGATAAGGTATGTAAGGTTATTCTATCTGTATCCTTCTGCAGGTCATAGTATTCACATTGATGTTGTACTAGTTCATTCCGAAATGTCCAAAGGTGTCTTATTTCAGGTTTTTATATATTTTTTAGTCACATATTTTCTCATTCATTAGTCGTTGTTGCTCATGTGTTAGATAATTATGGACATGGTTCTAAAGTCCCAATAATAGTATGTTCCAAAGCTTCCAATAAGGTTATGATTACAAATATATCAATCTCTCATAAAGGAGCGTATCAATCTCTTGAAAGTAAAGAAATGAGGTAATGCTTATATGTGTGTTTCCAATAATATCATGATCCTCAATGTATCAATCTCACACAAGTAGAAGTATCAATCTCTCCCAAGTAAGAAATGAACAAAGGTGTGCATAAGTTATATTATTAACCCACCAATAGAGTGGATGGATGTTATATTATTAACCCACCAATAGAGTGGATGGATGTTATATTATTAACCCACCAATAGTGCTTGATGCATACCATTATATGCTTGAGTCCACAAATCCAGAAAGTAAGACGGCATTGAAGGTTGATGAAAATGAAATGTTCAAGTACTTTTTTGTAGCCTATAAGGCTTGGATTCTTGGTTTTGGAAATATGAGAAAAGTCATAGCCATTGATAGGATATTCTTAAAGAACCAATAAGTGCTCCATATGTAAGACGGTTGGTCATAAAAAAAAAATACATGCCCAAATCAAAATGCTCCATAATTATTATAATAGTAACTAGTGTTGTTGTTGGTTTTATTTTGAACTTGATGATTTTGGTTGGTGATGTATGTTAGTGAACTTAGTTTATTTATATAAACTATATTTTATCTTGTTACAAATTTCTAGTTTGTTGGAAATGGTCCAACAGCTATTGTATGTGTAGGAACAAATATCATCTATGGCGGAACAGATCCAACAACAATTAGAAAAAATTAAACTTCTATTGCAACATATGTTAATACAGCTGATGTAAAATCTGTTGGAATAATCAATTATGTTGTAACAAAATTAAAATATGTTAGAATAATCAATTATGTAGCAACTGACAATGAAATTTATAGATAGTAATCAAATATATTGCAATAGATGTTGGAATCTATTGGAATAGATGTATAATATATTTTATTATTTCTATTAGATTCTATATTTGTTGCAAAAACTAAGGGAATCTGTTGCAACAGATTTATAATCTTTGTGATTATTTCCAACATATTCTACATCTATTCCAACAGATAATCATATATGTTGCAATAGATGTAGATTATGTTGGAGATAATCAAACAGATTATATATTTGTTGCAATATATTATATATCTTTCGCAATAGATTCCAACATATTTTATGTTAACTACTTCATTCAAACATATTTATTGATCAACAATATAATTTAACTATGTTTAGTGATCAATTAATTACTTCAATTACATTATTAATGAATTAGATGGTAATTAGAAGATCATCTAAGTGTATTCGTCCTAAATGGAGTGATCAATTGACTAATTTGATGTGAACTACTTCATTCAACCATGTTTAGTAATAAATAAAATTATTTAACTATAATTAGTTATCAATTAATAACTTCAATTATATTCTTAATAAATTACATAGTAATTAGATGATCAACTAAGTGTATTCGTCGAATGGAGTGATCAATTGACTAGTTTGATGTTAAATACTTCAATCAACCATGTTTAGTAATAAATAAAGTTATTTAACTACATTTAGTTATCAGCTAATAACTTTAATTGCATTCTTAATGAATTAGATAGTAAGTATATGATCAACGAAGTGTATTCGTACTAAACGGAGTGATCAATTGACTAATTTGATGTGAACTACTTCATTCAACCAAGATTAGTAATAAATTAAATTATTTAACTATATTTAGTTATCAATTAATCACTTCAATCGCATTCTTAATGAATTAGATAGTAATTAGATGATCAACTAAGTGTATGTATCCTAAATAGAGTGATCAATTGACTAATTTGATGTGCAGTACATCATTCAACCATTTTTAGTAATAAACAAAGTTATTTAACTATATTTAGCTATCAATTAATAACTTCAATTGCATTCTTAATGAATTAGATAGTAATTAGATGATCAACTAAGTGTATTCATCCTAAATGGAGCGATAAATTGACTAATTTGATATGAACTACTTCATTCAACCATTTTTAGTAATAAAAAAAGTGATTTAAATATATTTACTTATCAGTTAATAACTTTAATTGCATTCTTAATGAATTAGACATTAATTAGATGATTAACTAAGTGTATTCATTCAAATTGGAGTGATCAATTGACTAATTTGATGTTAACTACTTCAATCAACCATGTGTTAATGACTCTAATAAGGATCTTCAATGAATTAGATTCACATTAGCATAACTTTTTTAAAAAAATATGGTGAACGAGTTGCCATCTGTTGCAACAGATGTATAATCTATTTGATTATTTGCAACATATTCTACATCTGTTGCAGCATATTTTATAATCTGTTGCTACAGATTTAAAATATGCTTGATTATTTCCAACAGATTCTATATCTGTTGCAATAGATTTATAATATGTTACAGCAGATATTTATATTTGTTGGAACAAATATAAAATATGTTGGAAATAATCAAACAGATTATACATCTGTTCTAACACATTCCACTTCTATTGTAAGTTTTAGTGGACATTAACCATATTTATTGACTAAGTGTATTCATCCTAAATATAGTGATTAATTGACTAATTTATAAGCTCTAACAATAAATTAACCATATTTATTGACATATACAATGTTATTTAACTATATATAGTGCTCAACGTTTGAGTATTCTCAGCATATTCAACATCCAATGCAACAGATTTTAAACATCTGCTAAACTTAGTTCTGAACATTTGTTGCAACAATTTTCAAAATCTAACTATAAAATATTGATATCAACTATAACATTCATTAAAAAAAATCTAAAAATAAAATATAATAAAATATTTTCATCACAAATTCATTAGAAACAATAAAATGAAAAGGTGTATTGTCCCAACCACAAATTACAAACCTACATTAGGGCTCCAAACTCTTTCATGTCACCCCAGCAGCCCATACATCCTGCATTCTTGCAACTGTATTGTCAATCAGCCATGTGTCAGGAGTTGTCATGCTAGTGTCGGTTATAAATGCACAATAAATGAAAGCGAGTATGACGCACACGTGACACCAGTCTCATTTTTGGGGAGATTCTATTTTCGCCCTTCCAAAATCCATCATTCATTGAGAAACTTTTCTAGCAAGTGATTAAACATGTAATTTTGCTTCAGTAACGTTGGGAACAACTCCAAGACAAACTCAATAAAACAAACAAATTCTCAATCTTCATAAACTGGTATATTGCAATCATACACATTTATGACTCCCTCCTCAATGATAATCTCAGGAGTCACAGAGTATTTTTTACCCAAGTTTTTCACTACAATAATCTTTTTAGAACCTTTTCACGGCATGCCACCTGGGTATAGTCTCATAACTCTACAATAATTGATCATATTATCATCCCATTGAAACTCGATAAGTAACTCCTCAATTTTTTTCCACCAGGAGTTGTCTCTTTATTGCTTAATTCTTTGTACCTATATTGGAAGTTAACGTAGAAGTTGAGATCCATAATTCTATCTCTGAGATCATAGTACTCAGGGAATCTTAAATGCCTCACACACATGACGACCAGGATTTGATCAGGATACTGAAATAAAAATAGAAGTTATAAGTTAGTAACTTTTGTTTATAATAAAAATCAAATAACAGACTACCCATATACTGCAACTTATGCAACAGATGGGTAATCTGTTGCAACCGATGACTCATTTATTGCAATATATGAGTCATTTGTTGGTACAATCAAAATAGTATTGAAACTAATTTTATTTTTCCCAACAGATGAGTCATCTGTTGGGAAAAATAATACAGTTTCAATATTATTTATATTTTTTCCAACAAATAAGTCATCTATTGGGTAAAATAAAAATTGTATTGGAACTGTTTTGATCTTACCCAACCAATGCCTCATTTGTTGCAACAGAACAATCATCTATTGGGAAAAATAAAAATAGTTTCAATATTGTTTTGGTTTACCCAACAGATGACGCATTTGTTGTAACAGAACAGTCATCTGTTGGAAAAAAATAAAAATAGTAAACAAACATATTCAAAATAACTATATAAACATATTCAAGTTGCTAATGGTTAGAATAACTTACTCAGTCCTCCCACCATAGTCTCATGTCTCTCATGGTCGTGAAATCATCCAAATTGAAGTGATGCATAGAGTAGGATTTTTTAAGATTTCTGCCTTTGAGGAGTGTGTCGAGCACTCTCTTCCTTTTTACATCAACAAACTTGTAAATGTCCACCTTCTTGATCTCCTGTTGCTCTACTAGCCCAACATTCCCAACATCATGGAGAAAAGGAGTTGTAATTTTTCTTTTTTTAATTTTTGAATGAGCCTAGAAACTTTCTTTTCTCCTCTTCTTAACCTCCAAAGGAGTGTAGGGATCTCTAATCTTCTTAGATGGAATGATACCCCTCTTAGATGTCAAATCTTTGACAGCATCAGTCAATGTTTTAAGACCATCAACTACATCAGAATGTTTTTTCTTGCATTCTTGGCCTTGACATGTAGAACAAAAGCTAGAAGAGGGAGCAAAAACAGATGATTGTCTACCAATCCTGTATGGGAGATCTGTAGTATACCCACTAAAAGGAGTGTATCCACTATATCCACTATCACCACCACTATCAAAACCACCACCACCAATATAACCATCATCATGGTCATCTCTTTTCTCAACAATTGTAAAATGAGCATCAACCAGCTCATCATCACTATAATAAACACCACCAACACTACCAACATCACTATCACCATCAACATCAACATCAACATTACCAACAACACTAAGAACAATCTCACTAGCCCTGACTATTTTCCTTTTGGTAGTTGTTACTTCAGCCAATTCTTTCTTTATCCTATCAATCACCTTAGGATCCATAAAGTTTTCATAGACCCTAAAATAACAAGGAATGACATCATTAACTCTCGGTTAGTCGGGGCAAACCACGGATACATAATATATAGCCAATAAGTAGAATTGAATTAAATTAATCATTAATTAAAGTGTTACATGCACTATTCAGAATTGAATTTTGTTGTGACACTAGTGAATATATTAAAATATATGTGTAATATGTTGCAACAGATTACACATCTATTACAATATAATAATATATATATATATATATATATATATATGTTACAAGAAATCAAGCAGATATGTAATATGTTGCAAGAAATTACATATTTGTTGTAATATATAATATATATGTTACAAGAAATCAAGCAGATATGTATTATGTTGCAAGAAATTACATATTTGTTGTAATATATTCACCAGTGTTACAATTTATGATATATATGTTACAAGGAATCAAATAGATGTATAATATGTTGCAACAGATATGTAATCTATTGCAACATAATACACTGGTGTAATTAATTTGTAATATGTTAGAAGTAATCAAATAAATTAGACAAATATTGCAATAGATTATACATCTATTCCAATATATGTAAAAGTAGACGTACTGTTTCCTCAGGAGGATTGAAAAGTGTAAGGGCATTCACGTTTTTTTCATTCTTGGTCAACAACCATCTAAGGATCCTTGGACTATAAATCTTTTCTTGGTAGCCTTTCACTTGTTGTCGAAGATGGGGAATGGCTTCAAGTGCCCAAGCCTGTAAAAATGATGCCAACAAATCAAAATTATTATTCAATAAAAAAATAGATGAAATAAATCCCATGGAAAGCCATATAAGTTGACTGTCTTCGATGTTAATGGAGTTAAAAAATCCTCGACATTCATATTGTAGCTTTCATAACCCTAGGGGTAGTTATTGAATGCTTCAAGATCCTTGGAGAGCTTTATCAAACCAAGTTGTATGTTGTTGTTAATGTCTCTGACCCAAAGAATATTATTTACAAAACAAACTAGGCACAATGATTTCTTGTACTTCTTTGAGAGACTTTTAGACTTCAAGTCTTCTAGCAAATTTTTATTTTTGAAGTTTGTACCAGAAAGGGACACCAAGTCTTCACCATTAGTTCACATGCCTTTTTGATTTTCTTGGATGTTGTCTTGGTTGCTGTCTTTGTTGTTATTTTTGGTGTGTGGAGTACATTTTTTGTGAAATAATAGGAATACATTGAAAAGGAGGGTGGCATTTTAGTTCAGTAACTATGGCAAACTCCTTCCTGCCAAAATAAAGTGGCATGCCACAGTAATTTATCCAAACCTCATCCATATTGTCTTTATTCCCATACATAATTCTACATTTGAGAAGACCATAGAACATGGTCATTTGAAAACGGGCATTATATTCCTCCGACAAATCAAGATATTGCCCAAAATAATTATCCTTAAAAAACATTCAATTTTTAGTCCCGAAGCATATCCTAAAGTTGTCAAAAGCATATCTTATGGCTAACTTTACCACACAATCACCAGTCAAATTTTTGGCAACATCACACTGCATTTACACAGAAAAATTGTCAATACAAAAAGTTTTAACCAAATCTTGGATTGAAGGGCTGTTAGGATCAATATTGACATTCTGATCATGTTGACTTTTTTATCTAAGTTCACAATCACTTATAACATTTTCTTTCCATCATTTTCATTTTTATCATCTTCTCCTTCATCTTCTTCTCCTTCTTGATATTTATAATCATCCTCTCTTTCATCATCTTCTTCTTCCTCTCCTTCATCATTTTTATCATCTTCTCCACCTCCTCCCATATCTATATCTTCTTCATCTACTTCCTTTTCATCTTCTACCACTCTTTTATCATCATCTCTTTCCTCTTCATCTTTATCATCTCCTTTAGACTGTCCCGATTCTTCCTCATCTCTCTCACTTTCATCCTCTCCTTCTTTATCTTTATCTAAATCACCAGATACTTCATTTCTTTCTAATTCCTTCTTATCCTCTCTTTCCTTCTCTTTTTCTATATCTAGAGTTGATTGAAAAGGAATTTCTACTTCTGATTGAGATATTGCTTATATAGCAAGCTCTTCTAATGGTGAATGTAGCCTAGCTGCTTTACTTATTCCTTTTCATGGAGTTGATTCTTTTTATTTTTTTTTATTAGAGACATTTTATCTATAAATAGAAGGTAAAAAAATTCTTCCAATTGATTCATTAAGGGTAGCAGTTCATTTAATAAAATCAATAAAGTAAAATAATTTTCCCAATAGATGAGTCATCTGTTGCAAAAAATTACTTATCTATGGGAAGAAATCAAAATAGTAGCTTTGCTAATTTGATTTCTTTCAACGGATGGGTGATATTTTGCAACAGATAAATCATTTGTTGGAAGAAATCAAATTAGCAAAGCTACTGTTCAAAATTAGCCTAGCCTGAAATTTGTAATTTTCAAACCGAAAGGATTTTGGACATGAGGTTTTAAACGAAGGACTTATACGTAATGACGAAGAGGGTGGTTATAACAGATACCAATTTATCCATTGTTCTTCCCCGAATGATCAGACACAAAAAAATGGGCTAAAGTGAGGAGAGAAAGAGTACTTGTAGCCTCAAACAGTTGAGGGTACGTATCCCACATGTCCTTCTCGGTTTTCCAAGTGGCTTCCTCAATCGGACGATACTTCCATTATACCATAACAAAATGAATTTCCTTTATTCTCAGTTTCAAAACATCCTGATCTAGAATCACTACCGGTCCCTCCTCATAAGCCAAATCCTTATCCAGAAGCACTGAATCCCATTTAATGATACAGTCTCCATCCCCATGGTAGAGTTTAAGCATAGAAATATGAAATACTTGATAGACTCCCGAAAATCCCAGTGGTAGAGTAAACATGTATGCAGCCAGAACCACATCTTCAAGAACCTCGAAGAGACCAATGTACCGAGGGATGAGCTTGCCCTTCTTGCCAAATCTCATGACTCCTTTTATGCGATACACCATAAGCAAAACTTGCTCACCAACCTTGAAGTTCATGTCTCTTACCTGACAGTCCGCATACTCTTTCTGTCTACTTTGAGAAGCCAACAACTTGGTTTGAATGAACCTTACCTTTTTTTAAGCCTCCTTTACTAAGTATATATCTAAAGGTTTGAAATCTCCCACCTCAAACCACCCAATAGGTGACCTACACTTTCTCTCATAAGGTGCCTCAAATGGTGCCATATAAATGCTAGAATGATAATTGTTGTTGTATGAAAACTCACACAATGGAAGAAACTAGTCCCAGTGACCACCAAAATCAATCACACAAGCCAAAACATGTCCTCTAATACCTGAATCGTCCTCTCTGACAACCCATCGGTCTGAGGATGCAAATTTATTGTCACGCCTCAAATCTCATTGAGGCGGACTGGCACTCGAAGCCGTTAAGGCCCGAGAGAATCAACCTATGATTGAGTACATTCATATGCATGTCACTAAGTGAACAACATTCTGTCTCATAGGGATACAAGATATCAAATGACAAAAATCATGGAAAGATGTTTAAATAGACATGAAACTTGACCGTTAGGGCCACCATGTCAAAAGAGTCATACATTCCTTCGTTTGACTTACAACGTCTACAAAGCCTCTAACAGATACATAACTACGTCTAAAGTCAGAACAAGTCCCCGCTTTATAAAACTGTTACACAGTACCAAAACAAGTGTATACAAGTTACTTGGAAAGCCCTAAACCAATCTAGAGCTCACCTATAGTTTGCAGATGACCTGTATCTTACTGTGAAGGTCTACTAGCTCCTGTGCCTGCATCAAGTAAGGTAGGTCCCCCAAGGGACGTCAGTACGAAAGAATGTACCGAGTATGTAAGGCCATAAGTAACTGTATGAAATATAGAAACTCAAATGGAATCAAATATAAGTGAATAGATAATATGGATAAATCACCATACTGTATATGTGGAACCATGTACATTACATTCATTCCTTTCCTTTTTAAGTTCATATCAATATCATCATCAATCATACAATGCCCGGGACCAACTGATCAGTGGTAAATAACATTGGGATCGGCTCGAGCTAGGCTTATGCCCCTGAGCTGCATAAATCAATAAAGCAGGTTCGGCTCGAGCTATATTTTCACCCCCAGAGCTGCCCCCTGTATCCAATAAATCAGGTTCGGCTCAAGCTAGGGTTTCGCCCTCAGAGCTGCCCCCTGTACTCAACAATCAACCACATATGCATTACTTTATTTCTTTACTTTTGAGATTGATACATTGGTAGTCATAACATTATTGGAGCTTTGGAAAAATAGTCAATGAACAAGAGACATGTGAATAACAATTACTAACAACCTGAAATGAGATACTTTGAAATATTTTGGAGTAGAAACAAGTACGGTAACTATGTGAACAATAGGTGCTGCCAAAGGATACGGAAAGAGTAACCTTACGTACCTTATCCTTCCAACATGTGACTATAACAGTTCAACTCTTCCTTAAAGTTCTACTCTACAATATGAATACATAATGGATCTTACATTAAAAGTCAACTACACCAAACTAGTCCACACATCAACCTAGATACCATAAATCGATAGGATTTCACACCAAGTTTACACTTTACATTTCCTCCTCAACACATCGTCACATTTACTCCATCAAGTCACCTAAATACCTTTCACAACAACACATTAAAAACAATCCACAATTGATACAATCCAAAATGCCACCGAACTACCCACTTAAAGCTCTTCAAAGGTACCATGAGTTGGTGAATCCATCTAAGAAGGGTAGAGGGGCCTTGGAGGGTCAAAGAGAAGCAAAAACAAGCCAAAAATGGTTTTGGAAGGACCTGCGGAGCAACCTGTGGCTGCAGGTAACCTTTTTTCCCTATCCAGGGCCACCTACAAAGTGACCTGCGCGGGCAGGTTCTTCATTCGCGAAGGCGGATGCCCAATTTTGCTGAAATGGGTCTTTTTTAGGTTCATCTTTGTAATAAATGGTCCATGGCCATAAATGAGCTTATATTTTCATATTTTAGGTTAAATTAGATGCTAATGAAAAATTATGGTTTCAAAATGCACATGAACATCACCAAAACTATATTCTCCTTTCACTACACCACTGGTTCCATGCACAATTTCATAACAATATTTCCACAAGGCATACACAAGGAGGAAACAAGTTAGGGACATAAAAACATCCTAACATGTTGATATTCCATCCATCAAATTCACTTCCTTCAAGACCTTAAGTCCCCTTTCAAGTTTAAACCACATAGAAGGCAAATCCTTTAGCAAAGAAGCAAAAGCAGGCTGTTTTCACAACAAGTGGACTGCTTAACACCTTTTAAACATAACCAACATGATCTGTACAACCCCTTATGAATATAATATATTAAACCATAAGAGTAAACACTTACCAAAGCTTGCAAGGGAAAGATCTTGTCCAAAGGGGTGGTTGCTTAGGGTTTGAGAGAGCAGACAATATCTTAGAAAAATCTAGAATTTTGCAAGTGTCTTATGATGAATTAAGAGATGATTTTCAGCCTTATATAGTCCCTTCAAACCTCATCCTTAGCCAAAATTTTGGTCAAAAATAATGTGTTTACTTGGTCAAATGTTGGATGGATCATTTCCTTTGTTTGGGCAATGTCTTATTTGCTAAATTTTTTGGGCCTCAATTGAGCCCATTAGCACAATATTAATTTAGCCGAATAAAGTTAGTGGGTAATACTCCAATTATCCCAAGTTTAAATAATTCCATAAATTTTATGGTAGTCAAATAAGTTCGAAAATGTACGGGGTGTTACATTCTTCCCCCCTTAGGAACATTCGTCCTCGAATGTTAGTAACATTATCCAATTTAAACAAGTTCAAGTCTGTAACACCCCGTACCTACCAAACCCTACTTGACAACGTTGAACAATGTTTACTTAAGTGCCGATAGCCAAAAGTATGTATTATGTAATGTTATTGATGAGGTAATTGATATTGGGCCAGTACAAGGGATTAGACCCTCGTGGGAGGTGTAACACCCCGTATTTTATCGAACCTATACGACTACATGTACATTTATGGAATTAATTAAACATGAGAGATTTGAAGAATTATGTAATTATTTGTTGGGGCTTATATGAGTCTTGAGCCATTGCTCCAAATGAGGCCCAAAGATCATAAGAAAGACTTGGCCCAATGGGGCAAAACATGATCCAATCTTCCATTTGACTAATCAACCATGCATTTAATGCCAAGAGATGGGTAAGAGTGACTTGATGGATATATATGTATATATATGAAGAATTATTCATTCAATTGGTGGGCTCAATTAATAATTTGTAATGAGCTAAATGAGGCCCAAAAAGTAGCATGAAGGCATGGCCCAAAAAGGGCATAATGACCCATTCTTGACCCATTCTTGCAAGACCAAGTTAATACAAGAGGATTGGACCAAGTATGTGGTTAATAGGCACCATGAGGAGACTATATAATGAGGGAAAAATCAGATTTTAATTCATTTTGGATACCCATGACTTTAGATAGAATTTTCTCAACATTGCCTTATCTCATACAAACCCTAGGCCTTTATCTTTTGGCCAAAGATCATCACTTGGTGAGTATTGGTAAGTGTATCTTATTATGGTTTAATATATTTTATGCATTGAAGATGGTTTATATCATGTTGGTTATGTTGGTGAAGTGTGAGAAGTTCACTATGTGTGTATGTGACATGTTTGCTAAATTGGAGGATGGTTTTGCCTTGTAAGCCTGAACATGGGCTTGTGATCTTGAAAAAAATGAACTTGATGGAGTTAGTATTGACATGTGAGATGTGATTATAGTCTTACCTTATTTTACCCTTGTGTATAATGTTTGGAATTGTTATTGCAAAAGTTAGCATGGAAGTGATGACTTATTGAAAGGAAAACGTAACTTTTGGTGGTGTTTATGTGCATATGAAACCATGGATTTTCATTGGCATCTAATATGGTCTAAAATATGTTAAATGAAGTTTAGTTATGAACATGGACCATTCATTGCATTAAAAGACCCAAAAGAGACCAAATTGACCAAAAATAGGCATCCGCCCTCGCAGGTGAGGCACCTGCGCAATGCAGATGCCCATGGACACTGCCAAGGTTCATCTGTACACGAACCTAAGCCACCAATGGGTGCAGGTGGGAGTGCAGGTCAACCACAGAATTAGTTTTGTGTGTTGTCGTCTCTAGTTGATCCCCGAAGGCCCCTATACCCTTTTTGGATGTAATTAACAACTTGTGATGTCGTTTTAATGACTTTAAAGGGGAATATGGAGGCATGTTGGAATATTTTAAGTATTTATTATTTTTTATAAGTTTTTATGGGGCAAGTTGATAGGAGAAATTATGACGGAACGATAATAAGGAAGCATAAAGGGTAAGTGTAATGTGAAATGCTATTGATGTATGATAACTTGATCAATGTGTGGAATGTTATGGTTTCGTAGGTATGAGAATGCAATGGATTGTATTATAAGGGTTGATATGATGTTATACGGCAGTCATATAGCTCATTGTCGTTTTGTACACTTGTACGGTAAATAGTTGTTAACGAGAGTTCCATTATGAACTTGTGTTGTAGAGTGAAACATAAGGAATGAGCTGGACTGTTGTGTTTATATATAGACTGGTGTATTCATACTTGGACGTAAAGGTATGTAAGGTTACTCTTTATGTGTCCTTCTGCAGCATATTGACATTGTATCTATTCCAGTCCGAAATGTCCAAAGGTATATCAGTTCAGGTTGAGCGATATTGTCATTCACATGTGTCCGACTCTTAGACGAATTATGACTTACATATCTCCTATTCATTGACTGAAGTTCCAAATTTGTCATAATGTGGTAAATTCTAAGGAAGCTATATCAAAGAAAGTAACGATGTAATGAGAGTCTATTTAGTCTTGAATAGCTTTTCCTATCATGTCATGTTCCAATAGTATTCGCATTGACATTACGCTTGTTCCATCCCAAAATGTGCTAAGGTATCCTATATCCGGTTATAAATGGTCATTATCATATGTTTCCTACTCATTGATTAATTGTGAATTTCATGTCTCATATTCATGAGTATTGTTCTAAAATCCCAATAAGGTTACATTCCAAAGTTCCAATAGTGGTTATATTAAGGTATTTTGTTTATTGATTATTGTCCAATGGTTCCAATGGTGTTATGTTTTCAATAAGGCTATGTTTCCACTAATGTTTATTTACATGTCTTCTATTATTGGTTATGGTTCCAAAGTTTTCAAAACTGTTATGCCAAAGGAATGTATCAATCTCTCACAAGTAAATATACCAATCTCTCAAAAGTAAAGGTATCAATCTCTCTAAAGTAAAGAAGTGAAGTAATGCATATGTGGTTAATGATCAAGTATGGGTGGCAGCTTTGGGGGCATAAGCCTAGCTCAAGCCGATCCCAGGATCAGGGGGCAGTCCTAGAGGCATAAGCCTAGCTTGGACCGAACCTAATAGGGGGAAGCTCTAGAGGTATAAACCTAGCTTGAGCCTAACCTTATATGTTGATTTATGGGTGGCAGCTCTAGAGGTAAAAAAAAACAAAACCTAGCTCGAGTCGATCCCAATATTTTGATTCATAGGGTGGCAGCTCTAGAGGCATAAGCCTAGCTTGAGCCGATCCCAACATAATGTTATGTTATGTAAACCCACTGATCAGTTAGAGCCCTGGTGTCACAGTTCACAGGCAAAGATGAATAATCATAGAAGCAAAGAAGCAAAGAAAGTAATGAAAGCAATAGACATTATTCCAAAAGCACAGATTGATGGTTTAACCATATTTACTATTTTATTACAGTTGTTTTCCATTGATGTTCATATGTATATTAACCCACCAATAGAGTGGATGTCTGTTATATTATTAACCCAAATCTCGAGAATTTCTTGAATAGAAGAATCTCTGAGAAGTAAGACTTTTGAGTGGAGGTAATTTTCTGGAATAAAGGGGTATGTAAGGGATAGTATATGAATAATAAGGACATGAGAGACTACTCATAAGTGGCAATGACAGAAGAAAAATAAGTACATGGTTCATTACATACAGAAAGAGAGTTTATTCACATTGTCTATTTTCTCTTATATTAATTTCATTGTTATTATGATGTTTAATGCAGTTCTTATTAGCCTTACATACTCAGTACATTCTTCGTACTGAACTCCTCGAGGGACTTACTTTAAATGCTGTAGGTGCAGGCACTAGTAGACTTCCGCTGTAGATTATCAGTATTTGCAGATTTTTGGGTGAGCCCCAGTTGGTTCGAGACTATCCAAATCAGATTTAGACATTTGCTTGATGTTGTAAATATTGTATAAAGTGGGGAATTGTCCCGAATTTAAGTTGTTCCTATAAATGCATCTGTTAGAGGCTTTTGTAGACGTATGTGGGTATATGGATGACAGAGATGTACGTTCACTCAACTTGATGGCCCTAACAGCCAAGTTTCGCATATTGTACAAGTTTTTCCATGACTTCCGCCATTGGCATTTTATATGTTATCGGTTACATGAGATAGTACGATGTTCATACGAGAATATGCATATGTACATGAGCAAAGATTGTTTCTCTCGGGCCATATTGGCTTCGGGTGCCAATCACACCCCAAACGAGATTTGGGGCGTGACAAAAGTGGTATCAGAGCAGTTCGTTCTAAGGGTGTCTACAAAGTCGTGTCTGAGTAGAGTCTTACTTATCAATGTGTTGTGCACCACATTTATAAGTAGGAGGCTACGGGACATTTAGGATGTTGTTTCTTTTCTTCCTTCCAGATCGTGTGATAAAGCCAGTGTTGTAAGTTGAATTGTATCTGATCATGGTAATTATTTTCTTTGGTATAAATGTCAATCACAAGAAGAGGTAGAGGCAAAGGTAATCAGATATAGATATGTCTGCCGGTGAAGGAATGAGTAAATCACCACCTGACCAAGCTGGTCAAGGTTATCTCCACCTGTTGGTGCATTTACTAGAGTTAAAGGCACATGTCGTATAATGGTATAGTAGATGTTATGATCATAGATGATTAAGCATATTGAAAGGTGTTATTAATGAAAGAAGTAATGGGATTTGGAAAGAAAGGGGAGATTGCCCTATACAGCATGTCATATGAAATTGTCGAAAGTGCATAAAGAGTTCTATTTCATGTTGCTCCCATTAAAAATATACAAATTACAGAGGATGTCACTATGAAGGGATACCTATGGATATTCTAGACCGAAAAGTGCAAAGGTTCGTAAATAAATACACAACTTTCGTAAACGTTCCTTGGAGAAATCAACAAGTCGAATAAATAACCTGAGAAGCTGAAAAACAAATGATAAGACCAAGGTACCCATATTTGTTTCAAACAGAAAGAGAAGGTTCAAAAGTGTGGAAGTAGAGAACGACTAAGTAAGTATCTATATGAGTATATGTATAGAGAAGCTAATATAGCGATGCATTTGTTGACAATGAGACGACGTTGTCAACATTCGAGGACGAATGTTCCTAAGGGGGGAAGAATGTAACACCCCGTACCTACCAAACCCTACTTGAAAACGTTGAACAATGTTTACTTAAGTGTCAAGAGACAAAAGTATGTATTATGTAATGTTATTGATGTGGTAATTGATATTGGGCCAGTACAAGGGATTAGACCCTCGTGGGAGGTGTAACACCCTGTATGTTGTCGAACCTATACAACTACATGTACATTAATGGAATTAATTAAACATGAGAGATTTGAAGAATTATGAAATTATTTGTTGGGGCTTATATGAGTCTTGAGCCATTGGGCCAAATGAGGCCCAAAGATCATAAGAAGACTTGGCCCAATGGGGCAAACATGATCAAATCTTCCATCTGACTAATCAACCATGCATTTAATGCCAAGAGATGGGTAAGAGTGACTTGAGGGATATATATGTATATATATGAAGAATTATTCATTCAATTGGTGTGCTCAATTAATAATTTGTAATGAGCTAAATGAGGCCCAAAAAGTAGCATGAAGGCATGGCCCAAAAAAGGCATAATGACCCATTCTTGACCCATTCTTGCAAGACCAAGTCAATATAAGAGGATGGGACCAAGTGTGTGGTTAATAGACACCATTAGGAGACTATATAATGAGGGAAAAATCAGATTTTAATTCATTTTGGATACCCATGACTTTAGATAGAATTTTCTCAACATTGCCTTATCTCATACAAACCCTAAGCCTTCATCCTTTTGGCCAAAGATCATCACTTGGTGAGTATTGGTAAGTGTATATTATTATGGTTTAATATATTGTATGCATGTAAGATGGTTTATATCATGTTGGTTATGTTGGTGAAGTGTGAGAAGTTCACTATGTGTGTATGTGACATGTTTGCTAAATCGGAGGATGGTTTTAACTTGTAAACCTGAACATGGGCTTTTAATCTTGAAGAAAATGAACTTGATGGAGTTAGTATTGACATGTGAGATGTGATTATAGTCTTACCTTGTTTTACCCTTGTGTATAATGTTTGGAATTATTATTGCAAAAGTTAGCATGGAAGTGATGACGTATTGGAAGGAAAACGTAATTGTTGGTGGTGTTTATGTGCATATGAAACCATGGATGTTTTTTGGCATCTAATATGGTCTAAAATATGTTAAAGGAAGTTTAGTTATGAACATGGACCATTCATTGCATTAAAAGACCCAAAAGAGACCAAATTGACCAAAAATGGGCATCCGCCCTCGCAGGTGAGGCACCTGCGCAATGCAGATGCCCCTGGACACTACCAAGGGTTATCTTTGAATGCACCTCAGCCACCAGCAGGCGCAGGTGGTAGTTCAGGTCATCCCCAAAATTAGTTTTGTGTGTTTTCGTCTCTAGTTGATCCCCGAAGGCCCCTATACCCTTTTTGGATGTAATTAACAACTTGTGATGTCATTTTAATGAATTTAAAGGGGAGTATGGAGTCATGTTGGAATATTTTAAGTATGTATTGTTGTTTATAAGTTTTTATGGGGCAAGTTGATAGGAGAAATTGTGACGGAACGGTAATAAGGAAGCATAAAGGGTAAGTGTAATGTGAAATGCTATTGATATAGGATAACTTGATCAATGTGTGGAATGTTATGGTGTCGTTGGTATGAGAATGCAGAGGATAGTATTATAAGGAGTGATATAATGTTATACGGCAGTCATATAGCTCATTTTCATTTTGTACACTTGTACGGTAAATAGTTGTTAACGAGAGTTCCATTATGAACTTGTGTTGTAGAGTGAAACATAAGGAAGTAGCTGGACTGTTGTGTTTATATATAGACTTGTGTATTCATACTTGGACGTAAAGGTATGTAAGGTTACTCTTTATGTATCCTTCTGCAGCATATTGACATTGTATCTATTCCAGTCCGAAATATCCAAAGGTATATCAGTTCAGGTTGAGCGGTATTGTCATTCACATGTGTCTGACTCTTAGACGAATTATGACTTACATATCTCCTATTCATTGACTGAAGTTCCAAAGTTATCATAATGTGGTAAATTCTAAGAAAGCTATATCAAAGAAAGTAACGATGTAAGGAGAGTCTATTTAGTCTTGAATAGCTTTTCCAATCAAATCATGTTCCAATAGTATTCGCATTGACATTACGCTTGTTCCATCCCAAAATGTGCTAAGGTATCCTATATCCGATTTTCAATGGTCATTATCATGTGTTTCCTACTCATTGATCAATTGTGAATTTCATGCCTCATATTCATGAGTATTGTTCCAAAAGCCCAATAAAGTTACATTCCAAAGTTCCAATAGTGGTTATATTAAGGTATCTTGTTTATTGATTATTGTCCAATGGTTCCAATGGTGTTATGTTTTCAATAAGGCTATGTTTCCACTAATGTTTATTTACATGTCTTCTATTATTGGTTATGGTTCCAAAGTTTTCAAAACTGTTATGCCAAAGGAATGTATCAATCTCTCACAAGTAAATGTACCAATCTCTCAAAAGTAAAGGTATCAATCTCTCTAAAGTAAAGAAGTGAAGTAATGCATATGTGGTTAATGATCAAGTATGGGTGGCAGTTTTGGGGGCATAAGCCTAGCTCAAGCCGATCCCAGGATCGGGGGGCAGTCCTAGAGGCATAAGCCTAGCTCAGATCGAACCTTACAGGGGGAAGCTCTAGAGGTATATACCTAGCTCGAGCCAAACCTTATATGTTGATTTATGGGTGGCAGCTCTAGATGTAAAAAAAAAAAAAAAAAAAAAAAAAAGCTCGAGTCGATCCCAATATTTTGATTCATAGGTTGGCAGCTCTAGAGGCATAAGCCTAGCTCGAGCCAATCCCAACATAACGTTATGTTATGTAAACCCACTGATCAGTTGGGGCCCGGGTGTCACAGTTCATAGGCAAAGATGAATAATCATAAAAGCAAAGAGCAAAGAAAGTAATGAAAGCAATAGACATGATTCCAAAAGCACAGATTGATGGTTTATCCATATTTACTATTTTATTACAGTTGTTTTCCATTGATGTTCATATGTATATTAACCCACCAATAGAGTGGAGGTATGTTATATTATTAACCCAAATCTCTAGAATTTCTTAAATAGAAGAATCTCTGAGAAGTAAGACTTTTGAGTGGAGGTAATTTTCTGGAATAAAGGGGTATGTAAGGGATAGTACATGGATAAAAAGGACATGAGAGAATACTCATAAGTGGAAATCACAGAATAAAAATAAGTACATGGTTCATTACATACAGAAAGAGAGTTTATTCACATTGTCTATTTTCTCTTATATTAATTCCATTGTTATTATGATGTTTAATGCAGTTCTTATTAGCCTTACATACTCAGTACATTCTTCGTACTGACCCCCTCGGGGGACTTACTTTAAATGATGTAGGTGCAGGCACTAGTAGACCTCCGCTGTAGATTGACAGTATTTGCAGATTTTTGGGTGAGCCCCAGTTGGTTCGGGACTTTCCAAGTTAGAGTTGGACATTTGTTTGATGTTGTAAATATTGTATAAAGCGGGGACTTGTACCAAATTTAAGTTATTCCTATAAATGCATCTGTTAGAGGCTTTTGTAGACGTATGTGGGTATATGGATGACAGAGATGTACGTTCACTCAACTTGATGGCCCTAACAGCCAAGTTTCACATATTGTACATGTTTTTCCATGACTTCTGCCATTGGCATTTTATATGTTATCGGTTACATGAGATAGTACGATGTTCATACGAGGATATGCACATGTACATGAGCAAAGATTGGTTCTCTCGAGCCATATCGGCTTCGGGTGCCAATCACACCCCAAACGGGATTTGGGTCGTGAAAAAGTCTAAGTGCATTCTTCATATCATCACACACACCAATACTTATATATACTTACTTGTTATTGCTCCAATTCCTCATCTTGAACTTTCTCTTCAGTTTGAAATAAATGCGGGTACTTAGATTTCATTATTTCCTCTTCTTCCCATGTGATTTCTTCTACTTGCTGATTCCTCCAAAGCACTTTTACAGAAGCTACTTCTTTATTTCTTAACCTCTTAACTTGCCGATCCAGAATAGCAATAGGTACTTCTTCATAGGTGAGATCTTCTTTAATTTTTACATCTTCAGTGGGAGCAATACGAGATGGATCTCATATGTACTTCCGAAGCATTGAAACATGAAACACTGGATGAACTGCGAAGAGTTCTTGGGGTATTTCTACTTCATACGCAACTTGACCAAATCTTCGAATAATCTTATATGGTCCAATATAACGTGGATTCATCTTTCCCTTCTTCCCAAATCTCATTACCCCTTTCATTGGTGACACTTTCAAGAATACCCAATCACCTATGGCAAATTCCAGCCCCCTTCTTCTAACATCGGCAATGACTTGTGTTAACTTTGAGCCATTTTTACCCGCTGTTGTATCACCTTAACCTTCTCCATAGCTTGATGAACAAGATCCGGCCCAAACAAGGCAGTTTCACCCGCTTCAAACAACCCAATTGGTGATCTACACTTTCTTCCATATAAAGCCTCATAAGGCACCATTTTGATACTTGAATGATAGCTATTATTGTAGGCAAATTCAATAATAGATAAATGATCATCCCAACTACCTTTAAAGTCTAATGTGCAAGCCTGTAACATATCTTCAAGTGTTTGGATAGCACGTTCTACCTGTCCATCTGTCTGAGGATGAAAAGTTGTGCTTAAATTCACTTGGGTACCCAAACTCTTCTGAAAAGACTTCCAAAAATTTGCATTAAATTGAGCTCCCCTGTCCGATATAATAGAGATTGGAATTTTGTGTAGTCGAACTATCTCTTTTACATACAACTGCGCATAATCTTCAGCTGTGTAGGTGGTCTTGACCAGTAGGAAGTGTGCTGCTTTGGTAAGCCTTTCAACCATTACCCATATGGAATCAAATTTCCAAAGTGTACGAGGCAAACCTGTGATGAAATCCATGTTGATCATGTCCCACTTCCAGATTGGAAGATTTATACATTGCCTATAACCTCCAGGTTTCTGATGCTCTACTTTTACTTGTTGTCAATTTGGACATTGGGCTACAAATTCTGCAATGTTCTTCTTCATGTTACCCCACCAATACATTTCTTTCAAATCATGATACATTTTGGTTGCTCCCGGATGAATAGAATACCATGAATGATGTGCTTCTGTCATAATCCGTCTCCTTAGCTCATCTACATCAGGTACACACAATCTACCTTGGCATTGAAGTACTCCCTCTTGCGTGAGATCAAATGCCTTTGTCAAACCTTGTTGCATATTCTCCTTCAACTACAGTAAAATAGGATCTGCATACTATTTTTCCTTTACTTCAGCTACTAATGAAGATTCTGCTGCATTCTGCACCATAATTTCTTCATTTGGAGTTTCAAAAAAAATGAACCCCCAAGCTGGCTAGTTTATGTAGATCATTGACGATACCTTGCTTTTCCGTGAGCAGGACATCAGTGCTTCCTATTGTTTTGCGGCTTAATGCATCGGCTACCACATTTGCTTTTCCCGGATGATATAAGATATCGATATCATAATCGTTTAGTAATTCCAGCCATCTCTGCTGCCTCAAATTTAGGTCCTTCTACTTGAAAATATACTGCAAACTCTTATAATCAGTATATATGTCAACATGAACCCCATACAAATAGTGGCGCCATATCTTTAAAGCAAATATCACGACTGCTAGCTCAAGATCATGTGTCGGATAATTTTTCTCATGTGGCCATAATTGTCTTGAGGCATAAGCTATTAAATTACTATGTTGCATCAATACACATCCTAAGCCTACTCCTGAAGCATCACAATATACTACATATCCTTCTGTGCCTTCTGGAAGTACCAATACAGGTGCAAAAGTCAACTTATCCTTCAGATCTTGGAAACCCTTCTCACATGCATCATTCCACTGAAACTTGGTTGCCTTATGTGTTAGCTTTGTTAAAGGTGCCGAAATGGAAGAAAACCCTTCAACAAATCTTCTATAATGACCTGCCAACCCAAGAAAACTACGAATCTTTATAGGTGTCGTAGGTCTTGGCCAATTCTTCACAGCTTCTATCTTTTGTGTATCAACCCTTATTCCTTCATCCGACACAATATGACCCAAGAATGCTACAGACTTTAACCAAAATTCACATTTAGAGAACTTTGCATATAACTTACGATCACGAAGAATCTCTAACACCTGCCGTAAGTGATTAGCATGGTCCTCTTGTGATCTTGAATAAACCAGAATATCGTCTATAAACACTGTCACGAAAACATCTAAGAATGGCTTGAACATCTTATTCATCAAATCCATAAAAACTGCTGGTGCATTTATTAGTCCAAATGACATAACTAAAAATTCATAATGACCATACCTTGTTCGGAAAGCTGTCTTGGGTATATCTTTTTCTCTAACCCTTACTTGATGATAGCCCGATCTCAGGTCAATCTTTGAGAAGCATTTGGCACCCTGTAATTAGTCAAACAAGTCATCAATTCTGGGGAGGGGATATTTATTCTTGACTGTTACCTTATTCATTTGCCGATAATCAATACACATTCTCAACGTTCCATCTTTCTTTCATACAAATAACACTGGTGCACCCCAAGGGTACATACTAGGCCTTATGAATCCCTTTTCCAGCAAGTCTTTCAATTGCTCCTTCAACTCCCGTAACTCTACTGGGGCCATTCTATACGGAGGAATAGAGATAGGTTGAGTGCCTTCTTGGAGTCACATCAATACCAAACTCTATTTCCCTTTCCGGAGGCAAACCTGGAAGATCTTCAGGAAATACATCAAAGAATTCATTTACCACTAGAACTGATTGAAGAGTTGGTGGCTTCACATCGGTATCTTGTACTCTTACTAAGTGGCATATGTACCCCTTGGATATCATTTTCCTTGCCTTGAGATAGGAAATAAATTTACCTCTCGGTGCTTCAACATTACCCCTCCATTCAAGGACTATCTTTTGTGGGAAATGGAAATATACCTTCTTAGCTCGGCAATATACCGTGGCATAACAAGAAGCCAACCATTCCATACCCATTATAACATCAAAATCTACTATTTCCAGCTCAATAATATCAGCCAATGTATTATGATCACAAACAGTGACCATACAATTACGATAGACTCTCTTAACTATAATCGACTCACCCATGGGTGTAGATACTTCAAATGGCTTAACTAATAATTTTGGTGTACTTTTGAATTTTTCAGCAATCAATGGAGTAACATATGATAGGGTAGAACCCATATCAATCAATGCATATACATTATGTGAAAAGACGGATAATGTACCTATAACCACATCAGGAGAAGCCTCCAAATTCTGCCGATCCGCTAAAGCATAGGTACGGTTCTGTACTACACTAGAATTAGCTGCTCCTCTAGCGCCTCTACCACGCCCCATAGGTTGTACACCCAATGATGATGATGCAATGGTTGATCCCGTGGGTCGTGTCATACTACCCGTGCCTCTTTGTGGACACTCTCTCATCATGTGCCCCGACATACCGCAACAAAAGCAAATATTCATTCTAAATTCTATTTCAGGAAAGATCCGACATAGTTTTATACGGATACTGCCAGGAGATAGAGTAAAAATTGAAGTAAGTCCTTATGATTCAACCAAAGGGCGTATAATTTATCGACTCCACAACAAAGATTTGAAGGATTAGGTTTTCAACTTCACCATTCCTTTCGGGGGAATACAATTCGAGATGAAAAATTTCAAGAAACTTATTTTTTGCTAAGAAATAGATTCAGAATTAAGGTAAGGAATTAAAAATATGAAAATAAGAGCTTCAGTTCGTAAAATTTGTGAAAAACGTTGGCTAATTCAGAGGCAAGGATGAATTATAGTAATTTGTTCCAACCCGAGACATAAACAAAGACAGGGATAATTAGACTTGCCAGAAGAGCCGATGAACAAATAAAGAATTTATTTTGACATGAAATGGATATATCCATATATATATGACTCATATTTACGAGATGATAAAATATGGCTAAAGCTATATCAAAAATTAGTTCGCGTAGGAATGGACGTATTGGTTCATGTAAGGGTGCACGTAGAATACCAAAGGGAGTTATTCATGTTCAAGCAAGTTTCAATAATACCATTATCACTATTACAGATGTACGGGGTCGAGTAGTTTCTTGGTCCCCACCCTCAAGTGAGAAGGATATTCTGTTGCTATCGACTCTAGTAATATTATTCATTTGTATCCCTTAATCAAGCAAGCGAAGGGGGCTAGGTTGTAATACAAAATCATAACCATTCATTCCCCCACAATTCCTTACCTTAAGCAGCACCGCCTCTTTCAATGCGGAATAGATGAACAATCGGAATAGAAGTCCTATTTTGACCTTTATCGAATTTGCTTTCCGTGGTGACTCATCAGATTATAGAGTGAAACCTTTAGTGAAGGGATTTAAATAGGCTTTTTAGAACTGTACCCCTAAAGCAACGAATATAGGTCAGTGCTTTCCTTTCTTTTCCCTTCCCCATTGTCCTTATTGTATTGTCATATTTCTGGTGAAACTTGCAGACCTCATTGGTTGTAATATTTATCTTACGGGGGGAATGAAATCAAAGAATATATAGACTAGTAGAAACCCTCTATGTAGTTGTCTATCTAGGGCGATCGATCTACATCTTTCCCCATAGCCCTGGGGCTGTGTCTCGATCTCCTATGTATGAAATAGTTGGGACTAGTTCCTATAGATATTCCTTAAGATTCTCTACTATTTCCTAATTCCACGCCACGGTATAGTATATTTGTCGATGGATAGAGTTGTAGTGGAAGTTTCTGTTTTTTCTCGTACAGTAAGTCACTAGAACGAGAAAGCATCTGTTCACGTTCGTAGTTGCAATAAGTTTTCTTTTGAGCTTCAAGATTGGCTTGGTCTTCAGTCTACCCTAATGAAACCTAAAATCTCACTCCCTCGCTTTCTCCTTCTGATACACTAGCTTGCGCATCTTCTCTTTGGCACCTTGGTTTCAAGATAGTAGGAGACCAAAAAGCTCCGAGCAAATCTTCTAGGGAGCGTACCCTTAGTTTTTACTATTTCTCTATTCTAAAATAAAAAATCAAAAAAAGAAAAAAAAGTGTGGAGGAGGCAATGCGACGATACTCACCTCAGCCTCTCTGGCGGCATTAGTTACCAGATTCATTCAGTGAAAGCCTTAGGATAAGGAAGTCCTTTATTTTCATTGTTGAAATAGGCGGCCACTGTCTCGCTTACTTTCTTTCATTTATCATAGGCGATTACAGTCTCTTTCCCAGGGTCAGGCTACTCCAGAAGATCAACAGTCTAGCCCAGTTGCTTCCCTTCCAGTCACTTCCTAAAATTATGGATCCCGCTCTCAGCTTCGTCGATCCTCTCAAGTTTCTTATCCTGTTGAAGGCTTATGAATCATTTTCCCCAAAAGATCGAGCTTACCTCATCTCTATTCAATCTTCTCATGAACCTGAATCATTTGTTGCTAGCTTGCGGTCACTGCGATGGTCACAAGCTCTCACTAGAAGGATTGGAACACACAACAGTAGCCCAGGCTTAGGTTAGGGCACATGATCTCATTGCAGGGCTTAACCACTCATGCTCATCTCAATAAGAAGACTAGGCTTCATTCGCTAGGGCAGCTGATAGCTAGCTTAGGCTTCTCGGCCAGTTTCCCCAGTATTGATCCATTGTGTTAGCCACGGATAACAAAACTTTATGCAACACTTGCACCTCGCTCTTATAGTATAACATTCTTCTTATGGTCAGGGGTAGCGAGACCTGAAAGAAGTGTTAAAGAATCAAAGGTAAAAAAGAACAAGAAGTGCAGCTATCTCCGCCTCACAGCATCAGTTTACCGCACAATATTTGCGGTTCACGTCGTCACACTCTTGATTAACAGAAGGGGGATATGGTTCAACCCTGGTCTACAGGCTCTCGATCTTTATCTACAGGGTGTTTTTAACTCTTTCTTTCCCCCCTTTCTTTTGAATGCCAGGGATGGAAAAGAAAAGATCATATCTTGATGCGTGTACCGTACTGCTATCCAAACAAAGATTAATTACCTACCAACCATGTTCGTTCTCTGTGTTGGGCGGCTTTACGCTATCGATAGAGGAAGTTGATATGCGAGATGGACAAAGTCGGCTTCATCTAATGCTTGCTCTTATCTTGTGAAGAATGTTTTTAGTCCTTTTCCCTGTCTATCTACTGAAAATGGATTAGGAATAGGTCCCTGCCTAGTGGTTTTGGAATAGATCAATCCCTGTTTTGGCTGTCTCTTTCCATTCTTATCTTACATGTGCATTTCTGATTCAATTGCATAAGCCCTTGTTTCGACTGACGCAGCAATCCTTCCCTCACATTGGATTCACTTGTCCCGCCCTCGCTTCCTCCTTGTACTAGATTTTTCCAAGAATTCCCCCTGAAAGCGAGAACGCACTATATGCCTTTAAAATAAAAAGAAGGCTGGAAAAAAGAGAGAGCTCCTTTCTTTTCTAGCTTTGGTGGGAGGAATGAAAATCCTATCCTAAACGAAGGCCTATATACAAAAAAAATCACTTTGCCTAGAGTCCCAAGTTGCCTCCTCTCTCCTCAGAGGCCGATCGCATCCACTTTTGGAGCCCCTCACCTTTGAGTACGGCAGCAACTCAGACATAGACCGAATTAGGGGCCTAAACTCTTGAGTAGATTGTACATGGAAAGGATCTTACTCCAAGATCTGACTCCCCCCGTGTAGGAGTTCGGGAAGGCCAGAAGTAAACAAAGAGCGGTAGAAGAGAATAAAGTGTTGTGCCCATTCTTTTCTTTCATAGCTGGAGCAGATGGAAGGAGACGTCGTACAAGCCGAAGACTTTGACAAGTGTCGGTAGGCATGCCTCTGATAAGGGCTCGATCCTGAGAATCAATCCCAATTGAATCTATGGAAGGGATACCCTCTATCCTCTTAATATTTAGAGTAGATATTATATATAGGATAATCAGTCCACTGCGGTGCCCAAGACAAGGCAAGATGAATAGGAATATTAAAGGGACATAAGGCTCTGCTAAGGTAAGGAAAGACCCTGACCATCTAGGTCACCAATCTTCTTTTTTAGGGAGTCGGAGATGATCGAAGAGGCAGCAAAATAGGAACTTTCGATCAGGGAGAGCTCAGCAAGGTCGAGACCAAGATGATAGATATTCCAAGGAAGATTGAAGAATATGAATGAAGGCATATACCTACCCCTAACTGGCACTATGAATCCAATCCTATCTACATAGATGTTCCTAGCCACGAGATGAGGGGGTTGTCTCTTACTGTTAAGCCGTCTTCAACTCTTCTTTCTTTACTCTTTTCCGCATCGGGGCTGATAATTGGATAGAATCTCTAACAATAAAGAAAGGGGGCATATAAATTGGGTTTTTGGCTCGTAATAAAGATAGGGTCCTGATCGAGCAACTAGTAGTCCTATCTATCCACCTCTCCAGACACAATATCTTGAGTACCTATGATGGTGACCACATCCACGGGCATATGATGTTTGGACATAGAATCGAGTCCTTATGAATGGGCAAAGCCAGGTGCTCTTATTTTACGATGGTAGGGACGATTGCTTCCATTACTGACCAAAAATACACCAAATTCTCCTTTAGGTGCTTCAACTACGGTATAGGTAGAAGGAGCTGGTATGAAAAAACCTTCTGCATAAGGTTTGAAATGGTGAATTGAGGTAGAGTAGACCGATGATCCTGTAGTCATTTGGCCGGCTATTAAAAGAAAAAGCTTGCATCTGCTTCCCCTATTATATAATCGGTCCCATCTCTCCAAACCTAACTTGGTAGTTTCCCATCATAGGGCTTTCTATCTATAGATTAGGCCATTACCAAGGAGCTAATTCGTTCAGAACTCAGTTGAATGCTTCTATAGAGAAGGCAGAGCGTCCTTGGCTCAGCATTATAGCACATAGGGCTTCGGCGCTACTACAGCGCTTCGCTAACTCGAAGCGCCTCGCTATGAGAATCTAGCTTCGCTAACGCTCGGCTAAGTCTTGAACCTTCAGTGCAACTCCGTACCGACGCCTTACTACTATCATTTTTCAATTAATTAACGGCTAAGCGATTTCATAACCTGAGTTTTCCTTAACCAGCTGACCTTACTTCGCAACCTTAGCCTCCCTTTCTTTAGAGTTTTCTAGTTCAACTAAGTGACTTCGTAACCTCAACCTACTTTTTTTCTTACTGTAGCATAGGCCTTCGCGACTTCAAACGGGAGCTTCACCCCTCTTTTTTTTGAATTCGAAAGAGCGGGGTCTTACTTATTCAGGGGGGATGAAAGACAAATAAAGGGATCAGGGGGCTTTATGATCGGAGAAAGAGAAGGGGTGTGGTTGGTGTGTCACACTGGATCGGTGGGGGAACCCGTAGGAAGGGGGGATGACCTAACAAATTCACATCAGAAATCACCAACATGAACACAAACGAAATCTTGAATGCGTATAGAAAGAAAATGAACCACTTCTATTCTCGGAGCTGAGGTATATGAAGAATGGCTTTTTGGTCCCTTTCGTCTAGTTGTTAGGACATCGTCTTTTCATGTCGAAGACACGGGTTCAATTCCCGTAAGGGATAGGTACTCATTCCCGACCGCTTTCAGTTAGTGTTCATTGCTGAGTGATCTCTCGCTATCTGGCTGGAAAAGATAGTCCGTAAGCTTTCTCTCTCACAGTAAGCAAGATAAGATCACCACTTCTCTTTGGAGAGTCCATTCTTTCCAATCTATAAATATAGTACTGGCTCGCTATTCATATTATTTTTGCTTGACCGGTACCAAGAACTCTATTTTCACGGAATTCTGGGTCTGGGCGCTTAGCAGCCCCTACTTTCACATTTCTTCCTATGTTGGTCTACTTCCATTTAGATTGACCTGGCAATTATCTTCCTATAGATAGATCCTTGCTTATAAAAAGATTTAGTTTGAGAATCAGCAGAAGCTTATTCAGGATTGATCTTTCTTATCCGAGAGTCTTATCAAACTCTCTACCACTGTAGGTGTGACACAGGTAGTAGTGACTGAAAGAGCTAATACGGCATGATCGCAAGTTTGACAGAGATGGAGGGTATGCCTAGTTTTGAACCTTGTCCCAAGGCAAGGACAAGCAGCATAAGGGCTTCTAGTTTTTAATGAGTTATTAGGAAGTCTCTCCGATTGTATTGGAAGATGGGAAATGCGCTTCCAATCACTTCGTCCCTCTCACGTCGAGTCAGATCCATTACCGCTCTTCTGCTATTAGGCGTATTTCTGTGGAAAAACCCAGTCGAATAGAACTTCGTAGGGCTGACTGTCCTTCAGCAGGCAGCTACTAGCGTGGATGATTTGGAGACGAATTTATATAAGAGGGAAATATCTACTACCATCAATACAGGCAAAGGATGGAAAGAGACTATATCCCACCTGATCATGACTCATGGTCGCTCCACGGGAAACAACCACTAGGAGATGAAGCAAGCAGAGGATTTTAAGGCGAATATCGCCATTACACGGTAGTAGGGAACTAGGTCCTTTTAAGCAGCACTAGAGAGGGGATAGAAACTCGAGACTTCAAACTAATGTCCTTCTTCCTCTAAGAAAGGTTCCTTGTTGAGTCTATCTACTAGAGATATTAAGGGTGCTCACGGGTTGGGAAAATTCAATACTCGAATTGAACACCCTCCATCGTAAAGTTCGGCAGACACGGAAGAGCTAGTTCATATGGCTCGTGCAGTCATGGTCTCCCTCTAGCCTATAGGGATTAGCCAACGAATTCAAATGTTGAATTTAAGGAGGCAAGGCACTTCTTCTATTCTTATTATTTTCCCTGCTTAATCGTTAAGTTTTGTCAATAACCATTTTTACGCCTGGGGGAATGTCTAGATATTTCTACCTCGGAATATCCTAATTGGAAAGTTGGAAAACTTTCCAACCGAGGCTGATAACCCCGGATGATGCCATAAAAAATAAGAAAAATGCAAAATATACAAATACATCATACTTAAATAAGTATAATCAACACGCAGTAGCCGGGAAATTGGAAAAACAAGGGCGCTCTGACATCATAATCTTTTTTTATTTCATTTTTTCACCAGGCTTGGACCATGTCTCCCAAACAATCTTAGTACATATGGCGCATTACTCCTCTTTTCATTCCAAATTCAAGAATACGACCGATACGATTAATTGGTCTGTGTGCCTCTCTTATTACTTTTT